>JAUMJL010000099.1:1800000-2210248 GCA_033558185.1 Dromococcyx pavoninus
CGAAAAACAACAAGATTTCAGGCAGATCAAGGAAGAAATTGCACATGCAGTGGCTCTTGGACCTGTCAGGACAGGACCAGATGTAAAGAATGTACTCTGCAGCTGGAGATAAAGGTCCCTCCTGGAGCCTCTGGCTGGTGCCTGGCGAGACACCTCTGGTGCCTGGTGAGACATGAGGGTGACCACTGGTTTCTGGAGCCGAAGTTACAGAGGTTCTGAGGCCAATTACACCCCTATGGAAAAAGAAATCTTAGCAGTGTCTGAAGGCATATGAGCAGCTTCAGAGGTAATTGGTACCGAAGCACAGCTCTTCCTGGCACCCCAATTACCAGTGCTGAGCTGGATGTTCAAAGGGAAGGTGCCCTCTACGCATCATGCCACCGATGCCACGTGGAGCAAGTGGATTGCTTTGATTACACAAAATGTCCGAATTGGGAACTCGAATCTCCCTGGAATTTTTGAAATTATAACTAATTGGCCTGAAGGTGAGAACTTCAGTCTGGCAGATGAAGAAGAAGAAGAGCCAGTGAGTCGAGCTGAAGAAGTTCCACCATATAATCAGCTGCCAGATGAAGAGACACGCTGAGCCTATTTCACCGATGGTTCCTGCTGTATTGTAGGGAGGAGTCGGAAGTGGAAAGCAGCTGCTTGGAGTCCCACCCAACGAGTGGCGGAAGCCACTGAAGTAGAAGGTAAATCGAGGAGCTTAAACTGAGCAGTAGAGAGCTTGGGAAAGCTAGCTCAAACCAGCTCACCAGCCTAGCTGTAGGCCACCCTGTCAGCTGTGGTGTGGCTGCTTTGTCCCTGGAATAAGGCATTGGGAGCTCTTCACCGTTGACCGCAGCAGGGAAAAGCTTCTCATCTCTTCTGCAAAACTGATAGCAACAACTTGCACCCCAAGACTGAGCCAGAAAGCTTTGGCTCATTAACCAGTTTGCAAAATGCACCAGTCAGGAGGCATCTGCTAAGGAGATACCTTCAGAGAAGAGGACAGGGCTGCAGGGAGAAGGAGGTATGGCTGCACTGCTGGGTTTGGCTGCAAGCATACTCCTGCGTATCTACTTCGGAAAGTTGCAGTAATGTGAATGTGCAATACAACAGAAATCTACAGAATAAGGCTTGGAAAACTTCATATTTAATGACGAGGAGGAGGTGTTGCCCTCTATGTCAATGACCAACTGGAGTGCATGGAGCTCCACCTGGGCATGGATGAGGAGCTGACCAAGAGCATATGGGTCAGGATTAAAGGGAAGGTAGGGACAGGAGGCATTACAATGGGGGTCTACTACAGCGTCCCTCTATAAACAGACAGGCACAGCCCCGTGTTCACAAGTCCTGGTCCACATGGGGGACTTCAACCACCCCGATATCTGTTGGAGGGACAACACAGCAGGTTCCAAGCAATCCAGGAGGTTCCTGGAATGTGTTGATGAAATCTTTCTTCTCAAAGTGATAGAAGAGACACTGAGGAGAGGTGATATTCTGGACTTTGTTCTCACCATCAAGGAAAGGCTGGTGGGGAATGTGAAGCTCAAGGGAAGACTTGCTGCCGTGACCATGAAATGCTGGAGTTCAAGATCCTTAGGGCAGGGAGAAGGGTGCACAGCAAGCTCACTTCTCTGGTCTTCAGGAGAGCAGACTTTGGCCATACCCAGAGGGTAATGATAAATAGTTCTTTCTCAAACTGTCAACCTGCCACAAGCAGAACCCCCCCAGGGATTTATATTGGGCCCAACACTGTTTAATATCTTCATAAGTGACCCGATGTTGGGATCAAGAGCAACCTGATGAAATTTGCAGATGACACCAAGTTGAGTGGAGAGACTAAGGTTACGGAGGGAAGAGCTACCCTCCAGGAAGACCTGGACAGGCTGGAAGAATGGGCTAGCAGGAACCTTATGAAGTTCAAAGGAGATAAGTGTAAGATCTTGCACCTGGGAATACATAACCCTGGAGTGCAACTCAGACTAGGTTCCGCCTGACTGGAGAGCAGCTCTGTGGAGAAGGATCTGGGGGTCTTGGTGGACAACAGACTCAACATGAGTGAACAGTGTGCTGCAGCAGCAAAGAAGTCCAACAGGATGAATGGCATCACCAGCAGAGATAAAGAAGTCATTATCCCACTCTAGTCAGTGCTTGTCAGGTCGCACCTGGAGTACTCAGATCTGTCCAGGCTGGAGAGGGTCTAAGTACATAAAGGGTGTCTGTCAAGACGATGGAGACTTCCTTTTTACGAGGAGTCACATGGAAAAGACAAGGGTTAATGGGTACAAGTTGCTTATGGGGAGATTCCGATTGGATTCCAGAAAAAAAAAATTCCCCATGAGAACAGTTAAACATTGGAATCATCTCCCCAGGGAAGTGGTGGATTCCTCTACACTGGACACTTTGACGGCTCAGCATGACAGGGTGCTGGGTCATCTCATTTGAACTATAGATCAACCAAAAGGGTTGGACCAGATGATGCTTGAGGTAATTCCAACCTGCCTTTCTATGATTCTACAATTCTGTGATTATCATCAGGGACCACCTTCACTGGCAAGGGCTCAAGCCACCCCACCCAAGGCACAGAAGGCAAAGACAGGGACTGAGAGATGGAAGAACCACCCTCTGTAGGAGAGGATCAGGTGGGAGACCATCTAAGGAACCTGAAGGTGCACAAGTCCATGGGACCATACGAGGAACATAACCCCCATTGTTAAAAAAAGCAAAGGAGGAAGACCCAGAGAACTCCAGGCTGGTCAATCTCACCTCTGTGCTTGGCAAGATCATGGAGCAGATTGTCCTGGAAACCCCACTGAGACACATGGAAAATTAGGAGGTGATTGGTGACAGCCGACATGGCTTCACTAAGGGCAAATCGTGCCTAACAATTTTGGTGGCCTTGTATGATGGGACTACAGCATTGGTGGATAAGGGAAGAGTAAATGACATCATTTACCTGGACTTGTGCAAAGCATTCAACACTGTCCTACACCACATTCTGGTCTCTAAATTGAAGAGACATATGTCCCCACAGATGGACCACTGGGTAAATAAGGGATTGGCTGGATGGTCACACTCGAAGAGTTGTGGTCAACAGCTCAATGTCCAAGTGGAGACTGGTGATGAGTAATGTTCCTCAGGGGTTGGTATTGAGACTAGTGCTATTTAACATCATTGTTACAGATATGAACAGGGCGATTGAGGGCACGATCAGGCTTGAGAGTTGGCCCTGTGCAAATCTGATGCATACCTGGGTTGGGGAAATCCCAAGCACAAATCCAGGCTGAGCAGAGAATGGATTGAGAGTAGCCATGCCAAGAAGGACTTGGGGGTGTTAGTCGCTGAGAAGTTGAACATGAGCTGGCAATGTGCGCTTGCAGCCCAGAAAGCCAACTGTATCCTGGGCTGCATCAGAAAAAGTGTGACCAGCAGGGTGAGGGAGGGGATTCTGCCCCTCTGCTCTGGTCTGGTGAGACCTCACCTGGAACCCTGTGTTCCGTTCTGGAGTCCTCAGCACAGAAAGGACATGGACTTGTTGGAGAGAGTCCAAAGGAGGCATGAAGATGATCAGAGAGCTGGAGCATCTCCCCTATGAGGACAGTCTGAGAGAGTTGGGGTTGTTCAGCTTGGAGAAGAGAAGGCTCCAGGGAGACCTTCTAGCAGCCTTCCAAGACTGAAAGGGGCTCCAGGGAAGCTGGGGAGAGGCTCTTGATCAGGGAGTGCAGGGATAGGACAAGGGGGAATGGGTTTAAGTTGAAAGAGGGGAAATTGAGATGAGATCTTTGGGAGAAATATTTTCCTGTTAGAGTGGGGATTCCCTGACACAGGTTGCCCAGAGAAGTCATGACTACCCCATCCCTGGAGGTGTTCAAGGCCAGGCTGGATGGGGCTTTGAGCACCCTGATACAGTGGAAGGTGTCCCTGACCATGTCAGGGGGCTGGAACTGCATTGGCTTAAAGGTTTCTTCCAGTCCCAACTATTCTATGATTCTGTGATTCTATGAAATGCCAGATTCTTTTCCTGGGATGGAGTAATGAGGGGCACAAGTATAGATTGGGAAAGGAGTGACTGGAGAGCAGCTCTGCAGAAATGGATCTGGGGGGTTGGTTGACAGCAGACATATCCTGTGAAGAGTGGCTATGGACTCCTCTGGGCTTGTCTAGTTTGGAGAGAAGGAGGCTGAGGGGTGACCTCATTGCTCTCTGCAGCTTCCTGAGTAGGGAATGTGGAGAGGGAAGTGCTGAGCTCTTCTCCCTGGGATCCAGTGACAGGACACATGGGAAGAACTCAAAGCTGTGCCAGCTGAGCTTCAAACTAGACATGAGGAAGTATTTTTTCACCGAGAGGTTGGTCAAACCCTGGAACCGGCTTCCTGGAGAGATGGTGGATGACCCATGCCTCTCAGTGTTTAAGAGGCGTTTGGATAATCACCTTAGACAGATCCTGATACAACTGGTGAGTGAATCAAGTAGGGAAAGTGCCCCACTGAACCTGCTATTTGTGAATAGAGCAGGACTTCAGGGAGAGGTGACAGTTGGAGGATGCCTGGGGCACAGCGATCATAAGATGATAGAATTCTCAGTTCTCAGAGAATTAAGGAGGGGGGTCAGCAGAACTGCCACCTCGGACTTTCAGAAGGCAGACTTTGGCCTGTTTAGAAGGTTGGTCAATGAAGTTCCTTGGGAGTCAGTTCTAAAGGGCAAAGGAGCCCAAGAGGGCTGGACAGGATGCTCTTCAAGAAGGCAATCCTGGCGGTGCAAGAGCAGACCATCCCCAGGTGCCATAAAACAAGCCAGCAGGAAAGAAAACCAGATTGGCTGATCAGAGAGCTTTGGGTGGATCTTGGAAAAAAGAGGAGAGTCCATGAGCTCTGGAAGAAGGGGCAGGCATATTAGGAGGACTACAAGGACGAAATGAGGTCATGCAGAGAGAAAATCAGAAGGGCTAAAAATCAGAAGGGTTAAAGCCCAACTAGAGCTGAAATGGACCAATTCTGTGAAAGAAAATAAAAAGGTTTCTACAAATATGTTAACAACAAAAGGAGGCCAAGGAAAATCTTCATCCTTTACTGGATGTGGGGGGGACAAGGATGAGGATAAGGCTGAGGTACTTCATGCCTTCTTTGAATCATAGAAAGGTTTGGTTGGAAAAGACCTTTGAGATCATCTAGTACAACCATACCTGTCCTCTACTAAACCATACCCCTAAACACTTCATCTACCTGTCTTTTAAAGACCTCCAGTGATGGTGACTCAACCACCTCCCTGGGCAGATTCTGTCAGTGCCTGCGAACCCTTTCGGTGAAGATGGTGGATCCTAAAACCATCTGAGCGGTAGTTGACTGCGCTTCTTCAACAGGTGACAACGCAGCAAATGCAGAGGCTGTCACTGTACATTCTGCCTTCATATTTTTTAAAGTCTCATGTATCAATCTCCACACAGTGGGAAATTTGCTCACCTCCTTGGATCCCTTACTAATTTCATCCCACAATTGCTCACCTATTCGATCCCATGTTGGGATTTCAAAAGTGGCATTTATAGTGGGGATCAAGTTCCTGCTTTGCACCCACAACAGCAAAGCCTTCAAGGAGTTCGAGTCATATGAGAGTCCTCTCTTAGAGAGAATAAGAACCTGGATGCGTTCCTGTGCAATCTGTTCAAGGTGACCCTACTTTAGCAGAGGGTTTGGACTGGATGAGCTCCAGAGGACCCTTCCAACTCCCACCATTCTGAGATTCTGTGTGATCCTGTTCTTTACTTGATCGATCTTTTCTTCCCAGAATAATGTCTTCCTTACTCCTTTGGGGGTATTTGGGGGAGGAGGGAGGGACTACCAAATGAGATGGGATGGGGAAACCTTAGATAGAATCCCAAGCCCCTCCTATCAGCTGATGAGATCTCCTCATCATCATACCTCTTACCTATTTCCTAAAATCCTGGTGTACTCCCTGTCACTGACGGAGAATGCCCCTGGGCTTTTCAGTTGCTTCACTGTCTCCCCTTTGCTATGTGGGTTGGAAAGCCTGAGGGGCTTTGTTAAATATTGAGTTGGTCGATTTGGGAATAGTGCTGCAGCAACTGTCTTGTCAGCATCCATCTTCACCAATCTGACATATTTTGGGGGACACTGGGCCGCACATCCTTGAAATGTGCTGGAGTTGTAGCCTTTGCCTCCCAGCTTTAGTGTAATTAATGATCTGTGTGCATGTGTGGTGTGCAAGGTTCTCAGTGGATTGAGGCAGGTCCCTGGTAGTTGGGGGAACAATTCATTGTCTCTTTGAACCAGATGAGGATTTGGCCCAAATGTATTTCAGGGAGCATTTGAACAGACAACAATGAACGTTTTCTTGGGTTTATTGTTAAAATTAGAAAGGAGTATACTAGAGAGCAGCTGGTAGAAACACCTGTGATTTTAGACACAGTAAACAGTAAGAAACCTTTTAGTCAAGAAGAAAGTGACTATGCCTCCTGTTGGACAGGGTGTATATCCTTATTTTTGTCTAAAGACAAGAGGGAGAATCAGCAGAAAAGGAAGGAGGAAAGATGGGATCCTTTGGAAAATCTACCTCCCCCATACGATCCACTTGGGGAACCAAATGCCCCTCCCATAGTGGAAGTACAAGAAGAAAACCTTAATGGGGAAGGGGAGGAAGTGGCTGGACCACATGTCCCATTAATTCAAGATGTCTGAAAGGTTCGGGTCTCTGAACCAGAACGATTAAAAAAGGACATAGGAAATTTTCTGTTGCCCTGCAGAAAAGAGGGACTGGGGGCGGCGAGGAGGTTTCCATTACGGGAAGTACCAATGCAAGGAGCCCCGGGGGTGGGCTGGTGGTATTTGTGAATATACCCCTAACCAGTACCGAGGTTCGAGAATTTAAAAAGGAAATGAAGAATATTTTAGAGGATTGTCACAACAACTTGATCAATTTTTAGGCTCAAATGTTTACACCTGGGATGAAATGCAGTCTATTTTAGGAACTTTATTTACACCAGAAGAGAGACAGATGATAAGGACTGCAGGAATACGGATTTGGGAGAGAAATAACCCACCAAATGCTCAAGGTGGGATACCAGGAGACCAGAAATTTCCCATAGTGCGACCTAACTGGGATCAAAATGTTGCTGAGGGAAGGAGGAATATGTCAGATTATAGAAGTTTAGTGATTAGGGGAGTAAGGGAGGCAGGGCCGAAGGGACAGAATTTTGAGAAAGCATTTGAAAACAAACAACAAAGGGATGAGTTGCCTACAGCTTGATTACAGAGACTCAGAAAAGACATGCAACAATATTTGGGAATCGATCCTGAAAGTGATGCAGGCCAGGAGCTGTTAAAGGTAAATTTTGTTACTAAAGCCTGGCCAGATATAAAGAAGAAATTAGAAAAATTGGAAGATTGGCATGATCGGGGATTGAATGATTTATTGCGGGAAGCGCAAAAAGTGTATGTAAGAAGAGATGATGAAAAAAAAGGCAAAGGCCAGATTAATGGTAACCACGGTACAGTATCACAGTATCAGAGTATCACAGTATGACAAGGTTGGAAAGGACCTCTGAGATCATCAAGTCCAACCTATAACCCAACACTAACACCAACCATCATCTAAACCATGGCACTCAGTGCCACATCCAATCTCCCCTTAAACACCTCCAGGGTCGGCGACTCCACCACCTCCCTGGGCAACGCATTCCAATGGCCAATCACCCTTTCAGTAAAGAACTTCTTCCTCACATCAAGCCTAAACTTTCCCTGACGTAGCTTGAGTCCATGCCCTCTAGTTCTGTCACTGGTCACCTGAGAGAAGAGACCAACCCCTGACCGACTACAACCTCCTTTCAGGTAGCTGTAGAGAGCAATGAGGTCTCCCCTGAGCCTCCTCTTCTTTAGACTAAACAGCCCCAACTCCCTCAGTCGCTCCTCATAGGGCTTATGCTCCAGCCCCTTTACCATCTTCGTTGCCCTCCTCTGAACACATTCCAGTATCCTGACATCTTTCCCAAACTGGGGGGCCCAGAACTGTACACAGTATTCCAGATGAGGTCTGACTAGTGCCGAGTACAGGGGGACGATAACTTCTCTGGTTCTGCTCACCACACTATTCCTGATGCAGGCCAGAATGCCTGCAATACAGCAGATAGTGAAACAACAACCACAATCAGATGGCGTAAGAAGGGAACAAACCCCCTTTAGGGGCAGGGAAACTGACTGTGGGGTAGCAGGAAGAAGTGTAGGGAGTCACCCACAGGTAAGGAGGAGTCCAGCTCCTTCTTGGCAAATTGGTTCTGCGAAAAGTTACCATTGCGGGAAGCAGGGACATTTCAAAAGAGAATGTCCGACGAGACAGAGAGAAATAAAAGTTTTTCAACTTACAAAAGAGGAAGATTATTCTCAGTATTAGGGGTGTCAGGGGCTCTATATTCTGGGGTCAGACCACCATGAAGAGTCCTTGATAAATCTAAAATTAGGACCCCAGGGTGAGAATTACATTTTTTTTAGTTGATTCAGGAGCAGAAAGGTTGAGTATAATAAGAATACCCCAAGGATGCAAACAGGGAACTGAAATAGTTACTGTAATGGGGGCTAAAGGAGAGGAATTTGCTGTCCCTGTTATAGAGGGGGTTGAGGTCCAAGGGAACTGCTGAAAAGTAATCATAGATATGGCATTGATACCTGGAGCAGGGACAAACTTGTTGGGGAGTGATTTACAAATTCAGCTAGGAATTGGGACAATTCCCAAGGGGGGTCGAGTAGTGGTAAGGTTTTTTGGACTAAAAGAAGTAGATGAGTAGGAAATAAAACCCAAGGTATGGGATTATAGAGAGGATAGATTCTGACAGGGGAACCCATTTTACATCAAAAGTATTACAAAACCTCTTTCAGGCATTAGATATCAAATGGGAATTCCACACCCCATGGCATCCGCAGAGCTTGGGGCGAGTTGAAAGAATGAACGCAACTTTAAAAACTCACATTACTAAATTGATGATAGAAACTAAACTACCATGGGCCAAATGCTTGCCACTGGCCTTATTGAGAATAAGGATTGCACCCAGAAAGGACATAGGGATATCTCTGTATGAAATGCTGTTTGGATTACTATACTTGGGCAAGGAAGAAGGACTACCTATTCCATAACTGAACGACATATACCTCAGAAATTACATGTGGGCGGTATCTCTTTCTCTTACAGAGCTGAGGAACCGGGGGTTACTTTCTCAAACTGCTCCATTGGACTTCCATCTACATAAGATCAAATCAGGACACTGGGTGCTGGTGAAATCCTGGAAATCGGAGACCCTAACGCCAGCTTGGGAAGGACCTTTCCAAGTGCTCTTGACAACAGAAACAGCAGTTAGAACAGCAGAAAAGGGATGGACACGTTACTCGTACTAAAGAACTTGTGGACCCACCTTCCCAGGGGGGGTGGGGAGGGAAAGAATCACCATATAACAGAGATACTGACTCACTTTTAAAGGTGGAAAGATGCCCACTCCACCCCAGTAGTGAATGTAAAACCATTTTCCTTTTAGAGCGTGTTATATGTGACTGTAGAAGCTTGTGAGTAGGTCTCTGGGATGAATGCCAGTGTCCTAAGTGCGGGTTTTGATCAGATTGGGACCAGAGTGAGCAATCAACAGTAATCATGAAAGTACATTGTGGGGTCAGGAGAGCCCAACCAAGAAGGTTAACTCTCTCCAAGTAGTAGAACCAGCAAAATCTTTATGCAAAATTTTGGTGCCTTAGCGGGAGGGGCTCAATTTGCTTCCATCTGGACAAACAAGCAGACGGGATCATTCAGTGTTCGGTGTGCAAAATTAAGAACTGGTAGAAACTGTAGAAAGAGAAATCATCAGAAACAACACTGATTAACCAGTGGGAAACTGGGATATTCACAAGGGAATACCGAGCACCACAAACCTATAGGTCAAGGGCAAGACTGGATTAGTCTCTGTGTTTACCACCAAGAAGAACCCAACAGGCGTGAGCATTGGAAATATAAACTATACCAGACTTTGACTCATAATGATTTGGTTGCTTTTGATGGTGCTTGTTCTTGAGTTTGTCCCAGGATTCCAAAACGAATGTTCCAAATGTTACCAGTCAGTCAGATCTGGCCGAGGAGTCCAAACTATCTTCTCTTATCATACTCACATAAATCGACCCTGTTATGAGCAAAAGAACTTGAAAACATGTATTCGGTTTGAACTCAGTCTTTGGGTAGCTGCAAAATTTAGGGATTGGTGGAACAAAAGCAGGGGTGAGCTGTCCCAGAGGTGAGAAATATATATGTTTTAGTAAAGCAGAACACTGAGACATACCCGATGGTGGGGGAGTCCAAGATCAGTATAGAGAATTGCTGGTGAAAAATGTTTTACGAAACCTTAAAGAATCCTCTCCTCCAAACCATAAAAATAAGACTGGTCAGCTATATGATGGAATTAGGAAAGAATTACAAAGGCAATTAGGATTTCCCACCTTAGGGAAAAATTTGTTTGTAGATCTGGCAGAACGAATAACCAAGGAACTTAAAGTATCCAATTGTTGGATATGTGGAGGCCACATATGAGCGAAGAGTGGCCCTGGAAAGGGGCTGGTTTAGACCCCTTACAAATATTAAAATGGAACAATACAATAAGTTCAGAAGAACGGAAAAGGTCCATGGGTTGGAGTTTGAGCTCCGAAATAGTAGGTACAGAGTGTATAGGCTGAGAAGGGGATCAGTATAATACATGGGTGGGGGAAATTCCCTGTAAACAAATATATATGTACAATGGAACTCATGGAAACTGGTTGCCTGAAATACCCTCATGGTATTGGTCTGGAGATAACATTAACTGTACTAATACGACGGAGGAGGGAATATTCAATTGTTCAGGAAAAATACATTTCAGAGACTGCCAGGGATTCGAAAATTTTGGAAGCACCTGGAAAATACCTCCAAAAATTGGTGTAAATCCTCTGATGGGTTATTTTGGATTTGTGGAAAAAGGGCTTATTCAAAGTTACCTGTGACTGGAAAGGAAGTTGCACATTGGGGATAATTCATCCTGGTTTTTTCCTGTTACCCTTAGACAAAGGAAATTACCTAGGAATTCCCTTGTTTGAAAGTTTAGAAAGAGAAAAATGATCCATAGAGATTGGTGGTGGTCAAACCAGGGGGGAGGATGAATGGCCTACAGAAAGAATTATTCAAGTGTATGGACCAGCCACTTGGGCACAAGATGGAAGCTGGGGATACCGCACACCAATATATATGTTGAACAGAATAATAAGACTCCAATAAGTTTTGGAACTAATCACTAACCAAACAACAACTGCTTTAGAATTATTAGCTAAACAACAAACCCAAATGCGAGAGGCAATATATCAAAATCGACTTGCCCTAGATTATTTATTAGCTGAAGAGGGAGGTGCATGCGGAAAATTTAACAACTCAGACTGTTGTTTAAAAATTGATGACAGTGGGGAAGCAGTTACAAATATAGCCACCAATATTAGGAAATTAGCACATGTGCCTGTATAGAAGTGGATGGGATGTTAGGAATAGCATAGTGGAAAAAAGTGGGAGTTTTCCTTTTGTGTGCCTTAGCTGGACTCATGCTTATATCCTGTTTAATCCCGTGTTTCATAAGATTAATTTCCAGTGTTGTTGAAGGAATGCAAATAACCAATATGCCAATAAATCCAAAAGCAGCGGCCTCCGGGCAGAAGATAATGGTACTCAGAAGGAGGGACAGAGAAAGAGAATGACAAGATGAGACATTACAGCAAATTTTAGACAAACTGGAACAGGGATATGGGCTTCAGCAAAAAGAGAATAATTAAAAGGGGGTGGATTGTAATAGATAAATAAAAGGTTTGCTTCAGCCAGGTTGTTATAGTTGAAATCAGTAGGGGGTTAGGAAGAATGTAGGTTTCCAAATACCCAGTCAAGGACATGTAAATAACCTTTTAAGACTCGTTTTAATATGAAGCGGGGACAGGTAATGCACATGTATAGGTGTATTGGCGAATGCAATGAATATGTAACATTTTATTGCTGTGAATCAGAACTGGAGGTGTGCATGTAAAATGGATGGTGTGCATGTGAAGGAGGGGGAAGCAACAAACGTAAATGAATATGTATAAGTACCCTAAATAAATGTACATGAGTGGGACCAACTGGTGTGCATAGAGGAGGATCCATCCTCTTATGCACCCAGCACTGTAAATAAATTTCTTTGTTTCTAAGACTTTGTCCTCTCTAAAATTCTATCTGTGAGCTGGCATTTCTCACATCATTGGTCATCAGAGAGAAGAGATCAGCACCTGTTTAACATCTTCCTCCTCCTCAGTAAACTGCAATGAGGTCTCCTCCCAGTCTCCTCTTCTCCAGAATGAACAGACGAAGTGACTTCAGCCTCTCCTCATATGATTTCTCCTCTAGACCCTTCACCAGCTTTGTGGCCTCCTCTGGACACTCTCCAGTAGCTTTAGATCCTTTTTATCCTGTGGCGTCCAAAACTGCACCCAGTACTCGAGGTGGGGCTGCACCAGTGCCAAGCAGAGCATGACAATCCTCTCCCTCGCCCGGCTTGTGATGTGCTGGATGCACCCCAGGACACAGTTGCCCCTCTTGGCTGCCAGGGCACTGCTGGTTCATGTTGAACTTGATGTCAGCCAGGACCCCCAGATCCCTTTCTGCAACGTCTCACTCCCCAGTCTGTGTGTATATCCAGGGTTGCTGTGTCCCAGGTGCAGAACTCAGCGCTTGCCCTTGTTAAACTCCATGCGATTGGTGATTGCCAAGCTCTCCAATTTCCTCCAATCCCTCTGCAGGGCCTCTCTGCCCTCAAGAGTGTCAACTGATCCCCCCAATTCTGTGTCTGCTACTTACAATGCCACCCCTTGCCTCGCCTACCCTGTCTGTCCCTCCTTGAAGAGCCTGTACCCATTCATCATGGCACATCAGCCACAGGACTCAACCCACCCGGTTTCACTTATGCCAATAATGTGCTATCTTTGGGACTGGGCCAAGGCTTCCAACTCCTCCTGCTTCTTCCACATGCTGCGTGCATTCATATTGAAACTCTTCGGGTGTGGTTCACTGTGCCCATCACCTCGTTGAGCAGTCAGAAGAATTTTACTCGGATGCAGCTCCTCAGACTTTGACGTGTCTTCCCATTGCTCATCCTTGACCAGACTGCTATTGCCCCTTTCCCCCTTCAAATCTAGTTTAAAGCCCTCATTTCGCCGCTCATACCAGGGACAGTAAACATTTCTCATATCTCATTTCAATGTCATTGAAAGAGTGAGAGTTAAACTCTAGTGGTCTTTTGGGTCCCTCTGGTCCCTTTGCCATAGACTGCAATAAGAACAGTGTTCACTGAATCCCCATTCTATGTGGATAGAGTCTGTCGAGTGGGTGGGACCTAGTTGTTGAAATAGCCTTAATTCTTGTATCAATAATTCTAGTGCATTCTTGTGCTGTTCCATCAGTTCCCCAGAGATACCCTTGTTGTTCCTGTACAATATATGCATTACCATCAACAGTTTGCCATTTATCTTGGGTTTTATGAGCTCATACTCTGTGCTCTAAGGGATAGAGTACAGCTCCATTGTGACTCAAGCCTAACACGTTGATTGGATATATGGTGGGCAGGACTGATTGCAGAGATATTAATTAGCATCAGTAGTTCTACTCGTTTGAGAGACCACAATGGGTTAAACAGCATCTGGTGTTGACCCATGTTTCTGACTATATATGGTTCAATTTGCAAAATTTGTGGGCTGCTTTGGATAACCATTTCACATTCTCCCCAGAAATTTTCACTTGGTACAGGTCATTTAGATCAGATTTGACAGCATTCATTTTAAATCTAAACATTAGTTCTAGGGTTCCACTGTGCCAAAGGCATACCACATAAACTGATTTAACTAAGGTGAAATTATGCCAACAATCCCATTGTCCACTGATACAACATCTGGTAGCCTTTTCTTTTGGGTTGACTATACCATCGGATACTGTAATTGTAGAGAGTTCTCCCAAGACAACATGCAGTGCTGCCACCCTATATTCCCACACCTTACCTTCCCTCTTTGTAGAGGGATCTGTGAACCATACATTCTATAGCTCAGGCTCAAACGGAGGAGCTGATTTTATAGGGGAAGAAAAAGTCTCTTCTCTGGATTGTTCCTCAAAGGATTCTTTAATTTTGAGTTGCTTGGGTGCTCCCTCTTCTACTTTAAATACATGGCATTAGTGATCTATCTACTGATATCATTTCCTTACTGTTTCCCATTGTGAAAATCCCACTGAGGGGGGTGTGTCCCCGCCAAAATGGTTTTAAGGACCTTAAAGGGCCCTCTCAACACAGGCCAGTTTTACCTTCAGTGAGCTAGCTGGCAACTTTCCCTTTAACCTGACTTGTTTAAATATTATGCCTAAAACAATGAACCATTCTATACTGGACTTTTAAATGTTAACACCTTTAGTTTATAGCTAGACAAGGCCTGTAACTGATGTCGTATTATGTCAGGTTGTGGCATACAGAGCACCTTGAACGAAGCTGATACAGAAGAAAATGTGACTAGTATTCTTTTGAGAAGTGAACCTCCATTGATGTCCTGCTGGGGAGTACATAGTTCTGGAGTATTTTGAATCTGCCTGTCTGTTAGAGGAGCTTTTTAGCAAACACATTTAACAGTCTGGAAGAGTTTTCCTAGAGATAAAGAGTTGGTCTTGTTCAACTTCACACTGTTGTTCACTGCCCATTGATCAAGCCTGTCCAGATCCCTCTGCAGAGCCTCCTTATCCTCAAGTTGATCAATAATTCTGCCCAGTTTAGTCTCATCTGCAAACTCAGAGGAGCATGTGCAGAGGTTCGCAGAGGGTCTTGAGGTCACCCAGTGGACATGAGAGGAAGATGATGTGAGGAAGTAAAAGACTCCCAAACATGAGGCGGCGCAGACCCCAATAAGTTTTGGCAAGTTAAGCAGGAACTTTTTGGGCCTGGGCAGTTAAGTCTGGATTGCGAATTGACACCGTTTCTCACAGTATTCTGCTTGAGAAACTGGCTGCCATTGGCCTGGAGGGGCAAACCCTCTGCTAGGTAAAAAACTGGATTGATGGCCAAGCCCAAAGATTGGTGGGGAATGAAGTTCAATCCAGTTGTAGGCCGGTCACAAGTGGTGTTCCCAGGACTCAGTGTTGGGTCCAGTCCTGTTCAATATCTTTATCAATGATCTGGATGAAGGGATTGAGTGTTCCCTCAGTGACTTTTCGGATGACAATAAGCTGGGCAGAATTGTTGATCGATTTGAGGGCAGGGAGTCTCTGCAGAGGTATCTGGACAGGATGGATCAATGGGCTGTGACCAATGGTATGAGATTCAACAAGGCGAAGTGCCGGGTCTTGCACTTTGGCCACAAAAATCCTGTGCAGTGTCACAGGCTGGGGGAAGAGTGACTGGAAAGCTGCCTGGCAGAGAAGGACCTGGAGGTGTTGGTTGACAGTAGCTAAACATGAGCCAGCAGTGGCCCAGGTGGACAGGAAAGCCAATGGCATCTTGACTTGTATCAGAAAGAGTGTGGCCAGCAGGACCAAGGAAGTGATTGTGCCCCTGTACTCAACACTGGTGAGGCCACACCTCGAGTACTGTGTGCAGTTCTGGGCCCCTCACTAAAAGAAGGACATTGAGGTGCTGGAGTGTGTCCAGAGAAGGGCAACGAGACTGGAGAAGGGGCTGGAGAAGAAGTCTTACAAGGAGCAGCTGAGGGAACAGGGGTTGTTTAGCCTGGAGAAGAGGAAGCTGAGGGGAGACCTTATCACTGTCTACGACTACCTGAAAGGAGGTTGTATCAAGGTGGGTGCTGGTCTCTTCTCCTGAGTGACAGTTGATAAGATGAGAGGAAATGGCCTCAAGTTGCATCAGGGGGGGTTCAGATTAGACATCAGGAAAAATTTCTTCACCAAAAGGTTTCTCAGGCACCAGCTGCCCAGGGAGGTGGTTGAGTCACTGTCCCTGGAGGGATTAAAAGATGGGTAGATGATGTGCTCAGGGATTTGGTTCAGTCGTGAAACAGTATGGTTGGACTCAATGATCTCAACGGTCTTTCCCAACAAACCGATTGTATGAGTCTATGATTCTATGATACCACTCTGCTCCTGGAATCTTCCCTGTTCTGCTGTGACCCATCAGTGAAACTAATTTACGAAAGTAACAGACGATGTCCTGCAGGTACCAAAAGGACACATTCTTAAGTGGCTAAATCATTGATTCGTCGAAGCAGTCTCCAGGGCTCTTCATGCTGTCAGAGATGGAGCACTGCTTTTAGAGAGGGTGTTCCTAGCATTTATGTGATAAAATTCTTTCCCACTGATCATTGACACAAATGGGAAGAATTGCCTCAGGAACTCTGTACTGAGTAGTAAGTCTCAGTATATGGGATCTGAAAACATCATTGCAACACAAATAACCGTGTCAGGCAGAGTCTTAATTATACTTCTAAAGGCTTTATCTGGAAAGATCCAAAGGCCCTCAAGTTCTGTTTGTTTTAGTGCAAGTGAAGGACATGCTGCCTCTCACACATCATTTCTGTTAGTCAGACTGCCACTTTTTTTCAGGTACTTCTACAAATTACTGTTCCGAAGGTTAGCATTAGACATGAAGTCCAAGTATGTGTACAAAAGCCATGCAGAAGAAGCTACAGTTTTTGACAGGAATTGTATGTCTGGAGCAAATCCACACACTTTTTCTCGCATACCAAGATGTATGACTTGTAAAAGGAAACTGGGCGAGTGGGAGACAGAAGCAACTGGTTTTGAACACCAGGAGAAAGACTGGGATATGCTGGCTAATGCAGGATTGGACAAAGTGCAACAGAAGTGTTTTCAGCAGCAGAAGTGAAAATTCTGTATTGGGGCTACATTGCACGAGGGAAAGAAAATGTGCTGGGACAGTAGCACCAGGTTGCTTCAGAGCTGCCACCTTCCCTCAGAATTCCATGGATTTCTAGTGAACATCTATCTCTGCTCTGTGAACTATATCCGTAGATGTCCAGCAGTTCAACTGAGAAGACTAGCTGCTGCTGGCCTAATGAATTTGAGACAAGAATCTGAGAGCTCTTCCAGGCTTAGCTGAAAAGGCATTCTGACTTGAGAGCTCCTTTTCTCATCCAGACAACCAGAAATCGTGGCTTGTTTATATCTAAATTATAATTGGATGCCCAGACTTCACACAAGGGCTATGTCTTTTCTTATCTTCAAACTTTTCTGGTGAGACCTTAGAGCTAAAGATGGAGACTGGTTTGTTGGCTCAACATCAGGGCATGCCTGAACTGGGATAATTAATGGAATTTCTGGAAAGGCTGAAGTGATGAGAAAAATACCCTCTTGACACCATTCTGTTCCAAAATTGACATTTAGATCTTGTTTTGAGCACTCTGCATTATTTTATTCAAGGTTAGACAATGGATGGGCAATGAGAGACTCCTAAAAATGTCTCAGTCCCTCCTTTAAAGGGCACTTTTGTTTACCTAACTCACTGTAGTTCATCCAGGCATTAATTTTCATGTGCTGAGCATCCACTGACTCTCAAACATCTTAATTAAAAAGTTCTAAGTGCCTACAAAACAAATTTAATATCTAAAGCTTAGTGGCAAATAATTTATGCAAATAAAAATTAAATAAGGGAAATGTGTGTTTATGAGGTGAAACCATAGGATACAAGTCTTTTAACTTCTGAAATTTCTTTAGAACAACTGTCTGTATCCAGGACAGCTGTCCAAAGGTTGTGAAAGCAACAATGGAAACTGATGGGCTAAAGAAAGATTACTGCTCCTAGAACTTTAGACCAGATTAGTTTTAACCTGCAGTATTTGATTATTGCCACAGTAGAAATCAGAAATAAAATGTGCTCATCATATAGCTATGCCCTAATGAAAAACTGTTTGCATTTCACATTGTTATTATCGTGATGACTTAAAGATAAAAGGGAAGGGTTATAGCCTTGCTTAATTTCCCAGACCAAAAGTATAGGATGCAACATTCCTACTTAATCATGAAATACATAAATGGACAATAAATTCAGGATGATCTCATTTCCAGCATAATTTATTTTAATGAGTAAGAGTCCATATGAGTTCAGCTTTCTAGCCACTCTCCCCAAGCCTGGAGCATTGCATGGGGTTGTTGTGGCCCAAGTGCAGGACCCAACACTGAGCCTTGTTGAACCTCATCCTATTGACCTTGGTCCATCAATCCAGTCTGTCCAGATCCCTCTGCAAAGTATTTCTGTCCTCTAGCAGATCAACACTCCCTCCCGATTTAGTGTCATCCACAAACTTACTGAGGGAGCACTCGATCCCCTCATCCAGATCATTGATAAAGATATTAAACAGAACTGGTCCCAACACTGAGCCCTGGGAACACCACTTGTGACCAGCTGTCAACTGGATTGAGTTCCATTCACCACAATTGTTTGGACCTGGCCATCCAGCCAGGTTTTTACCCAGCAAAGAGTATGCCCGTCCAAGCCACGAGCAGCCATCTTCTCCAGGAGAATGCTGTAGGAAACACTGTCAAAGGCTTTGCCAAAGTCCAGGTAGGCAACACCCACAGGCTACCCCTCGTCCACTAGGCAGGTCACCTGGTAATAGAAGGAGATCAGGTTGGTCAAGCAGGACCTGCCCTTCCTGAACCTGTGCTGGCTGAGCCTGATGCCCTAGTTGTCCTGTATGTACCACATGATGGCACGCAAGATTATGTGCTCCATAACCTTTCCTGGCACCGAGGTCAGACTGAGAGGCCTGTAGTTCCCCAGATCCTCCTTCCAGCCCTTCCTGTAGGTGGGTATCCCATTGGCAAGCCACTGGTCATCTGGGATCTCCCCTGTTAACCAGGACTGGTGATAAATTGATGGAGAGTGGCTTGGTAAGCTCCTCTGCCAGCTCCCTCAGTATTCTCTGGTGGATCCCATCCGTCCCCATAGACTTGTGTCTGGGTGGTGTAGCAGGACGTTAACCATTCCCTCTTGGATTATGGGGGCTCCATTCTGCTCCTCCTACCTGTGTTCCAGCTCAGGGGGCTGGGTACCCTGAGAACAACTGGTCTGACTATTAAAGACTGAGGTGAAGGTGGCTTTAAACACCTCAGCCTTTTCCTCATCCCTGGTCACTACATTTCCCCCATACCCAATAACAACTGGAGATTCTCCTTAGCCCTCCGTTTGCTGCCAATATGTTTATGGAAACATTTTTTATTGTCCTTTATGGCAGTAGCCAGATTAAGTTCTAGTTGGGCTTTGGCCCTTCTGGTTTTCTCCCTGCATAACCTATAACCTCCTTGTAGTCCTCCTGAGTTGCCTGCCCCTTCTTCCAAAGGCCATAAACTCTCTTTGTTATCTTGAAGCCCAGTCAAAACTCCCTGTTCAGCCAGGCCAGTCTCTTCCCCGCTGGGTCATCTTCCAGCACATGGGGACGACCTGCTCCTACTCCCTTAAGACTTCCTCCTTGAAGAGTGTCCAGCCTTCCTGGACTCCTTTGCCCTTCACGGCTGCCTCCCAAGGGCCTTTATCGACCATGCCCCTAAACAGGTCAAAGTCCACCCTCCAGCAGTCCAAGGTGGTTGTTCTGCTGAGCCTCTTCCTCATTTCTCCAGGAATCAAAAACATGACATTTAATGATCGCTGTGCCCCAGGTGTCCTCCAACCATCACATCACCCACAAGTCCTTCTCTATTAGTGAACAACAGGGTCAGTGGACGCCTTCCCTGGTTTGCTCCTTCACCAGCTGTGTTAGGAAGTTGCCTTCCACCCACTCCAGAAATCTCCTAGACTATTTCCTCTCCGCTATGTTTTATCTCCAGCAGACATCTGGTAGAGTGGAGTCACCCATAAGAACAAGGGTTAGTGATTGAGAGGCTTCTCCCAGCTGCCTATGGAATAATTTGTCTGCCTCTTCATCCTGGTTGGGCGGTCAGTAACAGACTCCCACCATGATGTTTACCTTACTGGTCTTCCCCCTGATTCTCACCCATGAACAATCAACCCTACTGTCATCATCATTAAGCTCTAAACACTCTAAACACTCCCTAACATACAGATCTACCCCACCACCTCTCCTTCCCTGCCTGTCTCTTCTGAAGAGTTTGCAGCCATCCATTGCAGCACTCCAGTCACACGAGTCATCCCAAAATGTTTCTGTGATGGCAACTATATCACAGTTTTCCCGCTGCACAATGGCTTCCAGTTCCTTCTGTTTGTTGCCCGTGCTGTGTGCATTGGTGTAGAGACCCTTCAGCTGGGCTATTGGCCATGTTGCCTTCTTAGAGGAACACCCCTTAAATCACAGAATCATCGAATCATCGAATCATAGAATGGTTTGGGTCAGAAGGAATCTTAAAGACCATCCAGTTCCATCCCCCTGCAATGAGCAGGAAAGCCTTCCACTGGATTGGGTTGTTTGAAAGCCCCATCCAGCCTGGCCTTGAACACCTCCAGGGATGGGGCAGCCATGACTTCTCTGGGCAACCTGTGCCACTGCCTCACCATCCTCACAGGAAAATATTTCTTCCTAAGATCTCATCTCAATCTCCCCTCTTTCAGCTGAAAACCATTCCCCCTTGTCCTATCCCTGCACTCCCTGATAAAGAGCCCATCCCCAGCTTTCCCATAGCTCCTTTCAGTGCTGGAAGGTCGCTATATCTCCCGGGAGCCTTCTCTTCTCCAGGCTGAACAACCCCAGTTCTCTCAGTCTGTCCTCGTATGGGAGGTACTGCAGCCCTCAGATCATCTTCGTTGCCTCCTCTGAACTCACCCTAACAGATCCATGTCCTTCCCATGCTGAGGACTCCAGAATGGAACACAGGGCTCCAGGTGATTCCTTTGAGGTTTTTCACTGTTGTTTCCCTGTTGGCTCCTATTACCTCAGGAGTCCCTGATTCATCTCCATACACCTTCAACTGTGCTCCAGTGTACCCAAAATGTCTCAGAGACACAGGTTGAGGGCCCTCACTAGCACCCCATCCATCTAACCTTGGCATGTTATCTGTCTGCTTGTCCCAGGCAAACCTGACATTATCCCCCTTCCTCTCTAGTATAAAGCACTGTCAATGAGCCCCACTAGCTTGTGAGTAAAGACCCTCTTTCCCCTTTGAGAAAGGTGAACCCCATCTGATGCCAGCAGGCTTGGTGCCTTAGAGACCATCCTATTATCAAAAATCTCAAACTTGTAGCAATGACACCAGCCACGGAGACATGCTTTAATAGACTGGGTGTGTCTGTTACTTCCAGCGTTCCTGCCTGTAACTGGAAGGAGAGAGAGATCTGTGCTCCAGATTCCCCTATTAGCCATCCTGAGGCTCTGAAGTCTCTTTTGCTTGCCTTTGGACTTAATACTTGCAGTTTCTTTGCAGATTTTGTTGTCTCTTGACAATGAATCCACATTATCCATCACTTGCAAGGCTATATTCAGGTGTCCACATCAGTGATATTAAATTGCATACAGCTCTCAGCCCTTTATTCAGCTCCACTTTCCCTATGAAAAAGCAATATGTTAGGATTAGTAGTTCAACACTTGAGTCTTAATGGAATCCATATGAGTTGGTGATGGAGATTAAAATAAGTTTACTCAAAGAACATTACAATTAATTATATAATAGCTTACAGCTTAGCATGAGTGAACAGCCCGGCGTAAGTGAACTTTGTTCTTAGCATACGAGAACTCTGTCTCATAACATGAATGACTAAGAAGTTGAAATAGAGAAGCATTTTATGTCCGGCACTTCAAGATAAGAGGAACTAAACTTAATACTCAGGAAAAAAAGACCTTCAAAGAAAACTCCAAGCAGTAGAAGACAAACAAAACCTTGGTACAGATAAGCCAGGAGGATGAGCTTAAGTTGAACATTTACTGAGTTACACAAAAGAAAGCCCTGGAGCTGAGTCAAGTCAAAAGATAAGGAAGTTCCACCAGCTGCAAACCTTAAGGATAAGAGAAGCAGCAGCATGCCTGGAAGCAGGAAGGAAAAACAAAAAAAGAAGCAGGGAGACCCCAGCCCCCATAATATCATTAGACCAACTGCTGAGTGGACAGAGCGTGAAGAGCACATGGAGGGAGGTGGACCTTAGCTTGTAAGGGTATAATTGCCCAGGGATTCTGTCCTTCAGGGTGTGCTCCTCCAGAGGCACCCTGCCCAGGCTGAAAAGAAACCAATTCTGTGGCAGAACCTAGGGTACAGACTCTTCTTTAACAGTTGGTTCTGTTGTTTTAGAAGTGACAGAAAGTGCATTGGCTTTTGTGGTTAAAGAAAAATACTCTTCTGTAGAGCTGCTCTGACAGAATTGTTATTATCTTATTTTGTAAAGAGGAAAATTGAGGAAACTGAGGCACGGACTTCAAAAAGTATTTCAAAATGGAGACCTTTATTGTCTAAAAATGTCTGCTTTTATATCTTGTTAGAAAAATCATACACTCCCTTTTACAGCTTGATTGGTTCAAGCAAGCAAGGCACAAGCTGTCCACGCGCTTAACCTTTAACATTATTAGTCATTCTTCACTGTCCACACGCCCACACCTGAGGTCCTGTTACTGGGTAACATAGTTCCGAGTTTTGCTGAACTCAGCAATTCGTTTGTTCAGCTTTCTCCTTTTGCTGAACTCAGCACTTCTCAAGGCTGATCATGGTCATTCTGCAGTAATGTGTTCTTTTTCTAAAAAGAAGGTCTCCACAGAAAATGGTCAAATTTTCTAGTTGTCTGGCACTTGTAACAGTAGCTCTGAGCAGGATGCCTGAAGATCTCAAACAAATGACTCCTTAGCCTTCAGGGTCTGGACTACCTCTGTGCCCTTTAGGGTCTAATTACATTTCTGTCATTGCCAGACTGTACAGGATTTAGAGCACATACTCTGGCTAACTGTGCAGCTCAGTATTCCTATTTCTGCTGCAGCTTCCTGAGAAGAAATATGGGAGATCTGCCAAAATGCAATTTTGGTTCCTAGTTTAGGACATTCTGTGCATAAGTCTTCACTGACTTTAGCAGGACCTGTGATGTGCAGCACCATTGACAATGTGGCTTTACTTCTGAGGATGTGTTACCACAGAATAAAAACCACAGAGTGGCATAAAAGCCCAAACTCTTGAATAATCTGTGAAATCAAGCTTTACTTAACTTATTAAAACAAGAAAGGTGACAAATGCTTAGTAGTGATTGACAACAAGTTAACAATAACAACTTTAAATGCAATGCATCTAATCATTACTATGAGAGAATAATATGGTAATTAAGAAAGATACATCACCAATTGTCCTATCATCATCATCCAGATCCATAGTCGCCAGGGAACCCTTTTTGCAGCGAAGATCTGAAGAGCCTGTCTTTGGAAAACTGGAGGATCCTATGCATCGTGTCTGCCCCTAGATGGGATCTCCAGAGATTGCAGCAGGAGGGTCCAACTTTTACATTGTTAAATAAACGACTTGCATCATTCTAAAAGCAGAAACTCTGGTTTCAGCTGCTTTGTTCCCCCTCTCCTGGAGTGTGGTCAAGACTGGTTGGGAAAGAAGGCAGCTAAATTGATCTTATCTTTAAACTAAGGAGGCTGTTTAAAGTGTAGCTCTTTCTCCCTTTCATAGTGAAGCTACAATTAAGGTGGTATAACTCGATTCCACTGATGATGCATTTTCTCACACTTTGTGTATTAAGAATAGTGAAATGCAAAAAGCAGGATACAATAGCCAAACAAATGTGACTATTGAGCTGGTATTCTTTATTAGCAGCGCCAGGGGTGCACTGGGATTTTTCCACAAAATGTTCCCACCAAACAAAGCTATCAAGAAACTTTTATCCACACACATGTTACACATTCATCAATCCCCCTAAAAAAATCATCAATATATTCTACACCCTCTCCTAGAAACGATTACATAGGCATTAGTAACTCTATTCCACAGTCCTTTTAGGCACACTGCAGTCCCTTTGGTGGTCTTGATGAATCAGGTGGTCGTATCTTCATCTTTCTCACATGTCCTCTGGGTGAATTCTCCTATTTACAGCACTGATTTGAACACAAAGCTGGGCTTGTCCACTTCTTCCCAGGGACCTTGTTGATCTCCATCGACCTTGCTCAAAGTTGAGAATGTTGAGATAAGCAGACACAACTGCAAACAATTATCTAGTAACTCCCTTTAAACTACGTAGCTGTCTGAGACATTCTGCTCATTATGTCTAGTGGTTTTGTTCTACAAAGCTAAGCAAGTACAGACACTAACAAGTATTGTAAAAGCATAAGTAGAGACAAATTTTTCTTAGCTAATTCTTCAATCATTAGCATAACACAATTTTACTGATAAGACAACTGTGAGAAGTTACAGATCAAACAGTATACACAGCAATGCAATAGAAATCATCCATGGATTTGAGGCCTACTGATCAGGCCCTGTCACTTCAGGGTGATACTAAAGAACATGAAACACCTACATAATAGAGGAAATGTACATCATGTTCCATTTTGTGAGTACTAATTTACGATTGTCACTCTAAGCTCTTGAATTTGTTATTGTCAATGCAGCAATTAATAACACTTCAATATAGCTTATGAAAGTTGTATTCAAATTCTCAATCTAATTTGCACTCTGGCTATAATAATACAAAACTATGAAATACACCTTACTCTTTTTTATATGGAAGAGAACAGTTTAGGAAAAGAAAGGTAAAAAGTACACAGACAAAGCTTTTGGACTATGGCTACATTAAAATAGATAAGTTGCTTGAGACCACTCTCTGTCCATAGACATCTTCCACTCTTTCAGAGGCCAATTCCATTAGTGTTGGCAAGACTGTGGAATACATGACATAACAGTAAATAGCTTCTGGTCTACTGAATGTCAATGTTGTGGAACAAGTACTACTGTTCACAGACAACAGTAAGGTTAATTTCTGAAATACAGCCACAAATCAACCAATCTGTATGGCATAAAAAACCCACCCCAAACTGAATGCCAACTGGACAGTAAAGTCCCTATTTGTATCAGTATCTCTACTGGATAGCAAACTATAGCTCTATGGAGAATCCTGCTTTCAAATTAATTTTCACATTTATCCATCTTTTTGACTGGAAATGAGATTTTTTTTTTCTTACAGGCATGATAAATCGGAATCAGCATCCTAACTACATATTATATTTTGAGGCCACGTTTTAATTATTATTACTTTAAAGTAAAAAACAAATTTGCAGAGAAGGACAAAAGGTTAGGAGAAATTCAAGCATTGCTTATCCCTTCATGCCCATCCCCCATATATTTTCCCTCCAATTTGAGATACATATTAAGTGATCTTTAAATAATATAGCACATCATTAGCAGTGAAAACTCCTTAACAGATGCAGGAAAAAGGCACTGCTAATGGCTATTCACAACAGAAACATTAATTTTACAGCAAGTAGTAAATTTTCTAAACATAGTGTTCTTCAGGCTTTAGTCACCAAAATTCTTGGAGTTTAAAGATTGTTTTAAGCAGCTCACAAAATTTAACCAGAAAAATAATCTATTGTCCATAAACTTAAACTTGTTTTATGGAACTCTGTGCTTTTGGTTTTGGGGAAAATTCTTGGTCCACAAACCCACCCTACTGTTCTGTAAGAATGTCATCTTTTTTTCATCTACCAATCCAAACCTGCAGGGAGTCCTGAAGGAGGTTCTGAAGCTTTGTGATAAAGTGCATACCATTCAAATCAGTACAAATCCTCCAGTTTTGCAAAACAGATTTAGTCCACTCTGAAATTCTTCTACTACTTCTGCCTTTTTTCCTTAGCCTTTTCATAGCTTTTGTTATAGTCAAATAAAGATAATCAAAATCTCAAGGTGAATTTTCTAAGTAGTTTATTAAGATAGGAAAGCAAAACAGTGCTGGGTGGCCGGGAAGTTGTAACTTCTCCTGGGTCCGCGCTAACTGTGCGATGAGCAGTCCCTTTTATTTCATTTCAGAGGTCCATGTATACATGTCTTTATGCTCAGCCAAAAATTACAATATATCAATATATCAAGTTACACAATATACCATTGATTCTTAACAAAGAAGTCTTAAAAAAAGAACAGGATAGTTCCTGTTTTTCATGCTTGGTTAAAAGTATACAAAGAGTCAAATCACCAGGGTAACAGAACATTGGAATCAACCATACTTAACTAAATAAAGCATTGTTCTCTAGGTTTGATTAACAAATACTTCAAGGTTACTTATTACAATTCCCCCCTTTTTCTATTTTATACCTATTTGTTGATCAAACCTATGTAATATATCACAAACACGCTTCCATTCAGGATCTTCGTTTTGTATGATCTTCAATTCTAATTCTGATTGTTTCAACCCGATAACCTGAGTTAAACGGTTTACTTGTCTCATCATTCTTCAATTAAAAATGTACAAAATTATTGTTAGTCCTAAACAAGCTATGACAGTTATTAAAAGAAAAACTATGGGGTGACACAGTTTGTTTAAAACTCTGTTTGCCTTAGGTGACCATCCTAGGAGGACTTCCCACCACTTATGTTCTCCTTTTTCTTTTACTCTCTTTAATATTTGGAAAATCTCTTTTGTATCATGATGGACGGTTATCAAAGTCTTTTCTCCACTTTCTTCAGCTTCTCTCATAATTCGATGTAATTCTGGGTGTTGCATTAGTTGTCTTACCAACAAGAGATTCATACCTATTGGTGTTGACACTAAATTATGTATCAATGTCAAATTGGCTTGTATAAGTTGATAAGACGAAATTGGAGCTTTATAAATGAAGTCACACCCTTCAATCTTATTGAAGTTAGAAACGGAAATATTACCATCCACTATTTCTCTTTTCCCATTTACTATAATGTTTTCACAATTAGTTCTCAGACAAACACACCCTTTTCCGATATATACTGATACCGTTTTGAGATTCTGCCTTGGTCGGATTTCAAAATGACACTCCTTTTGTTCAGTATCTAAACACTTATCTTGTGCATCTAATATGTCTCCTTCACATATAAATCCTCGTTGTTCACACGTGATACAGGAGTCTACATTTATGGTTTGCCATCTCCCTTCCATTTTTATGGCCCATATTCTATGTTCAGTGGGATGCAAAACAGTATTATTTTTGTTAATTCCTAAAGAAATGACTGGGAATAGTAAGTGAACTGAAGCATTATGTATAGTTAATACAAAGGCAGTAGCTATATTCGTGTCTGGGTTATATGAAAAATTTACCAAGTTCCACCAAGACTGGAATTTTTGTTCAAATTCTGTAGCATTATCCCAAACGATTTTTCTAATTTTGGTAGGGAACAACCCTTCTTCACCTTCCCTAATAATGGATGTGGTGATTGTTTGCATCCATAATTGAGCTTGGATGCAGCTTAATGCAAGAGAAACGTTATCCTGAAGCGTTCCCATTGCTTCTATCATTAAGTCATGATCCTGTTCCTCCAACTTTTCCCATTTAGTTAATACTTTTGTCAATAGCCATTCACTTGTTCCCAATGCTGTAAGGGAGGATTGGAGCGGTTTATGCAACTTCTCCATTTCTCCTGTAGCAGCAGTTAATTTACTCATTAATATTTTCAAATCTACGCTATTCAAAACTCCCAAGCCTGTACCCATTGCTCCTAATCTAATTCCTATTGTTCCATCAAGGTCCCTTCTTATTCGTTCATTAACGGGTCCTCTCCGTCTCAACCAGGTTCTTAAAAAGGGTGTACAGGCTGGTCTTATCTCTGAGATATTATTTTGCATGGATAATTCAACTTGCTTCAAAGACCATTCAGGATTGTAGATTAACTGTTGTTGTCCAGTATGTTTTACTACATAAAGTCCTATTTTAGAAATAATGTAATGATTAGATTCCTTAATATCTCCTAGGGTTACCTCATCACTTATGGTGGTTGCTTCTGCTGATGTTACTGTGGGTCCTTTAGTTGTGAGGGAAGTCAGTTCAATCTTTACTCTATATGTAAGAGCCTTTTTAGCTTTCTCCCAATATCCTAGGCAAAGCACATTAACTGGTCTTTGGAAAGTAAATTTGTTCCAACACTCAGGGTTATTATATCTGGTTATTTTCTTTGGGTTTCCTGAACCTATGTGAGGAAAAGATTTTGTAATACTTATTTGAGTGCCAGATCCGGAGATTTTATCTCCTGTTTTGTTAAATAGTCAGCATCCTATTTGAAATTCATCCCCTATATGTCCGTGAATTATTGAATTAATTCCCTGCTTAGTTCGGTTATTTTGGAGAATAACTGTAGCTAACTCTATAGTTTGGTCCGGGTTTCCCATTGACCCTGTATGCTTCTTCATTGCTTGATCCCAAGGGAATTCCCATTGAAACTGTTCAGAATATCTGATTAGGAAAAGAGCCCCCAAAGTTATGAATTTGATCATTTCAGCACTACTCATTGACATGGACATTCAATCTTGTCTCAGAGTGAGCTGTTATTGAGGATCTGGTTTTATCCTTCCCCACAAATTTAGTACCCCTCTGCCTTCCTTCGTCTACTCTTTTGCTTAGAGCAATGGGAGTTGCTCTCAGGGATCAGTGTTGGGTCCGGTTCTGTTTAACATCTTCATCGACGATTTAGATCAGGGGATTGAGTCCATCATAAGTAAATTTGCTGATGACACCAAGTTGGGAGGGAGTGTCGATCTGCCGGAAGGCAGGAGGGCTCTGCAGAGGGACCTTGATAGGCTGGAGAGATGGGCTGAGTCCAACAGGATGAAGTTCAACAAGGCCAAGTGCCGGGTCTTGCACTTTGGCCACAACCACCCCATGCAGGGCTACAGGCTGGGGACAGAATGGCTGGAGAGCTGTCAGGTGGAAAGGGACCTGGGGGTACTGATTGACAAGAGGCTAAACATGAGCCAGCAGTGTGCCCAGGTGGCCAAGAAGACCGATGGCATCCTGGCCTCTATCAGGAATAGTGTGGCCAGCAGGATGAGGGAAGTGATCCTTCCCCTGTACTCGGCATTGGTGAGGCCACACCTTGAGTATTGTGTTCAGTTCTGGGCCCCTCAGTTCAAGAAAGATGTTGAGGTGCTGGAGCGGGCCCAGAGAAGAGCAACAAAACTGGTGAAGGGACTTGAGCACAAGTCCTATGAAGAGAGGCTGAGGGAGCTGGGGTTGTTTAGCCTGGAGAAGAGGAGGCTCAGGGGTGACCTCATTGCTCTCTACAACTATCTGAAAGGAGGTTGTAGACAGGTGGGGGTCGGGCTCTTCTCTCAGGCAACCAGCAACAGAATAAGAGGGCACGAGCTTAGACTCTGCCAGGGAAGGTTTAGGCTGGATATCAGAAAAAAGTTCTTCACAGAGCGAGTAATCAGGCATTGGAATGGCCTGCCCAGAGAGGTGGTGGATTCACCATCCCTGGAGGTTTTTAAAATAAGACTGGATGTGGCACTTAGTGCCATGATCTAGTAATCGTGATAGTGTTGGATTAAGGGTTGGACTTGATGATCTTGGAGGTCTCTTCCAATCCAGATAATTCTGTGATTCTGTGAGTCTCAAATCTTCTCGGCAGCAGTGGGTATTCTTCAGGGGATTCCTACCAGCCTCCTTCATAACCTTGTAATCGAGTATTGACTCTTTTCCAAGCAAATTTTATAGCACACTTTTTCAAAACATTTTCGCAATCTGTTTCATAAATTTCCCACCTTTCAGGTATTATGAATTCCCATCCACAAAATAACCAAACTATGTCCACCTTGTCTCCTTCTTTACGAATGACTGTTCTTCGACATTTTATACAATATGGTTGTCTCAAATAAGATGTACAAGACCATTCCCTCTTACACTCAATACATTTACAAACCACCCGACAACAATGCCTGGAAAAGGGATGTTTTAAACTGGTTATCCAATTTGTTCTTATCGGCATGTCAGGGATTTCAGTTTCCACCTCACAACAGAAGGGAAATATTGCTCTTGTACCTAAGACTTTATATAGCCTCGCTCCCCTCGTTTGATCAGGTATTCTCCCTTCTATCCAGGGAGCATAAGATATAGTCCATAAAGTATCGTCTTGAGATACTTGAAACCACTGATAAAGACTTTTCCTCACTCTTCCTCTATGATTGTTCATTCAAATTGTCCTTTCTTCTCAATTTGAGTTCTCCAGGCTTTGATGTCACAGTCCAATGCTCTGGGGGAAGCGGCCCTTTAACTCGACTCACATGGGTGCATCCTTTTTCTGCTGTCCGTACGGCCATATCTGTTGTAAGCAAGACAATAAAAGGTCCCTTCCATCGAGGGGTTAAGGAGTTCTCTTTCCAAGTTTTAATCAATACTCTATCCCCAGGCTGGATCTTATGTATAGAGAGGTCTAAGGGTGGCCTTTGTGCTACCAGACCTCTCTTTTTCAGTTCCTGCTTTCGTTTTGCTAATTCTAATATATATTTGGTTAAAATTTTATCCTCAACCTTGGGGTGCCCTATCGATAATCCAAAATTGTATGGCATTCCATATAACATTTCAAAGGGGGAAATGCCAATATCTGTCCTAGGTTGTGTCCTAATATATAACAAGGTTAAAGGCAGACATTTGAGCCAAGTCATTTAGTTTCCATCATCAGCTTAGTTAAATGTTTTTTTATTTCCCCATTCATTCTTTCTACTCTCCCTGAGCTTTGTGGATGCCAGGGGGTATGATATTCCCACCTTATGCCAAACAATTCAGTTGCCTCTTTAATTATTTTGGAAGTGAAATGTGGACCTCGGTCTGAGTATATGGCCACAATTACTCCATATCTCGGAATAATTTCTTCAATCAAAATTTTTAGTACCGTTTTTGCAGTGGCCCATACCACTGGAAAAGCTTCTACAAAATGTGTTAAATGATCCACTAAAACTAATAAGTATTGATATCGTCCCACCTTTGTCAACTCAGTAAAATCTATTTGTACTTTTTCAAAGGGTTTTTTTGCTATTTCCCTTCCTCCTTTAACCCTTTCTCTGAGCTGCCGCTTGTTAATTTTGTGACAAGTTAGCCTTCTAAAATTCTCTTTGCCAGCCCATATAATCCTACACAAGTATATTTAGTTTCAAACTGATCTATTAAGGCGTGGACACCCCAGTGGGTTTTCCCATGCAATTTATTCAATATTTGCCTAGCTATCCCTTTCGGAAGGATTTCCCATCCATCCTGGAGGAACCATTTGTTGTCTTTTCTTTCTGCTCCTATAAGTTTTATTTTTTCTAACTCCTGAGGGGTAAAAACTTGATCTAACACTGGTTTTTCAGGTTCCTTTTTGATTGTTTGTATCAATAACAATATAGCTCTTTTTGCTTCAGGATCAGCCAAATTATTTCCTCTTATCATGGGAGTTAGTCCTTTTTGGTGTCCCTTTACATGGACAATAGCAATTTTTAATGGTCCTCTTAAAGCCTTTAAGACTTCTAGAATCAGTCTTTCATGTACTAGTCCCTTTCCCTGAGTGTTAATTAATCCTCATTCTTCCCAAGTTTTCCCAAAAGTGTGTACTACTCCATAAGCATATTTTGAATCAGTGTATATTGTCCCAATTTTATTTTCTAAAAGTTTTAGTGCCCTCCAAAGGGCATATAATTCACAGGCTTGTGTGGACCAGCTCCGATCTAATGGTCCTGCCTTTATCACTTTTAATGTATGTCCATTTATAATAGCATACCCGGACTTTTGCTGTCGCTCAAGTACTCGTGAAGAGCCATCTATAAATATTTTTTCCCCTTCATCTAATTCATCTTCCTCCAGGTCTTCCCTTATTTTTGTCTGTAAGATAATTACCTGGAGACAATCATGGGTTAATTTGTCTCTTGGTTCCCCATATAAAATTTGTGCAGGATTTTGGATAGAAGTAGTTTCCATTTCTAGTTTAGGAGAGTTAATCAAGATTCCTTCGTACTTTAAAAGTTGACTATCTGTTAACCACTTATCGGCTCGTTGTTGCAATACCCCACGAATATTATGACGAGTATATCCTTTTTTTGGTGTTCATTAAAGACCTTACTGATATTTTGCCCCTTTGGAACGGAATCTTTTATTCCCTGGATTATCATATCTCGGAGGTCAATCTTATTATCTCTATGGGCCGGATTTTGATTATCCCAATTGGGTCTCTGCAGGGGCCACTTAGTTTCCTCCACAGGTCCATTTTGATGTCTTTGGTCCCAATTTCTCATGCCTGCTGTCCTTATCATTCCTCCTTCTTCGTTGGTAAACAAAATTTTTAAAATAGATTCCATCTCATCCCAGGTATAAATATTAGGTCCGACAAACTGGTCAAAGTGCTCTGCTACCCCCAATGGGTCTTCTAGTAACCGTCCCATTTCCTTTTTGAACTCTCTCACATCTCCAGAATTGAGGGGTATAGACATGAACCCTACCCCGGGTTGAGGTCCCCCCATGGCGGTTTCTCTCAGGGGATATAACAAACTTTCCTCTATTTTTTTCCTAGCCTGACTTCTAGTAACCCTAGGGCTAGGAGGCATATCCTCCTCTTCCTGAGGTTCAGGAGCTGAGGGTTCAGTTTCTGCTTCTGGGGGAGGAATATAAGGTGGAGGAGGCAAGGGTAATTCCTCCTCCCTCTCTTTCTTTTCTTATGCCTTTTTCTTTTCTTTAGTGGATATAAATTTGTAGCCTTGGAAGTCCCCAAGATCCACAAAAAGGCATATTCACTTTCCTCTTTATTAAAGGGCAGCTTGTTATTTAACATATATGTTTAACTGTTGGAATATCCAATCCTCAAAAGACCCATAAATAAGCCAGTATAGGTCTTTCCTTATTTGTTTTCCCCCCCATACTTTCATACAATAGTAAATCATTTTCTCCCCAGATTTCCCTTCTCGGGAAGGTAGACTTTCCCAAAATTTGATCATTAATCCCAAAGGACTGTCTGGGGGTATATCAGGGAGTTCACCCCCACCCCACTCCTTCTGCATGGATCCAGAGACCTTACTCTTCTTCTGGCCCATCTTCCAAGAGTGCCTTCTTTCACACACCAAACACTTCCCTCCTTTCGTGGCCCACGCCCCCGTGGATAATGGGAACCGCACTACCAGGAGGTCCACACTTGCTTCGTCTGGCGGACTACTAAGCCCAGTGGACGCCTCAATCACTCGCACCCTGGGTACCCCAAATTCCCGACCCATCTTCAAGGTTATTTATTACAGCTTTTACATTTTTAAAAAGCAAAGATGCAAATTTAATTCAGCCACTGAAGAAAAGAGGGAAAAGATGACTGAGGGAGATAAAACTTATCACGGAATGCATAGTTGTACAGCTAAGAGTTAAAACCCACAGTGCTTGTTTGCTTTAGACCTGTAAGTACTAGTAGTGCACCAAGATTTCTCTCCTCTCCCCACTGCAAATAATATAAATTGTTATCCTTGACAAACAGAAACATAAAATGGTAGCAGCCAGAGAGCACATGTAATAAGTAACCTTGAAATATTTGTTAATCAAACCTAGAGAATAATGTTTTGTTCGCTCAAGTATGTTTAATTCTAATGTTATGCTGCCTTGGTAATCTGAATCTCTGTATATTTTTAATCAAGGATGAAAACTAGGAACTGTCTTGCTTCATTGTAATAAGCAGCTAGGAGTAATTTGCTGATCAAGCCAACTGAGCAAAGGGAACAGTGAAGCTGCCCCAAAGATGAGAACAACCTGCTTAGCAGAATGTGTTTAGCCATCATATTATTAAAATGCATTGTTTTAAGCAAATGTTAAACTGCAAATATTAAGTTACTATGGCGGTCTTTGTCTTTTTACAAGGAAAATCTGTTTTAGCTGACTCTGCAGCAAAGTTTTCAGGAGTTGCCTGAAGCTAGCAGCAGTGTGCGAAAAGATAAGATAAATGAAGAAGGAGGCACCAGGCTGGAGTTTTATGGCCTTGCTGGTATCTGGTACGAAGTTCCCAAGGAGACTGGAGGGGCCATCTGTCTTTTGCAAAAGATAACATAACCCCCTCCTGTTAAGCACCAGGGTACCAGGAATCCAGGCCGAAGGGGGGCCACAGAGCCCCCTGAAAACCTTCCCAGAGATAGTACTGAGGATAAAAAGGACTGTTTGAATCATCTGAAGCACGAGCCGTGGTGGAGTTGCTACTGCCCGGCCGCCCAGCGCTGCTTTTGCTTTCCTACCTAAATAAATACTTAGTAAACTTGATTGGGACTCTGTTGCCTTCGTTCGCTTATAACAGCACATGTAGCCTTCATAAGATGTCTTAGTAATAAAGTAAAGAATCATTAAACATTTCTAGTTTTCAAAGTTATATCCTGAGGAATAGCATACTTACACTAAGGAACATCTCTCTTTCTGGAAGACAATAAAATGTGAGTGGCTGAGAATTCTTTTTGCATGAAAGTCAATCGGTGAGTTTCCTTCAGAATTAAGGGTTACTCTGATCTACATTGACCAAGCTCTTCATCTGTCCTGTATATCTGAATGCTTGCTTCAGGCTAATGCTGCTAAAGTAAAAATTATGTCTTCTGTACTAGAGCAGCCCTTTCTTTTAAGAATGTCAGAATTGGATTTGATGATCCTTGTGGATCTCTTCCAACTCAGGTCATTCTGTAATTCTGTGATGTGTTAAGAAACTTGCTCAACTGTCCCTCACTAGAATAGGAAAATGCTGAGAGAATATGCTACTAGTAGCTGGTCCGAGTCCAAAACTTGCACCGTGAAAAGAATGCATGCAACTCACCAAGACCATTGTATGTCAATTTAGCAACATTCTAGGATTAAGAGTACCAGCTGTCTGAGTCAGACCACCAGTGAATGCAGTGTGAACACCCTGATAAGAACCTGGTAAAAATTATGGCCTACTAAGGACCTGACAAGCACAGGGGTGACCAAAGACACAAAAACTAGGGCTTTCCTACTATTGAAATCCCCATTCCCCCCTCCCACTGGAGTTGGGAGGTAGAGATCTTCCAGGCACACAGTCCTGGAAGATTAGGTCCCCAGCCAATCAGAATTACCACAGATCAAACTCAACTATAGCATAAAATGGAGTCCCATTGGAGAGCTGATTTGAGCTGGTTTTATCCTCAGAGCTGCAGGCTTGCGGTGCAGGTGGGGATTCTCCCCTTGGATTGGGATACCACTCAAGGTAACTTCCCTGGGATTGACAGCCCTCATCTTATAGGTGAATGATTGTGCGCATCACAATCCTAAAGGATTGTTCACAAAACTTAGGAATGCTTAAGGTAGTTGTGTCTTAATAATTCCCAACTGACATCTGAACATGTGGTTTATTTTTGTTTGTCAGAGCGCTAAGTAAATCCTCATTATTTTTAGTGGCTGGTTGTCTGTTTTGTGGGTGCCTCCACAACAGCTAAAAGGGGACCCAATCAGTCCGCAAGGGTAGTGTGAATTTTGTTTTACTATGGGATAGTACAATACATTTTACAAGACCAGGGAAGCATAGACATCAAGGATAAATGTCTTTTCTCAGCAAATGAAAGGAGCTGAACAACTTTCACTGCTAAGAAAATGAAGAAAAGGAAAATATAGAAGGTAATAAATTTGAGGAAGTCTGACTCTCTAATACATGGGGTTTGTCGCATAGTACTTCAGTGTCTTGTTTATTACCTTATGACATGGAACAAATACTCCTGGTGAAAGGAAGAAACCTTCTGAAAAATTCTGATGTGCATTGAATCTTAAGAAACACAAGGATTTGACTTTCTGTTTTAATGCATTATTCGGAGATGTCTTTTGAAGGTGTGGAATTTTTTGTGTCGCCATTCAGGCACTACATAAATCTGCAAGATTATCATCCAATACAAAATACCATCACCTGACAGCCAGGCAAAGTATGTGCCTGACCCAGGAAAGGGATAGGGCTGTTTCCTGTTGAATTCAGCACTCCAGCTGAATGTTACAGGAAAATCAGATGCAAATAGAAAAACAGAGCTTTTAATGGTCTAGGGTCTTTTGGGAGCTAGCCCATTTGGCTTTAAGAGGTGGAGGAACTGCAAGGAATTAACATTAATCCCTTTGCATTGGAAGGTCGCAATCATACTTGTTTGCAGCAGTCAAGGAGGAAACTTTTTGGGGAGATCCAAAACCAGACAGGCTTTCAGCAGAAAAATGCAAGCCCTCTATCACCAGTGCTATGCACTCTAAGAACTAGCGTAGCAAAGGAAAATGTGAGTCCACTGCTGAGTGAGATAGATGCCCTGGTAACAGAGGATACAGAGAAGGCGCTGTTACTGAATGCCTTCTTTGCTTCAGTCTTTACTACTAAGGCCAGCCTTCAGGAATCTCAGACCCTAGAGGAAAGAGAGAAAGTCTGGAGAATGGAAGACTCTCCCTTGGTCGAGGAGGATCAGGTTAGATAGAGATCACTTAGGCAAACTGGAGACACACAAATCCATGGGCTCTGATGGGATGCACCCACAAGTGCTGAGAGAGCTGGCAGATGTTATTGCTAAATCACTCTCCATCATCTATAAATGATCATAAAGGACTGGAGAGGTGCCTGAGAACTGGAGAAAAGCCAATGTCACTCCAGTCATCAAAGAGGGCAAGAAGGAGGGCCCAGGAAACTAAAGACCAGTCATCCTCACCTCCATCCCTGGAAATGTGATGGAAAAGCTCATTCTGGATGTCATCTGGAGGCAAAGAAGGTTATCAGGAATGGTCAATATGGGTTCACCAAGGGGAAGTCATGCTTGACCAATCTGATGGCCTTCTATGATGTCATGACTTGGTTGGGTAGATGAGGGGAGAGCAGTGGATGTTGTCTATCTTGACTTCAGCAAGGCTTTTGACATGGTCTCTCACAACATCCTCATAGGTAATCATAGGAAGTGTGGGTTAGATGAATGGACAGTGAGGTGGGTTGAGAACTGGCTGGATGGCAGAGCTCAGAGGGTTGTGATCAGCAGTACAGTGTCTAGTTGGAAGCCCGTGCCCAGCTGTGTTCCCCAGGGGTTGGTACTTGGCCCAGTCTCGTTCAACATCTTCATCAGTGACCTGAATGAGGGGACAGAGTGCACTCTCAGCAAGATTTCTGCTGATGATACAAAACTGAGAGGAGTGACTGACACACCAGAAGACTGTGCTGCCATTCAGTGAGACCTGGACAGGCTGGAGAGTTGGGCAGAGAGGAACCTAATGAAGTTCAACAAAGGTAAGTGTAGTGTTCTGCACCTGGGGAGGAAGAACCCCGCGCACCAGTAGGGGTTAGAGGTTGACCGGATGTAAGATTTTTATAACTAGTAGTACAGAATTAGTCTTACTCGCTTGGGTTAATCTAACATGCTACAAGAAGGAAGAGTGTGTTGTGAAGGGAAAATTCAAATTGTGACTGCTCAGCAGTGGTAGTTTGTGACCAAGGAATGATCTGGCACAGAGGGCAAGAAGGCCCAGATGCAGGATGAGTTAAACTGGCTGGAAGCAGGGATGCCAGAGAGAGCAGGACTCCCTGCAAGGGAGTGAAGTTTGGCAATGAGATAAGGAAGAGCCGAAGCAGTCTTGTATCCAGGAACGGGAGTGCTCAGGGGCCCAAGCTCGGGCGCCACCTTCGAACAGCTAAGCTGGGCCAGGGGATGGACCCACTGGCCAGGCTGAGGAGGTGCCCCATGCAACCACTCACAGGACTGGTGCTGATGTAAGTGTATATAAGGCATCAGCTTGTGACGCATCTTTGTAGACTCCTTATAGAACAACTTACGATGGCAGGACTCTGCCAATGTAGAGTTCTTTATATATATATATATATATATATGTGGTTCCTCAAGGGATACCATAAAAAATTCCCCAACAGTTGAAAAGCATGAGACCACAGCAAAGGAGCTTTCTAAACTCATCTTTAACTCAACTTTCATCAATTGAATCTTCTTTGTTTAGCCCTTCAATCGTTAACATTAAAAAAAATTCTAAAAATTACTTATTTTTCTTGTGTTTACATTACAAACAAGAGAAGACTGTCTTAAAATCACTGCCCATTAGGTAACAAGAGAGTACAACGGAGCAAAAATGTCACAGATGATCCACAGTATTCACTGTATTCACCAGAAAGTGTCTTGAGCTCCACAAAGGAGTTCCAGTGGCACTTCTTGTCAGGAAGGAGTTTGCTAAAAAAGGGTCTTGAGCCTGTCAAATAAATATGGATGGAATAAGTGGGAATTCACAGATAGGGAGTCTCACAAAACAAAATGAGTATATGTAGGAATTTGCTATTTAGCAAAACCTTCAAAATAAAAGCTACAGATAAGTCATTCTGCAATTCTGTTATCCCTTTCAGCTGTTTGGTTTGCAAGAAGTTTATGCAAAGAAAAGCTCATTGCAAGTCTGCAGTACCAGAAAACATGAAATGAAGTGAAATGAAAACCTTAAATGAGGCTACAGCATCCCGTAGTGCTAGCACAGAGAAGCTAGTAATGGAGTCTTTCAACCACAAACCCTGGAACACAGAAAAAACAGGCCTTGGACTCCATTAAAGCACAGCGAGAGCAGCATGTACGAGGTCATGGAAAGAACACTTTGTGGGCAGTTGGAGCAGCTTGAAACCGTCCGATAAGGAGCTGACTTGCAAAGGCAGAAGTTGCAAACAAAAGACTTGATAAGGCCTATCGGACTGTAGTGTCCTACCGTAAAGACTTGAGAACTGCGCAAAGCCTTCACTAATATCCAATTAGCTTGTAATGTGATGTATGTAATAACGTAATCATCCAATCAGTAGTGAACACGCTTGTTTTAGCCTTAGCTTAATAAGTATATATATCGACCTTTTGCAAAAATAAAGTTGGACGTTGTTTGCATCAAACTTGTCCCCGTCTCCCACTGCGACACATGAAACATGAGAGTATTATTCATTTCAACATTTAAGCAGTCATTAGTGAAAGATGGGCACCTCAATATAGCAATTCATTAGTATGTAAGATGGACTTGGTAAAAATTGGAGACGAGATGGCTTACATTTGGGGTGGGATTTATCACAGAAGTAACTGTGAAATGCATGTGTTTCAAAATTATATGATGAACAAGATCCCAACAGAAATGAGATATATACAGACAGACTTTTTAGTAGGCCTTGTTGCAAAAGGACAAGGGATGACAGTTTTAAACTAAAAGAGGGTAGGTTTAGATTGGACATAAGGAAGAAATTTTTTATGCTGAGGGTGGTGAGGCAGTGGCCCAGGTTGCCCAGAGAGGTGGTTTTTGTCCCATCCCTGAAGTGCATCTACACCAATGCATGCAGCATGGACAACAAATAGGAGGAACTAGAAGTCATTGTAAGGCAAGAAAACTATGATATAATTTCTATCAAGGAAATGCGATGGGACAACTCACATAAATGGAGGGCTGCCGTGGTTGGTTGTAAACTCTTCAGGCAGGACAGGCTAGGAAGGAGAGGTGGTGGGGTAGCCCCCTCTATGTTACAGAGTGTTTTGATTGCCTTAAGCTCAATGATGGTGATGATAAGGTTGAGTGTCTATGGGTAAAAATCAGTGAAATGCCCAATAAGGCAGATATAGTGGTGGGAGTCTGCTATAGACCACCCAACCAGGAAGAAGAGACTGATGAGATCCTCTACAAGCACCTGGGAGAAGTCTCATGATCACTAGCCCTTCTTCTTGTGGGAGACTTCAACCTACTAGTTGTCTTCTGGGAGTATAATACAGCAGAAAGGAAACAGTCTGGGAGGTTCCTGGAGTGGGTAGAAGACAACTTTCTGACACAAATGGTGAGTGAACTGACTAGGGAAGATGCCCCGCTGGACCTGTTGTTTGTGAGAAGAGAAGACCCTGAGGGAGATGTAACTGTTGGAGGACAACTGGGGCACAGTGATCACAAAATTATAGAATTCTCAGTTCTAGGAGAATTAAGGAGGGGAGTCTACAGAATCACTCCCCTGAATTTTATGAGGGCAGACTTTGGCCTGTTTAGAAGGCTGTTTGATAAAATTCCTTGGGAGGCAATTCTAAATGACAAAGGAGCCCAAAAAGGCTGGATGTTCCTCAAGAAGGAAATCATGGCAGCACAAGAGCAGACCATCCCCAGGTGCTGTAAAATGAAGGGAAGAAAACCTGCTTGGCTGAGAAGACAGAAGTATACAAGCTTTGGAAGAAGAGGCAGGCATCCCAGGAGGACTACAAGGATGAAGTGAGATCGTGCAGAGGGAAAATCACAAGGGCTAAAGCCAAACTGGAATTTCAATTAGCCCCTTCAGTGACAGATAATAAAAAAGTCTTTATAAATATATAAACAACAATAGGAGGGCCAAGGAGAATCTCCATCCTTTACTGGGTTCAGGGGGAAAAATAGGATGAGGATAAGTCTAAGGTACTTCATGCCTTATCATAGAATCATAGAATCTTCTGGTTGGAAAAGACCTTGGAGATCATAGAGTCCAACTGCACCCATCATCCGCTAAACCATGTCCCTTAAGAACTCATCTATCCTTCTTTTAAATACCTCCAGGGATAGTGACTCAACCACCTCCCTGGGCAGCTGTTCCAGTGCCTGACCACCCTTTCGGTAAAGAAATTCTTCCTAATATCTGGTCTGAACCTCCCCTGGCGCAACTTATGGCCATTTCCCCTTGTCCTATCACCTGTCACTTGAGAGAAGAGATCAACACTCGCTCTCCCACAGCCCCCTTTCAGGCAGTTGTAGACAGTGATGAGGTCTCCTCTCAGTCTCCTCTTCTTCAAACTAAACAACCCCAGTTCCCTCAGCCATTCCTCATAGGACTTGTTTTCCAGCCCGATCGCCCTTCTCTGGATGCGCTCCAACACCTCAATGTCCTTCTTGTAGTGAGGGGCCCAGAACTGAACACAGTACTCGAGGTGTGGCCTCACCAGTGCTGAGTACAGGGGCACAATAACCTCCTTGTGCTGCTGGTCACACTGTTTTCGATACAAGCCAAGATGCCATTGGCCTTCTTGGCCACCTGGGCACACTGCTGGCTCATATTCAGCCGACTGTCAACTAACACCCCCAGGTCCTTCTCCTCCAGGCAGCTTTCCAGCCATTCTTCCCCAAGCCTGTAACGCTGCATGGGGTTATTGTGCCCCAATTGCAGGACTCGGCATTTGGTCATGTTGAACCTCATCCTGTTGGTCTCAGCCCATCAATCCAGCCTGTCCAGATCTCTTTGCAGTGCCTCCCTTCTTTCAAGCAGATCAACACTGCCACCCAGCTTGATGTCATCTGCAAACTTGCTAAGGGTGTACTTGATCCCTTCGTCCAGGCTATTAATAAAGATATTGAACAGGACTGGACCCAGTAGTGAACCCTGGGGAACACCACTCCTGACCGGTCTCCAACTGGATTTAACTCCATTTACCACCACCCTCTGGACCCAGCCATACAGCCAGTTTTTCACCCAGCAGAGGGTGTGCCTGTCCAGGCCAATGGCAGACAGTTTCTCAAGCAGAATGCTGTGAGAAACGGTGTCAAAGGCTTTCCAAAAGTCCAGGTGCACCACATCCACAGCCTTCCTCTTATCCATTAACCGGGTAACCTTGTCATAGAAGGAGATCAGGTTGGTCTGGCAGGACCTGTCTTTCATTAACCCATGTTGACTGGGTCTGATCACCTGGCTGTCCTGCATGTGCTGTGTGATAGCATTCAGTATGATCTGCTCCATGACCTTCCCCGGTACCGAGGTCAAGCTGACAGGCCTATAATTCCCTTGATCCTCCTTCCGACCCTTTTTTTCCTTAGACTATATCAGAGCTCTCTGTGAAGCCAAGCCGGCCTTTTTCCCCGCCTACTCATTTTACGGCCTAAAGGTCCTAAAGTCCTTTTTGATTGCTTTGAGGTTTCTAGTCATTTTCTCATTATTACCCATCTGGAAAATGAGTAGTGGGTAATAATCTGTGGACTTGACAAGTTTGGGAAGTTGTGTTGCCACTTCACCAGCTGAGGCCCCAGGTAGACAACAGACTTCCCTATGCAATGGATCTGGTCTGCAAATCGGGCCCTCTGTACCTTTCAAGAGGGAGTCACCAATGACAACAACCCTTTTCTTCTTTACAGAAACCGTCTTAATTGGTGGCTTTGGTCTGCTTAACCCCAGGGATATTTCCACGTTGTGAGAGTTGTCAGCCCTTGGAGTTGGTTCCACTTGCAGGCATTCATATTTATTCTGCAGTGGAACCTGCAGGGCCTCGTTAGTAACAGGGGATACGTGTCAATTATGACACCGCTTGCGATGAGCAGAAACCTGTTGCCATTCTGCTCCATTTTCCACTTTACTTACCTTAGTTGGGTGGATGTGGGTTTAGTGGGTCCTCTTTCGTACTAGGCTTGTCTGCCTTTTGAGGCTGTGACGGAGAGCATAGTAAGTTATTCCAGTAGTCAATCTCCCTCTCACATTCCCTAATAGACCTCAGCCTTGCTACTTCCTCCCTGAGTTCAGTGACCAATCAGAGGAGTTCCTCTACCCGAGCACAGCCCCAACACATGACTTCGCCACTGGCATCCAATACCAGTGCAGGAGGGGGGCACATCCTGCATCTCGGTACCTGGGTGGCAGCGTGTACCCACTGGGGTTCAGTCTGGCAGGCTGACGCAGTCATGGCTGGAACAGAGACACAAGTTTTCTTATCTTTCAGGCGGGTGGTCACCATGGTGTTCTGCTTTTTCTGTTTGAGGTTCAGTGCCCTCTTCTTGCTCACCCTGCCTTCACGAACTGCCAAGCCATGCTCCTGGTCACGGTGATCCCTAGGGGGCTGTTTAAATCTCCCAGGTGTCCTTCCGGGAACGCCCCCGCCACATCAACAGCAGGGACTGCTGTTTCTCAACTGATCTCTCAACGGTGTCACGCTATTCCCTGGCTCGGGAAGCCCTTTTTTCCCCTTGCCATGTGTGTAATCTGCGGGACTTACTGGTGCGGCAGCTGTGCTCCTCACCAAGTGAGGAGCCTTCTTTGCCTCGATCTTTAATAGTAAGGTAAGATGTTCTCTGGGTACTCAACCTCTTGAGCCAGAAGACAGGGAGAGAGAGCAGAACAAAGCTCCAACAATCCTAGAAGAATTGGTTAGAGACCTGCTCGGCCAATTAGAAATTCACAAGTCTATGGGGTTGGATTGGATCCACCCAAGGGTACTGAGTCTTCTCCCAAGTGACAGGTGATAGGATGAGAGATAATGACCTCAAGTTGCACCAGGAAAGGTTCAGACTAGATATTAGGAAAAATTTCTTCTTTGAAAGGGTAGTCAGGGACTGGAACAGGCTGCCCAGGGAGGTTGCTGAGTCATCATCCCTGGAGGTGTTTAAAAGATGGGTAAATGAGGTGCTTAGGTATATGGTTTGGTAGCAGACAGGTAGGGTTGATCTCAAAGGTCTTTTCCAACCAAGTGATTCTATGGTTCTAAATAACACCTGCCTGCACTCACACTTATGGTACAAGCTTTGCCAGGCTTGCACATACTTGACAGTGTTAACAGCTTCCTTGTGTTTCCCCAGGTATGGGAAAGACCCTTCTCTCGACAATACTAGCCAAAAGAAACAACCCACTACAAATGCAAAGCCTGTTTGGTATGTTCACATGAATTCAGCTGCAGTTAGAGAAACACCAGCACTTTAAGAATTTAAGCTCTTTTTATTCAAAAAGCAGCTTCCCGATTTAAATCCATTTCAGATTCCAAATATGTTGTTGATTAGGTAAGTGAATGTGTAACTCCTCCTCCCACAAGTGTTTGAACCACTGAAGATCATTATCCATTATTCACAAGGAGAAAATTACCTTTATTGCCTTCCAGCTCAAATAAATGTTGCCCAAAGCCTTAAACAGACAAGGTGTATTTATGGTAACACCCAATCTTGTCAAAATAATGTTACTAGATGCACTCAGGCCTGGTCAGACACTGTGTTCTATGCACAGCGCTGGTGTCAAGTCCCTTCCCACAGCTTTGAGTGCCTGATCCCTGTCCCTGTGGCCAGTCCCAGCTGTCTCCCTGCCTGTCCTCTCTGGTCACCCTAAAACTGCGGGATCTTAACCATGACTTACCCCAGCTGCAGATGAAGGCTGACTGGTATGAGGGGGATTCTGACCCGAGCAGCTGTTGCTGTACTGCCAAGACAAGCAGAAGACAGCCCCCGGCGGGGCACAAGTGTCCTCTCCTCTCCCACCTCCTCAGAAAGCTGGAGTCATATTTACAAATGGAAGCTGCACCACTGACTTCAAGGTTTGCAAAGCCTGGTCCACTGAACAGCATCTGATTCTGCAAGTAATGTTGATGGTTTTACTGGGGCTGTTTATGTAGAAACTACAACTGAACGCTGCAAAATGTATCTCTAGTGAATATTTGGGCACATTTGTGGAAAGTAAATTTGAATTTACCTTCTCAGATATATAATTGTTGGAAATGTTACTATGAGGACAATTCTCTTCCATTGTAGAAACTACTGACATAAGTGCCAACTTGAACCTGGGATAGTGACTCTTTCAAAATTAAACTGTTGAGATTAAAGTATAGGCCAAGAATTAGTCATAAAACATTAACTTAAGATAGTAAATGTGATATGAAACTGTGCAGTCTACTCTGGGTCTCCTCATGGAAATATATATACCCTTCAGTAATTACAAGGTTGTTAGCGAACTCAGGTAAGAATCGCATAGTACTAACTCTGTTGGTGCTCTTAAGCATTTCTGACAAACTCAAGTTCACCCAACTCATTCTAAATTTCAGATGATCCAGGCACAGAAATAGCATTAGAGCCCCATTGATAAGCACATTAGATTATGAGGCCAAAACTCGACTTTCAATATATCTTATTTATTGCAAATCATGACAATTCCTCTCTTAAAGGAATTGGGAAAGAAGCCTGTTCTGCTCTAATATACATGGTAACTGCTGCTATAATTACATCTTTGGAAACTGTCAACTCGTGCTGAAAATACTGACCTGCACTCCGAGGGGGCTCATATTAAGTATTTAAGTGGCTCAGTGGTTCAGTTTTCCTTCTGTACTTTAAGCTATGAAAGCAACATATGTAGGCTGAGATAATATTAGGTCTGTAAAAGATCAGTCAAAATGAATTCCTGGACCTTAACAGGTATACAGGATATAATATCAGTATATATATAAATTGTTATGTATATTTAACTTTGTATTAGCACATAAGTTACATCTACAGATGAATAACTGAAGTAAAAACCTGACCTGGTCTGTTTTGCACAATCGTTTTAATATATTTTAAGTAGCACTGGACTACTCTACCACAACATTTCAAAAAACCTTGAAGCAAAGATATGCAGATTTATACTTGAGATATAAGATTTGCAGCAGTTGATTCTCCTTATCTGGTCTTCATTTTTCTTTACTTCACCATACTCAGCTCAATTCAAGCCAAGCACAATAGTTCTTAATGTCATAGGAATTTACAAATGAAACCTTAGAAGTTGGAGATGGATAAGGGCCTACAGGACTACTATTTGAGGACGAAGAAAATCCCACAGGGCCACTTGTCCTGGGAGCAAGCATCCCTTGCTCTGTTCTGCTCTAGTCTTTACCTAATTTCATGCTGTAGAATCCTGGTACCATCTGGCATGGCATGGGTTAAAATGTCTCAAATCAAGTGTGCTGCAATCTGATCCTACCCTGTGCCCCTGATCCCAGGAGGGGGCATTGGAGGGCATGTCAAATCTCAAGGTACCTGATACCTGCTATCTGATACAGGTGTAGGAGAGATGGGGACAGAGGGTTTATAAGGCAAGCACACACCTGCAGCCATGCGGCACCCGCCATTTTTCCGGACCAAGTAAGAAGACAAACCGTGGGATCTGGAAGGTGGTGACAATATCTTCCATCTTTTCTATCTCTCCTTATCAACTCTCTTTCTTTTTTCATGTTCTCTTTATCGTCTTTTATTTGGAATAAGTGCAGCTGCAGCAGGCATCTAGTTTCAGTTTTCAACTACTTTGCTAGTGGATTGCCTGTAATACAGTATTGTCAGTGTTTCTAAGTTGTAGATTGTTCAGGTTTATGGTTTTTTGTCGGTGCTATATCTCATCTGGGTCATCGATTGGTTTTGTATTCAGTGTTTGGGGCTCTTTTTAGTAAAATATTGTTTACACTCCCCTCCTGAGTGTTCTACATCACTCTAAACACCATGCTGGTGATTCTGAAGAGTTCTCCCCAGTTGCAGCTTGAGCGGGATGGGACACGTGATTACCATCTGCCACTGACTTGCTGTTCTCCAAGGAAAAAAATATAAGCCTTGACTTGATACAGCAGGCATTGCAATGTCAAGCAAAACTACAAACGTGGAAAGCCTGCTCTTAGAGCACAGAATCATAGAATCACAGAATCATAGAATGGTTTGAATTGGAAGGGACCTTAAAGCCCATCCAGTTCCAATCCCTCTGCTATGGGCAGAAACACCTCCCACTAGACCAAGGCTGTTCAAGGCCCCATCCAACCTGGCCTTGAACACCTCCAGGGAGTGGGCAGCCACAACTTCCCTGGGCAACCTGTGCCAGTGCCTCACCACCCTCATCGTGAAGAATTTCTTCCTAATATCTAATCTAAATCTTCCCCCTTCCCATTTAAAGCCATTCCCCCCATCCTGTCCCTCCAGGCCCTTGTAAAAAGTCCTTCCCCAGCTTTCTTGTAGTCCCCCTTCAGGTACTGGAAGGCTGCTAGAAGGTCTCCCTGGAGCCTTCTCTTCTCCAGGCTGAGCAAGCCCAACTCTCTCAGTCTGTCCTCATAGCAGAGGTGCTCTAGCCCTCTGATCATCTTCATAGCCCTCCTCTGGACCCATTCCAACAGTTCCATATCCTTCTTATGTTGGGAATTCCAGGATTGGACACAATACTCCAGGTGGGGTCTCACAAGAGTGGAGTAGAGGTGCAAAATCACCTAACTCGACCTGCTGGCAACGCTTCTTTTGATGCAGCCCAGGACACAGTTGGCCTGGGCTGTGAGCACACATTTCCGGTTCATGTTGAGCTTCTCATGAATCACCACTCCCAAGTCCTTCTCCGCAGGGCTGTTTTCAATCACATCATCTCCCCATCCTGTATTGATAACGCGGATTGCCCCGACCCAGGTGTAGGACCTTGCACTTGGCCTTGTTGAACCTCAAGAGGTTCCCAGCAGAGGGTGTTCCTGTCCAGGCCATTAGCAGCCAATTTCTCAAGCAGAATGCTGTGAGAAATGGTGTCAGAGGCTTTACTAAAGTCCAGGTCCACTACATCCACAGCCTTTCCCTTGTCCACTAAGTGGGTAACCTTGTCATAGAAAGAGATCAGGTTGGTCAAGCAGGACCTGCCTTTCATATCATAAACCCATGCTGACTGGGCCTGATCCCCTGGTTGTCCTGTGTGTACTGTGAGTTGGCACTCAAGATCATAGAATTCATAGAATTATCTGGATTGGAAGAGACCTCCAAGATCATCAAGTCCAACCCTTAATCCAACACTATCACGATTACTAGATCATAGCACTAAGTGCCACATCCAGTCTTATTTTAAAAACCTCCAGGGATGGTGAATCCACCACCTCTCTGGGCAGGCCATTCCAATGCCTGATTACTCGCTCTGTGAAGAACTTTTTTCTGATATCCAGCCTAAACCTTCCCTGGCAGAGTCTAAGCTCGTGCCCTCTTGTTCTGTTGCTGGTTGCCTGAGAGAAGAGTCTGACCCCCACCTGTCTACAACCTCCTTTCAGATAGTTGTAGAGAGTGATGAGGTCACCTCTGAGCCTCCTCTTCTCCATGACCTTCCCTGGCACTGAGGTCAGACTGACGGGCCTGGAGTTCCCTGTATCCTCCTTCTGACCCTTCTTGTAAATAGGCATAACATTTGCCAACCTCTAGTCAACTGGGACCTCCCCAGTTAGCCAGGACTGCTGATAAATGATGGAAAGTGCCTTGGTGAGCACTTCCACCAGCTCCCTCAGTACCCTTGGGTTGATTCTATCTGATCCCATAGCCTTGTGCATGTCCAGGTGGTGTAGCAGGTTGCTAACCATTCCCTCTTGGATTATGTGGGATCCATTCTGCTCTCTGTCCCTGACAAAACACTCCTTAAGATACAGATCTACCCCACCATCTCTCCTTCCCTGCCTGTCCCTTCTGAAGATTTTGCAGCCATCCATTGCAGCACTCCAGTTGCGTGAGTCCTCCCACCATGTTTCTGTGATGGCAACTATATCACAGTTTTCCTGCTGCACAATGGTTTCCAGCTCCTCCTGTTTGTTGCCCGTGCTGCATGCATTGGTGTAGAGGCACTTCAGTTGGGCTGTTGATCCTGTCAACTTTACTGGGGGAGAAGCCCTAATTCCTATGTCACCATTCACAGGTGCTTCCATGGTTTCTAACACATCAATAACTGTTGCATCTTTGCTGCAATGTGGATCTCTATCCCTTACCCCCACAGAGACAGCAGACCAAAAGACCCCCACTAGCACAGCATCCCTCAATCATTGGTGTGCTGCCCCCAGACTTATCCCTAGCAAGCCTGGTTTTCTCCTTTTCTCCTTTTTTTCTCCTGGTTTTCTTTCAACAAGCCTTGCTAACTCCTATGCACAGATCCTTATCCCCTTTGAGACAGGCATATCCTATCTGTCACCAGCAGGCCTGGCATCATGTAGACCGATCCATGATTAAGAACCCAAAATTCTGCCTGTGGCACCAGTTTCAGAGCAGGTATTGATCTGCTGGCTCTTCCTGTTTCTTCCCTCATCATTCCCTGCAACTGGAGGGACAGAGGAGAACACTGCTTGTACTCCTGATCCTTTAACCAGTTGTCCCAAGGCCTTGAAGTCTTTCTTGAGTGCTCTGAGTCTTCTTGTAACTTAATCACTGCCTATCTGAAAAATCAATAATGAATAATAATCCAAGGGCCATATCGGGGTAGGAAGCTTTCTCTTCACATTTTTAACACAGGTCCCAGGGAGGCAGTAGACTTCCCGAAGAAGTGGGTCTGGTCTGCATACTGGGTCATCTGTTCCCCTTAGGAGAGAGTCTCCTATGACAATGACCCATCTTTTTTTCTTTATGGAAGCAGTTTTGATGCAGAGCGTAGGTCGCCTTAACCTCAGTAACACCTCCAAGCTAGATGAGCCATCATCCTCCTTGTTCAGTTCCACTTGGAGAGCTTCATACCTATTATGCAAGGGCACATGGGAAGGTAAGGTAGTCACAGAGAAGGCATGCCTGCTGCACCAGGCAGGAACTTGTTGTCATTGTTCCTTATCCCTTAAGTCACCACTTTCAGCCAGGCAAACAGAGGGCAGGGAATCCTCCATATCATTTGTCCTGTCTGCCTTTTGGGCCTGTCCCAGGGAAGGTAGGGCTCAGTTCCAGTAGTCTATCTCTCTCTCAGACTCCCCAGTGGATGCAAAGCTTAGAGAGGCCATGGTCTTCTGCTGGATGGATAACATTACTCTCTGGTCAAGTTGATAGATCTACAGCACCCTTCCTGCATGCCCTGTCACACAAACTGCTGCACAAACTGCTGTGCCATGTCCCGTTTGTCTGCCCTAGTATCTAGTGCTCCGCAGGGACTTCTTTTATATGTGTGTGGTGCTTGGCTGCAGTGGCTTCTGGCCCCACCCAAGTCTCATCAGCCACTCACACTTGAGCTGCAGCGTTCTGGTAGGTCTCTTTGCTCCCCCTGAGGTTTTCCTGGTTCAGGAACCCCCCCCTGTGCACTGTGCTACAGTGCTCTGCTGTGGATTGTGCCAGCACCAGAGCTGCAATGTAGCTTTATTGAGTATCATCTCTGACATAGCCCCTTGAACGTGTACTTACTGAAAATAAGGTGTTTTCTCATGCTGCTGAGGGATACAGAAATTTGAACAACAAAAAGAAACCATACTATGGTACATTAGGGTAATGTTTGACACTACAAGAGATAAAAGTAACCTTCAGTATTTATCTTTCAATTTCTAAATATTGGGGGGTTTTATCTAGTATTTAAATAGTCATTGATTTTTTGAGAAGTCCATATAGTAGGTAATCATGATTGAATGAAAGGGAAGACTTACAAATATGTACATACACAAAGACAAATGTCAACACCACTTTATCACTTTTGTATTTTATTGTGGAACTGAGCTTGTTTCCTTTACATCAAATATCCTCAATGGAAGAGGGGACATTGCACATAAATATCATAAAAGCACTACATATTACTTTCACTGAAACTAATTTCCTGCGTTAGATATGACTGGATAGAAGTGATGCAGGATTATAAGACATAATACCATACACGGCTTCAGACTGACACAAATACAAGAGAGAGGAGGTGTGAGGTGCTTCTCAGCCAGCAACAAGACTGTTTCTTTCCATAATTTTGAAGATGATGGCTGCATACAAATGCATGAAAGTATATTTCAGATTTCCTCATTTACAGTTGTGATTACAGCCCAGTCTTGAAGAGGTAGCTCTGCCATCTGGAGCATCTAGCTAGTCTTGTGCAGAGAAGCTTTTTTCCTTATTTTTTTTTCTTTCAGAGTTTTACACCATTGTTTTATTTATTATTTATTTTTTAGATTTTTGTAAAGTTACTTTTTTACTGTTTTTTTTAAATTTTAAATAGCAAACATTATTAAAGCAGATGAATAATATAATTGCAGTCTAAGAAATGCTTAACCTTAGTTCCTTTTAGTGTTTTGTTCAGTTACATGAAAAGATGAAAGCTTACAGTTTCTTGCAAGTGTAAACATTATACTTTTTCCTTTTCTAATAAATCCAGACCAACAAAATTAATATTTCTCTCAAAATATCATTACTGAGCAAGAACCCCTTGCAACAGATGAACAAAGAGAAGCACATAACGGAGATGTCCTAAATGCAGAATAAGTGCTCTTTGGAGCTGATTTGCTTGTGGTGGGAGGGATTGAAAATTCAATTAACAAATTGATTAAATCTTAGTAAATGAGTACCAGAACTCTCCCAAAATGCATAATCTGTAGTAGACATTTAAACCCCCCAGTCATATACACAGTTAGTTCCATTCACCACAGTATGTAAGATAATAATAAAAAAATCAAAAGTGACTTCTGTGAAAGATGGGGTGAAAAGTAGAAGTCAATGAAGTCAGGCCCACCACAGGGCTTTGAAAAGGCATGCAAGAGAGGCCCTCTCTAAGTTCAGGGGTGGGATGTAAAATTAATTCTTCACTGAATTTTATGAAGCAGCATAGTAATAGCATAAAAATCATGACTGGGAATGTTGTTATGGGTAAAATCATTTAAATGGAGTGTTCTTTACACTCAGTTATTGAATCTTTATAATTAATCAATAGCAAATCATGCTCCAAGAAATCTATGCTGATTAACAGCACTCATCATTAATGTACACAGTACATTTTGATGACTGTTACTAAGCTAATTGTGCAGTATTATGATTAGCACAGTTAGATTAGTTCCATAGTCAGGAAAGACATTAAGGGCAAGAGGAGCTAATGGAGGAGTTCATTGCTGTGTTACACCCAGACATGATTACCATTTAAAAGGGAATGGATGGAACAGGCATTACAATACCTCAGAATAGCCAGACTGAGATTTTAAAATTCTTGTAGCAGTAAAAAATGAATGAACATTTTAAGATTAGCTGTAGCTGCCTAATTATTATTAAAGTAAAACAAATTCTTGAGCCATCACAAACTTACTTAGGGAGATTTAAGGCTTGATTCTAATTTAATTTACAGTAGGACCAAATGACTATGACTTCCCTGACTGTAGTGAAATTGCTCCTGATTCACAAAAGTGGCATAAGGGAGATTACTCTCAGGACCACTGCTATACTTAGGTTTTCTGCCAAAGCAGAGATACAAACCATTTCAGATACTGTCAGGAAAACAGAAAATCTGTTCCCATCCACTTAAAAAGATTGAAATCTGACCTATAGATGAAAGTAGACAAAGTAAAATTGTAGAAATAGTGCAGTTACGATTCCAAACATTTTGCCTATTAACTTTGAAGGCTATGTATTACAAAAGCAATTTCAAGTGAATGATTATGGATCCAGCAAACATGTCTGTTTTCACAATATATTTCCATCTGCCTTTTCTGTCATATGCATACTGAGTTATTCTTAACAACTTAAAAAGTATAGTAATAAATATAACAGCATTGCTAGAGACACCTAAAAAATAAGACATTAAAAATAAACCAACTCCCCCAGCAACTGCCAAACAGTAATTCCCATCATTAAATAGGCCTCAGGAGCTCACATGTAAAGGGTTCTAAAGCAGTATTAAAAAACACAGATAAAAATAAGGAGTGAAAACATATACATATTAAACAAAAATATCCAAACAACATAAAATAAATTATAGTAAAGAAAAATAAAATGAGGTCATAGTTCACTACATTGTGAAACTTAATACCAGCCATAATGATGAATGATACAGACCAGCACTTATCTTCATTTTGGAGGCCTTTGGAGGGGAGGGAAGGGAAGGGAAGGGAAGGGAAGGGAAGGGAAGGGAAGGGAAGGGAAGGGAAGGGAAGGGAAGGGAAGGGAAGGGAAGGGAAGGGAAGGGAAGGGAAGGGAAGGGAAGGGAAGGGAAGGGAAGGGAAGGGAAGGGAAGGGAAGGGAAGGGAAGGTGACTTATTTAACTTATTGCTTATTCTACCTTAGGTTTGAGAATGTAGGTTTCACCCTTGTAAATATTAGTCAATCAACATTTCAAATCCCATGAACCTTATTAATTTTTCTTACAAAACTACTAAAAAAATTGCCTTCACCTGAAAAATTTTTCTTTGCATTTTCCTGTAAATGAAAACTTTTCTTAAAGTTCTATTAAATGTTCACACAAAACTAAAAAAAGTTTTCTCTTAATTAGTCCCCTTATTTAATATTAAATTAAACAAATAAAATAAGGTAAGACAAAGGAAGGCTGAATAGTGTACAGACCTGCAAGTAACCTTTTTTCATCATCTCAAATGTTTCATTGTTTTGCAACTCTGATACTAGACGCCACTTCAACCTTGTTTCCACAGCACAAAAGAAATTTTCAAAAAAAATGCTCATCTTGAGCTGTCCTGTTGCATCAATTAATTGTTCACAGAACTAACATAAATAATTCATAGCACCGAGCTGTTTGACCAGTCAGATAGATTTCTAGCACCACACATGTACACTCACACTTCTTTATTGGTGTAACTATGGTCCTACACAGATGTTTTATTAATTTGCTGTTTCAACATTAAAAAAATAAGTGCTTCAAGTTTCTTTGTACATTCAAATCACTTTCTAAGGCAAATTGACTACTGTATGCATTTCCAGCTGCTTTGGTATTTTGCTTCAGTTAATTGACAGTGGACATAGGTGTTTAAGCACGCGGACTGATCAGTTCTGACTGGAGTGAGTGAATTTTTACTGGGAGCATGCCTTAGACCAACAATTCTGCATGTTGAAAGAACAGTTTTAGAGTTCTGAATGGGGTTCAGATTACGTGCATATTTGGTTTACAATTGTTAAAGTATGTCAGTATGCAAAGTACAAATTAAAGTGGAAAACTGCTAATGAGCATTTAGGTTGTACACTCCTTCCTAGCCACCTTCTGCTGCTGATTTTCCAGCTAACAATTCTATAAAGTAATGACTCCCTTTGCAATAGCTCAGATAGACTGATACAAATTCAAAAACTTCTTTTCATGTAAGTGCATAAATGGACTGAAGTAAGCAATGCAGCTATTGCCATGAGACTACTGGAGATCTAATTATTTATTACTTTCTCCTCCTATCCCTCTCTCTCTTTCTCTCTCTCTGTGCTTCTTTAAGGGTAAATGCCTCTACCTGGCAGAAGTCAGTTAGAGTTGCTAATATATGGTTTCCAAATGTTCAGCGGAGATGAAACTGTATCTGTATTTTTGCAGTAATTTGAACCCTTCTATGGGAATACTTTATTTCCCTTAGCAATCAGCTAAGAATGAAAAATATTAGTGACTTGCATCACCATGATACAGCATAGCATTTTGCAGGTATGCAGTTCGACAGTTGAAAAAGATGGGTTGAATTTTTAGAAAAGATGTTTTCCAAGTGAAGAATTTCTGGAAACAGTTTTAAATCTTGTGATTCATGGTCTTGTTCTTACAGTTCAATCTTGCATGCGGGAAAAGATTCATCTTGCATAACAACAGTGCTACTGCTTGCCAAAACCATGATGTTAAGGTCCTGCTGTTTCTCATGGGTGTCTTGGTACCATTCCCTCATCACTTTTGAGTCATAGGTTGGGATTAAGGTCACCTGCAACACAAAACAGAAGAACTCCTGAGGAATGGACAACAGAAATGAGTGATAAGAAAAATGCCTTTGTAAGAAGCCCTGGCCAAAAAGTATGATTCCCTTTTGGAAAGAGTAGAACTTTGTGAAATAAATGCTTAAATAAATGGATGGATAAAAGGAAATAAATAAACATGCAGATAAGATAAAATGATTGTAAAGAAGCAGTTTATGAAAATAAACCTTGGTTCTCAAATGCATTGAGATGCAGCTTTCCAGAGAAGTAGCAGTTTGTAGTCTGCACTGATAGTGCTTCATATTATGGTCATATATTGTGTTTACTTATTTATCATGTTGGAAGGCACATGAAGTTTTCAAGCGTACATAATTACCATATAAACCATGAAACATTCACTTATCTTTCTGACTTACAAACTGCAAGGTTTCCAACTTGGATCATATATAGTATAGTAACAAGATGAAATAGACAAATGGCCCTGTAAACCAGTTCCCAAGGGTTTTATTCTGCAGAGATAGGTCAGAAGGGCCAGAAATGGGGGAGAAGTTGAGTACAGTACATCTCTGTGTTTCACTTGGGTGTCCTCTCACATCACTGGTGAAACAAGGTGCCCAGGATGGGAGTTCTTGTCCCCAGCAGCTGTTGCCTACTCCAGAGGCATTCTGGCTTCCTGTAGGTGCTTCCCAGAGAAGATCAAATTTCCAGGTAGAAATACTAGTGAAGAGCCTACCTGCATGTTACTCTCCCACTGGTCCTTGCCCTCTAGCAGGGAGTCCAGAACAGCCCTACTTGGCTCCTCGGCTGCAGAATCATTCCCGCTCACCACATAGTAGGATGACCGCACCCTCTTGAAAAACTCAACATCGACATTCTTGCTATTGCTGTGATTGGGAATGTACACCAGATCCAAATACACTGGAGGTCCTGGAGGCACTACTATAGATTTTGCTGACTTACTATTCCCAAGTCCTTTGGAAATAAAACAACAAAAGAATATATCACAGAGTGGCTAAAAAAATTGCATTCATTAATTACCATTCTAAATACTGAGATGATATTCTTAAAATTGCTAGTGTTAGTTAAGCATTACATAGCTACAATTGTACTTCTGGGTCCCCTGAAACAATTATGGCATTACCCTCCTACATCTAATGACATGTTCCAGCTTTGTTGTATGCCAATTACGATCGTACTGGGAGGAAAAATATGGAATAAAAGCAACTAACTATATAATAGAATAAAAACTCACTACTACATAATCAACATTTAATCGAACCTTTCCCAGGAATATACTACTATTATCCAACAATTATTACACAGGGCTGTAATTACTGAATCACCATTCAATAAATGGCAGTATTATTTTTCAAGTTAAGTGGTAATGCTTTTTGAAAGTGTCAAGTATGCATGATTATAAAAGCTAGAGTTACACAGGGAGCCATACAGAAGTGGTCCTGAGATTTGGGGTATAAGCATATATCAAGACGTAGTAGCTATCTTACAGGTGCATCAGGAAGGAACTATGTGTGAGCAGAAAGAGGGGCAAAGAGGAACTTGGGAGAACAGTGATACTTCCTAAAGCAAGTACTTCAGGAAACTGGGAACAAGTGTTTGCCTGCTGGATCCTTATTAGCATACAAAAGCTAGCCACTTATCACAAAAAGTTGAGGGAAGCATGGTTTTGCTGCTATACATAGTATAGTATCTGTTCTAAGAAGCGGTTCAGTCAAAAGGAAGTTCAAAGTTTAAACACACACATCAAAAATACTACCAAAAAAACCCTGCTTGCTGCATACTGGATCATGGTGTGAACTGATAGTCAGGATTCAACCAGTAATTGTATTCAAATGATCACCATTTAAGGTTTATGGTCCTTCTCATGATGTTATGGAGGATGAAGTTTGGTAAACTAAATTATCTGAGCAATACACTCTATTTATGATCACATATTGTAAAGTCAGGAAATCCAATATAATTGTCTAGTGTGATCCCATCGTTCAACATATGGCAATATGTCAAATAAGTATCATAATATGATAAAACTTCCTGAATTAGAGAATTTTTAACTATTGGGTATGTTATAAAATCTTTTATCATCTTTCATAATAAAAAAATCTGTGATGTATCTTTCTGAATTATGGATACCAACATTGGATAAAATATTAGACACTACATTTTACGCTTAAATGCCAGAGACTTGTCTTCAGCTGTAGTGTATACCTGAGAAGTATGCTTCAGGGAAGAAGAATCTAATATAAAGCTAAATTGCTAGAGAAATGTACAGCATGAGTAACTGTACTGCTACTTTGAAAAGCATCTACTAACAAAGGCATGCAAATGATGGTGTAAGAAAGGAACAGTGGACCACTTAAAATAGGGAAGCTACAGATAGCTGAATGCTGATTTGCTTGTACTGAATCCTAGACCTGCTCCTTGTAAAAAGCTTTCAATAGAACATCATCCCTGACAACAGCAAAATCAAAGTATCCCCAAAACACTTTCTAACAAGATCTGCTGGAAGCAACATATTAGTACAATGCCTACTTCAGTAATCTAATTCATATTTTATTACTGCTTAGAATATGCAACAGTCATTCAAAACCACATTAATTTTCTGTATGTTTAGTCATCACTGATGGCATACCACTTTAACTGGATTATGTGACATACATGCTCAGCTAACTGAAAGTGCTCTTACTACTGATATGATTTTTTAAAATACTCTTTTTAAAATTAATCCAGAAAAGTCATAAAAGCATCCAATGTGTAATGGTATTTTTGCCTCTCACAATATTAAATTGCATTATTTTATAAGAGCATTGTGCCTACATGATTCTTACAATGAATAAAGTGGTTCACTTTACTACTGAGTTCACTTCACCTACAAATGTGGTACTTTTAATTCTATTAGTTAATTAACAATCAGACAGCCAATATTAAGTTCTTTATATTTAGTGTACTCTCTAATTCTTTACATCTGAGCAAACTGACACGTCAAGTTTCTCAGACTGCAAAAGTTAATTCAGTGAATTTCATCATTTAAATGTAAGCTTAACATGCCAGATTTATATTTAAAACATGGACTTTCTTTAGGGTTTTGCTACAAACCAAATTCTCAGCTGATATAAAGGCAACCTAACTTCACTGCATCAACTAAGAAAAATCTTAATATTAGGGAACTCCTATCTGTCTTTACCTGTGGTTGCAGTCTTTGCTGACTTGGACGTTGTTGTATTTGCTGCATTCTTGGTGTCCTTATCTTGCTTTTCCACTGGAGACTTTACTTCTGGATTAGAGATATTTTTGGTTGCCTTCTCCACAGACTCCTTCTTTGGAGAAACTGTTTTGGAAATTTTGTCTAAAGATTCTTTTACAGCTGGTTTTGGTGAAGCGACTTGTTTTGATTTACCATCACTTTTTTTAACAGGGGAAGATGACTTGGTCTTAGTAACCTGCTTTTTTGTCTTTGTCTTTTCTTTCAGGTCCTTCTTCAAAGGTTTACTCAAATTCTGATCCACGGGCAAAGTCTCTGGATCCACCATGGAGACATCAGGGTGCCTAGGGGAAGGGCTGTAATCCTGCATTGGGATAGGTGGTGGGTCAATTTGTTTGTATGTAATGGTCTTGTCTGTCGGAATGGTTTCTGACTCATCTTCTGAGTCAATGTTAGCATCTGCAGTGATGGAAGGGCATTCCTCAGTCTCAGGGGGAACATCTGAATCAGTCTGTGATGGGACAGACTCGCTCACAGACGTGGGAGGGGTTTCATTGCACTGCTGTCCTTGCTGCTTTCCCCCAGAAGGTGACTGAGCTCCCCCAGATTGAGTTAATGGCTTATCTTGATCTTGAGACTGTTCTTCACTTGCAAACCACTCAAGGGGATTTGGGTTGATAAATGAGGGTGAAAGTTCACTTTTAGGATGTTTATATTCATAAGAGGATGCAAGGCATAAGTTGACATCTTGACGGGATTCTGCTAATGATTTTCCTGGAGTAAAATGTGCACTTGCTTCATAGGAATAGCTAGTAATTTTGGATGACCTGGTGGTTTTCCCAGTTGTCTCAAACAAGTGATCTGTGGCTTCAGGTGAGCTGGTGGCTTTCCCTGTTGTCTCATAGGAGTTATCCATAGCATTGGGGGATCTGGTAGCTTTCCTAATTCTCTCATAGGAATAATCTGTGACCTCAAGTGACTCGGTGGTTTTCCCAGTTATCTCATAGGAATAATCTGTGACTCTTGGTGATGTAGTAGCTTTCACTGTTATCTCATAGGAATAATCTGTGGCCTGAGGTGATCTGGATTTTGCAACTGTCTTACAGGAGTAGCTAATATCCTCTGGTGACCTAGTAGCTTTCTCTGTGGCCTTGTAAGAATAACTAAGTTGTTCTGGTGACCTGCTGCTTTTCTCTGAATCTTCTTTTACTGGACTGATTAAAGGTTCTGGACTGTGCTTTATTAGGGGATCCTGGTAACCAAATGCTTTGACAGAGGACAATTGCAGCAACAACAATGATGCATGACTAGCTGACACTGTTTCTGTGGTTGCAGGAGGTGAATCTGGAAAACTAGGAGAGTGCAGAGGAGAAGATTCCCTTAGAGTTAATGGAGAAAGGACAGACTTTGGTGACAGCTTTTCTCCTAGGCTCTGCACCTTTTCTGAGGTAAAAGAAGAATGTAGTAACATATCTCTGGGTAGAACAGCACCTGAAAATGTTTCTTCTGGAAGTGGTGAAATTAACTGGGAAGGTGTATGAGCTGATGAAGTTGAGGATGAAGCTTCAATTTGAGAAACTGAAATAATTTCTGAAATATCCTTCTCCTGATAGTAAGATGACTGCTCCACAGGGGAAATCTTGCATGCAAAAGTAGTCTGTAGATCTGAAGAGCTATAATCTACTTCTTTTGGTCCATTTTCAGATATATGGTGTATACTAGTGCCTACACTAGGATAGTCTGGAGATTGCCTACTAAAGTCCATTGCTAAAGACTGCTCAGAGAACTCCTGACCAAATTCTGCTGACCTAGTTGACTGCTCAGGAGATCTGTGATAATGCACTGAGGTTCTTGATTTTGTGGGTTTAGGTGAGAAATCTGGTGGAGAAATTGACATGGCCCTTGGGCACTCTTCCTTAGATGGAGACATGTCTGTTTCCTGAAACATTGTTGGTGTTTGTACAACTGACACTGAAAGGGAATCATCAACTTCAGTAGAGTGGGGGGATCCAACCTCAGCGTGCAAAGAAGGAGATGCATCATCAGTAGTTGGTTCTGGAAATGAACTAGCAGCAACAGATGTTGTAGAGACAGAAGCTACTCCTTCTACATGGGAATAAATGTCTTCTGCTACAACCTCATCAACTGGAGTTGCCGACTTGTCAAAAACAGTGCCTTCAGAAGTTGACATTTTGGTGTCTTCTTTTAAGGAACCAAACTGACTGATATCTATTTGAGTAGGTGAGAGATCACCTGCTAACTTCTGCTCATCCAAGACCAGTGAAGATTGGGAACTGCTGGGTTCTGTATCCTCCAGTTTCCTTTTTTGACTGAAATCTTCCTTAATTACCATAAACTCCATACTTTTTTCATCTTGTTTTTCTTGTTAAGGCCCACAGAGTCGGTTTCAGAAGCTGAGCTTATCTGAACAGCTGATTTTTGTTTTTCAAGTTTCCCCTCAGAAGGACTTCCATAATCTCTGGTGGGAGACACTACATTAGCACTCAAAAATGCATCATAAGTGGTCTCTGAACCTATCAGTGGTGGACTCTGTAGAGGCAAGAGAGCTTTTAAACTAGGAGATTCTGAATCTGGCACAGGCTCATCCATAGGGCTTATTCTAGGTTTTGCAGACTCATCTTTGACTTCACTGAGTTCAAAGCTAACAGGAGCTTCTGTTGACTTTTCACTGGTTTCAGAGGGAAGCTGACTGTATTTTTCATCAGTGGGAGACTGATAATAAGATGTGTGACCAGCACTACCGGCAGCAGACTGTGAGGGAGTCACTACTTCTAACATTTTATCTTCAGGACTTTCACAGTGCTCTTGAGCAACTTCTTGATGTACATCTGGCAATGCAGCAATGGGGACAGGATCAGATGAGACCTTGATCTCATTGTGAGTGAGTGAAAAGTTCACACTACGTTCACTCAGTGGTGTTTTGGCAACGGGTGATGGAGGAGACAAACTCTCAGATGGACTCTTGGCTGGACTACGTTTTCCACCACCTTCTGGATAGGGTTCTTTGATTTCTAATTTGGCAGTGTCTTGGATTTCACTTCCTTTTTGCCAATATACATCTTGGAATGTAGATTTACAGAATTTATCTTCCTCTAATGAAGAAGGTGGTGAGATGGTAGAAGCTGAGGCATCATAGTCTTTACCTTCTGTGGCCTCTGTTTTGGATCCTGGAAGTGGAGAAACACCTGGAAGTGGAGAAAGTTTAGGTCTAGCAAATTCTTGAGAGTACAGTGGTGTCTCATACTTGGTAATGTTCATATACTCCCGAGAAGGTGATTCACTTTTGTCATTATTAGTTTCATCACTCATAAACTCCCGGGGTGTAGACATTTCATCCATTGGAGTTGGTTCATTGGATATTTCAATGGTAGACTGTGTATAACCTGAAGTAGCAGTGAATTCCTCTTCTCTATCTTCTTCATCAGAAACAGTGGCTTCACTTTCTGATCCACCAGGTAATGTTTCATTATGGATATGAGAGGCCAGTTCAGTTGCTGGAGACTGAGGCTCTGAATGTTTTCTTGGTGTAATTATGAGTAGGTCATATTTATCTTCAACAGCTTCTGCAGCTTTGTCTACCACATTCATCACATAATCTTTTTCAGCTTCTATTTTTTCAGTCTTCTCTTCATCTCTTATGTCTTCTGCTTTGTCTTCCTCTTCTTCTTCAGTCTTTTCAGTTTCTGCCTTTTCTACTGCTTCTTCCCTGTCTTCCTCATCCCGTTCATCTGATGCCTCGTCATTTGCCTTTTCAATATATCTTTTGGCTTTAATGTTAATATTGGCTTCAGCCATTATTTCTTCTGAACTCTCTTCTGTTATTTTTGCTTCCTCCATATATGGTTTTGTGGTTTCCAGTGGTGTCTTTTCTTCTTCATCTTCACCTTGTTCTTCAGTTTTTTCTATCTCTACTTTTTCCTCGTAATCTCCAACTTCATATGAGTCTTCCAAGCCAGTTCCCTCATCTTCAAACTTTTCATTGTCACCAACCCTGTGCTTTTCCACAGGTACCAGTCCTTCAGGTGTTTGTTCACACTCACCCTCAGCCTCTGTGGCAGTTATGCCTTCATCAGAGGACTCACCAGGTCCTTCATTATCTAATTTTTCTTTTTGGACTTCAAAGGTCTCTTTTTGTTCTGTGCCAGTGAGTTTCAGTTCATCCTCTGTAAGTGCAACTTGAGATTTTGTTTCTTTTATTGGTTTTACTTCTTCAGCTTTTAATTCCTCAAAATCCTTTGTTAAATCCTCTAGTGAAGATATAAGGGTTCTCTCCACTTGAAGTTCTTTTCCGCTAGCTATAATATCTGCAGCTGCTACAGTTGTAGAAGTGACTTCAACTGCTGCAAGGGCAGCTTGTGCTCCACTGACTTTGATCTCCTTCTTCATAGTCTTAATTTTTCCTTTTTCCTTTGGCTTTCCAGCAGGTACTGCTTCTTTTTTAGCAGGGTACTCCTTTTGTGGTTTAGGCTTTGCTGATGGCTTTTTGACTTCAGTCAAAGGAGTAGCTGTCTTTTTTGTTTCTTTAGGAACCTTTGTGATGTCCTTTTTGGCTTCTTTTTCTTCCTTATTAATTTCCTTCTTCTCTTCTTTTTTCACCTCTTTTTTAACTTCTTGCTTGATGGCTTCTTTTGGTAGTTTTTCCTCTTTTTTGATGAGTGTTGTCTCCTCTTTTTTAGAAACCTCTTTCTTTAGTTTTTCTTTTTCCTCTTTCTTTTCTTCAGATTTTGCTTTGATTTCCTTTTTCACTTGCTTCTCCTTTGTCACTTTTGGCTTTACATCTGTAGCATGTTTTTCAGGAGTTTCAGATTTTACTAATTGTTCTTTACTTGTTACGTCTTTTTCTACCTCTATAGGCTTGGTCTCCACTTTTGCTGTTTTCTCTTTTTTAACTGGAACTTTTTCTTTGCTTTCCAATTTCTGAAGTTTTTCTGGTGTTGGACTAGGCTTTGCAGGCTCCAGTGTTTCTTCTTTAGATTCCTTTCTGACGGGCTTGCTTGGTGGTGCCTTTGAAGTAGGCTTCAGACTCTCCTTGCTGTCTGTTTGTTGTTTCAACTTTGCTTGTGTCGCAGCTGGACTAGCAATGTTTCCAGTTAGGTCTTTTTGTGTAACCATTGGTTGTTTAAGGAAGTCTAAGTGTTTGAGTTTTTCTAGTCCTTCTAGAATATTATATTGGGTGTTGTTTCCAGGAAACAGAACTCGGATTATTTTTTCTGTAGGGTTAGCTGGATGCCACACAATCAGGGATGAGACAGAGGTGAAATAGGATAATGGAATGTCTAGTTCTTGGCCATTTGGTAGCATGAATTCAGCTTTATTTTTGCTAGTACCACTCCAGTGTTGCATAAAATATTGCATGTCTTTGCTATTTTTGACAGGATTAAGCACATACATCTCAAGTTTGTCAACTCCCATTTTCTGAAATAAAATGACGGGGTCAATGCTATTTCCTACATTTCTGAAAAGAGGTTCTGGTTTCATAGACAATTTATTCAAATACTGGAGAGTAAACCAAACTTCTTCTGCACTCCTTTTTACTTTAAAGTTAGGATCCAGGTTCTTCAGGTTCTCAGGCACATTAAGGAATACAACTCCTAAATCAGGTGAGATCATCCAGTCGCTGTTGGTAGTAGACCCTTGGGACTGTCCCTCTTCTAATTCAGCTATCTTTCGCTGAAGCATGCTATTGATTCCTGGCAGGTTATCATCTCCAATGTGAGTGAGTAGAATGGAATCTACCCTGTCCAAGTGCCGAATAAGTTTCCAAAAGCAAGATTTTCTTTCAGATCCTCCGTTGATAAGCATATTGAATCCATTCACTGCAAACAATGCAGAGTCCCCTCTTCCACCTGGGAAAATATAACAACAAGGTTTGGAGAGTTTCAAGAAGCCTCCTGAAGTTGGAGGTTCCAAAATGTCAAAAGGTGATGGCACTTCTACTGATTCTAACAGATACTCTGTGAATTCAGAGAGTCCTTCCATTTCTGGCAATGTGGAAGCTGAGTTGAGTTTAATGTTAATAAAGTCTTGAAGGTTGTGCCTGTCAAGGTTGGAATTTTTCCAGTCTCCTTCCTCAGGGCAGAAAAGAGTTAAGTTGGCTTTGTTGGTAGGGTGTGTGGTGCTCAATAATTCACCAATCTAGGGTTGTAAAACAAAAACACAAGAAGATGCATGTAAATTAATTATTTAATGACAATTAATTTCAGAACATAATATTTCCTGATAAGATAGATAAAACCTTTTTCATTCTTCTCTGTGCTGTCGAATACCCATCCTAGAAGCTAAAGGAACCTGTTTATACAATTAGTTTACTACTGTACTTTTTTAAATACAAAGAATCAGCTTATGAGGAAAAGTCCATCCCTCGTTGCCCAAAGGAGTAAAGTACCATAAAGTTCCCCTTTCCCTCCTCCACCCTTTATTGGAGGACAGTATAAACTTTTATAATTAGAGAGAATGAGGACTATGAGGTTAACGCTGCCAGAGCTGTCCCTATCTCTGTCATTGGCTCGTGAGTCTCCCTGCTTCCCCTGCCCATTCAGAAGAGACAGCCAAATATCTAAGGGAAACAGCACATCCTCTTAACAGGTAGAGAATAACTGCAGCACAGAGGAGGCCAACATCCTCCAGAGGCACCTGCCTTCCTATCCCCTCCTCACGCAGGATGTATTCCATGACGCCATCATTACTACAGTTTTTTCTGCAGGCTGGCTCCTGACTCCCAGATTAGCATGACTGACTGCAGGACAATTTTCCGGAACACTAAGAAATTATTTATTGCATTTGTATTTGTGAGATTGTGAGGTACATATATATATTATATCTATTCTGGTTTTGCCTGGGAGAGGGAATTTTCTCCATGGTAGCTGGTATGGGGCTGGTTTGGATTTGTGCTGGGAACACAGGGCTGTTTTAGCTATTGCTGAGCAGTGCTCACACAGAGCCAAGGCCTGTTCTGCTCTTCATCCCATACCACCAGTGAGTAGGCTGGGGTGCACAAGAGATTGGGAGGGGACAGAGCTGGTACAGCTGACTCCAGCTGACCAAAGGGATTTTCCACACCACAGGATGTCGTGCCCAGCAATAAAAGCTGGGGAAGGAGAAGGAAGGGAAGAATGGTCAGAGTTATGGCATTTGTCTTCCCAAGTCACTGTTACATGCGATGGAGCCCTGCTTTCCTGGGGATGGCTGAGCACCTGCCTGCTGATGGGAAGCAGGGAATGAACTCCTATTTTTCCTTTCCTTGCATGTGTGGCTTTTGTTTTCCCTATTAAACTGTCTTTATCTCAACCCATGGTTTTCTCACTTTTACTTTTCTGATTCTCTCCTCCATCTCACTGTGGTTGGGTAGGACTGAGCTTCCAGCCAGGGTTAAAGCACAACAAATATATATAAAAATATATAGTATACCATATTATGCAAAATATGATGTACTTATAATGCTTTATGTATATATATATAGTTCTATAAATAAAAATATAAACTCAGGGCTAAAGAAAGACCCAGAAGAAAGTGTTAAGGTTAAAAATGCTCTTGTCATTATATTGATTTTAAACTCATGGACCACAAAAGTGAAAATCTGGAATAACTCCATTAATTGTGACAGTGTTTGACAACATGCTAGTACTAAAGCTAGCTACTGAAATGAAGGCACAGAAAACAAAAAGTTCTATGCCGTAGTGTGAAGATCTATTGTTCTGTTCAGTCTGAACTAAAACCCAATATTTGGTGGTTCCAGATTAGTACACAAACACGAAAAATTATATTTTATACCTTCTCCCTGTTCCACAGATACCCTCATTTGACTTTTTTTACATGAAATTAGGTTAAATTAGGTGCAAATTTTCTCTTAACAAAAAGACCACAAAATTACATAAACTTTAAAGAAGTAATTCAGACATAAAATGCCAGTGCAAAATATGCCTACACAGTATCATGCAAAATACCACAACCTTCTTTGCAGAGACTAAATTGTTAGTTCAAGCTATAGAAGCAGTTTTCATAAAGAAGTTTCAGATTAGGCTACAGCTGAATAATTTGAGTGTTTTGGACCACAAGCCAACTCAGCAGAAGAAACGAATATGGAAAAAATTAATGATGTTCGATTGCAGTAGATCTCTGTGGGCCTCTGCGTGTGCATGTCTCCCTTTCTTTCTGTTACATAATTTATTTTCAATATTTACCAGAAATAAAACAAACCAAAAATACAGCGACTGTTATCCAAACAAAACTAATCATACTGATATCTAAATAAAGCTGAAAATACATATTTTCTGTCTTTCTTTGTTGGCCTTACTTTGTATTCAAACCATTTGATAGCAGTATAAATAAACCTCACCCCTATGTCAGACATGGCTATGTCAGATATAGCTCTGAAATAGATTTAGGATCTCTAGAATACTACTCAATGCAGGTCTTGGTCAGGGTTAAAAACACATTATTAGGGAGAGACTTCTCTGGATTCCAAGACTGTTGCATACATAAGGAGATAACTTGAGTACAAACCATTTCTCATGTAGGACAAATTTTCTAGCTAGAGAAAAAAAATCATATGGCAATATACTGGGCTAAGGAATATACTGGGCCAAGGTTTGGGGTTAGTCCTATCCAGTTTATATTATACCATATTTGGATTGCTGTTTCATACTCCTAAATTCAGACTGTGTTTGCTCCTAGAAGTTGGCATACACAATGCAGACAATGTTAAGCCACTGGTAGCGCAGGCCAATGAAACACTGGAGAAAAATTATTCCAGATATAGATCATATCTGTTAGGAATAGCAAGTTCAGGAATGTCCTAGAAAAGGTTTTAATGGATTGACTTTTCAAATGGTGACACAAAGGATATCAACAGTTCCATTGCTTACACTATCTGATAACACAGAGATGTAACTGCTCACTCTCTTTTCTGGATTCAAAGTCACTCTGGGAGCAAACAAACGTATCTGTGAACTGGATCATCTTTTCAAGCACTGAGATACATCTGTTGAGGAATCCTCATTTTTTAAAGGTGGTACAACTGTTGAAGACAAACAACAAGTTGGCTGCTCAGAGAAAATTCAAGATGATTTCATATCCTGGACCACAAAAGAAAGGTTTTGCTCTGCTAGCTGTTGTTGCAGAGGCAGTGAAATGGGACATTTTCAGTCTTCTGGCATGGGAAAAGTTGAAAACAACACTTTTAGGCATTTCCTGCAGGGAGTTCTGCAAACAGCACCCAAGGTGAGGCTGCACCAACACTGAATACAGTGGGATGATCCCCTCTCTTGACCGGCTGGTTAAACTGTGGTTGGTGCTGCCAGGATGTGGTTTGCCCTCTTGGCTGCCAAGGCACTGCTGACTCATGTTGAGCTACTGTCCAACAGCCCCCCAGATCCCTTTCTGCAGGGCTGCTCTCCAGCCACTCCTCTCCCAGTCTATACTTGTGCCTGGCATTACTCCATCCAAGGTGCAGAATCCGACCCTTGGACCTCTTGCATTTCACACCATTAATGATTGCCCAATACTCCATGTATCTAGACCCCTCTGAAAGGCCTCCCGTCCCTCAAGAGAGTGAACAGCGCCTCCCAATTTGTTATCACCAGCAAACTTGCTAATGGTGCATTCAGCTCCTGCATCCAGATGGTTGATAAATGTAATGAACAGGACTGAATCTAGGATCCAGCCCTGAGAAACACCGCTGGTGACCGGTCGCCAGCCAGATGTAGCCCCATTCACTGCAACCCTTTGAGTCCTGCCCTTCAGCCAGTTCTGAAGTGGGGACTTCCCCAGACTCCCAGGACATTTGGTAGAGGATGGAGAGAGGTCCTGCTGTAACATCTGCTAGCTCCTTCAGTACTCTGGGGTGAATCCTATCAGGCCTCATGGACTTGTGAACATTCAGATGATCCAGTTGTTCCCTTACAATTTCAGGGTCCACAAATGGAAAGTCTCCATTCCCACACTCATGGTCCTCCAACTCAGGGGACTGAGCAGACCAAAGTCTATCAGTATTATTAAAGACTGAAATTTTTTCTAACCTTTTTTCTCAATTTGTAGACCACCTAAAAATTTCACATTCATGGGACCCTTTAAAAAATGTCACATACACAGATTGCGATATGGCAAATATGATCTTTCTTTGTTTTTGTGAAATCTTTTAGAAGCAGTGGGAGCCCAAGGTTTCAGAGACAATAAGCTGGAAGCCAACACTTTAAAACAGCCATGCTGGCTGGCTGGTGAGCACGTTGCCAGCAGGCAGAGACAAGCCAAGCAAGCTTTACTCAGAGACCATGAGAGTACACTCTGCATGCCCACCACTGTGTCATTTCCTTGGTGGCTGTAACTCCTAGCCAACCACTAATGCTCCACTTTCCAGCCCTAAGGATCTGGAACTCTACCATTTCACGGTCACTGCAGCCAAGGCTTTCCTTGAGTGTCACATTCCCCACCAGCCCTTCCTTGTAGATGAGAACAAAGACCAGAATAGCACTTCTCCTTATCAGATCTTCTATCACTTGGAGAAGGAAGTTGTCATCAACACATTCCAGGAACCTCCTGGATTGCTTGGACCCTGCTGTGTTGTCCCTTAAACAGATATCGGGGTGGTTGAAGTCCCCCATGAAGACCAGGACTTGTGTATGCGAGGCTGTGCCTATCTGTCTATAGAGGGCCTCATCTGCTCACTCTATCTGGTCCACTGGCCTGTAGCAGACCCCCACGTTAATGCCTCCTGCCCCTGCCTTTCCTTTAATCCTGACCCATAGGCTCTCAGTTGCCTCCCCATTCATCCCCAGGTGGAGCTCCATGCACTCCAGCTGGTCACTGACATAGAGGGCAACTCCCTCTCCCTGTCTCCCCTGCCTGTCCTTCCTAAAGAGACTGTATCCCTCCATCTCAACACTCCAATCATAGGATCCATCCCACCACGTGTCCATGATGCCAATGAGTTCATAGCCCTGCAGGTGCACGCACGTCTCTAAGTCCTCTTTTTTATTCCACATGCTACATGCTCTTGCATAGAGGCAACAGTAATTTCAAAGCTAACAGCGAGTAATAATTATTATTAATTACAACTCTATAACAGGATAAGGAGTTTTTAGCGTAGGTAAAACAGTTATTTCTTAAATGCGTGTGATGTTTGTTTTTGTAACAATTTACCATGGAATGTTTTACAGTTTTATCTGAATACTTAGTGCACTGCATGGTTGATCATTTGTTTGGGCCTCCTCTAAAATCAAGAGTTCTTTAAAAGATGTCAAGAACCATCTATGCAGAACTGATTAGAAGGGATGGCCTTAGTTTACAGGTAGATGGACATGCATACCAATTTTTTATTCTATTTTACTTCCATTTAAGTCAACAACAGCAGTAGAGGAGCTTTTGTTACATTTACAGAGTATTTATTTTAAACAAATTCATAGATTCCTGAGGGTAGCTTCGTGAAAGGCTACCAGAATTTTGTCTGCTGATTTCAAGACCACTACGAAAATATTGCAAGGTGATGATTCTGTTCAGCTTTTCCCTTGTTTGAAGTCCCAAATTGTTTGAAGACAGTGAACAGCAAGACTTAGCCTCAGTCAAAAGAGAGTTAAAGACAGAGCGTGAACTGAGACAGGAGTGTAAGCAGATCAGCAGTTTCCAAGGCTTACAGTGGAGAAGCGTCAGTGCTAGAACAATGGAGTGGGATGTTCTTAAGAAGAAAGAAATTGCTCATGGGGTTTTCAGAAACTCGTTTTCTTTGGGCAACTGCGGTCTCTCTCCATTTGGGCTTCTCTCTTTGAGAGGTATTTGGCAGTTGACAGGACAATATAGGAGCTCTGGGCAGAACTATGCTCAGACTGTCACCAGTATGGCTATTAACAGGCAGAAATCACTTAAGGTTGGTAACAAAAGTACTGCAAGCAGAGCCACTTCGTTTCCCAAAAGAGCTTGTACTGTGTCAGCTCTTCCCACCACTGGCTATCAATGTAATTATCCCTATTTTTTACAACCTACAGTTTCACTAGCTAAATTTATCAATTTTGTCTCAGTTCTTTGACTTTAGTGAGTTCATGAGGAATTGACAGTCCTCTTCTGGGGCACTCTGGAGAGCCCATTGATCATGTCACGTGTTTTTTGAAGGACAGATCACATAGATTAACCTAGAGTCACCACCACATAGATGGCAATTCTTGAAGGCCTAACTTTATCTCAGGGCACCTGTTTTCTTTTCAGGCACTTTTTCATATGCAAAATAGGTATCCAGAGTTACCAAACAATGAAGGAGCAGAAGAAAAGTAGATGTAGTTTCACCACAGCTGACTTCACTTCATCAAGAATGGAATTTGGTGTGCTGTGAGGAAATGAGTGCTAGGATAAATGGTGTGTTTCTGTCCTATGCCTTTGATGCTTTATCGGGAGTCTGGGAAACCAGGAAGAAAATCAAGGGATGGCTGATTTTTTTGATGATATTTGCTCCTAACACGTCTTTTTTTCCACAGTTAGGAGCTGCTCTCAACCCATCCACTTAATAGAGATTTTATGACACATGCAGTGAAGCATTTCTGACTGACTTACCTCAGTACTAACTGCTTCATCTGAGGGATTGATCAGGACTACAGTTTCTAAGACATCACTTCTGTGGTGAAGAGTCTTCTGATCTGCAAGCACAGAGGAAAAAAAAAAAAGACAAGACATTAAGTTCAACCAGCATGGTTTAAACCAGTGCTTTTCCTGAGCTAGTTATACATTCCACTGTGCGACAACCCTCTGATTACCCAGGGCAGCACACACTAGTCACAGCAACTACTGTCTTCAGAAATATCCATGGCATGTGGTCCTATGGGCCAGAAACACCACTCCAGAAATTTCAAGGTAATGGAAACAAATTGGCAACAGCACTGGGGCCTGTCCTTTCCCCCTGGCAGGAGGAATCCCTGTTACTCACCTTGGTCTTACTGAGCTGGTGTGGATCAGGGACTGGAGTTAACCATCACCAGTTGAACATCTGGCCCTGGATTTTCATGGATGTATCTACACCACAGATACAGCTGAGGTTACACAGTCCTGCAACATGCTTAAGTGGTTTTAAATGAGATTTTTCCAGGAACTGTTGGTGGCTTAGTTGCAGTAAGAGGAAAGTCAGCATGGGCTGCAAATTTCCCCTGCGAGAAGCAAAGTGAATACTTGGGCTGTATGCCAGCATTGCCCACCATGGCTAACAAGCACAACTTGTGAGACAAGCAAAGGAGCCCAGGGATGTCCCCACTCACCACCACCACCAGCACTTTCATACTTAGTAGTCAGCTTCTTCTTTATTTTCAGTAGTGATCTGACTGGGAGTGGACGACAGAGAAACACAACAGGACTCTCGATTTTTTTTTTCCCTATGGCAAGTTCTTATCAGTATATCTTTCTGTAAGGACTGCAGCGAGATTAATTAGCAGCTGTATTGTCATTCAGAAATCCAGACTGGTAATTAGTCCAAAAACCAGAAGAGCAAACTGTAATATTAATCAGTTAAGATAATTACTTATGCTTGAAAGGAAGCATGAGTGACACAGAACAAGTCACCTATTTGCCAACTTAGAAAAATTCCCCTGTAACAAGACGCAAATGAGAATGACAATGGTGAAAAGAGCTCTGCATTCCTGAAAACACAAGAGTGGCATGGAGGCAATGTGGGAGGGTGTGCAGTCAGTGTTACCCACACTGCCCTGGCCTTGGGGCAGGCTCACTGCTGCCCCAGGCTCTTCCCCTGGCAGGTGCTCCCCCAGGCAGCAGGCCTCAGAGAGCATAAGAGCTTTTAACCAAATGACAGAAAGTGAAGGAGAAGGAAAAAAAGAATGTTCTCACATAAAATTAGATGAGGCTGTAGTTTACTCTCTTGTGCATGCAAATGCCTAAGAGACTTGTGGATAATAGTCTAATCAATTTGAAGAAACCTAATTTTCTTAATACATATTCTTTTTCATAGAATCATAGAATGTCCTGAGTTGGAAGGGACCTGCAAGGACCATGGAGTCCAACTCTTGTCCCTACACAGGACAACCCCAACATTCACACCATGTGTCTGAGGGTGTTGGACAAAAGCTTCTGGAATATTGTCAGGCTTGGCACCATGACTGCATCCCTGGGGAGCTGTTCCAGCGCTCCACCACCCTCTGGGTGAAGAACCTTTTCCTAATATCCAGCCTAAACCTCCCTGGTATATCTTCTTGCCATTCCCTTGGGTCCTGTCATTGGTCACCAGAGAGGAGATCAGCACCTGCTCCTTCTCCTTCCCTTGTGAGGAAGCAGTAAACTGCAATGAGGTCTCCCCTCAGTCTCCTCTTCTCCAGGCTGAACAGACTTCCCCTCTAAGCCGTTCACCAGCTTTATGGTCTCCTCTGGACACATTTTATCCTGTGGCGCCCAAAACTGCACCCAGTACACGAGGTGGGGCCGCACCAGTGCTGAGCAGAGCATGACAATGCCCTCCCTCACCCGTCTGGCAATGCTGTGCCGGATGCACTCCAGGACATAGTTGCCCCTCTTGGCTGCCAGGGCACTGCTGGCTAGTGTTCAACTTTCTGCAGCTTCTCGCTCCCCAGTCTGTCCATGTATCCAGGGTTGCTGTGTCCCAGGTGCAAAACCTGGCACTTGCCCTTGTTGGTGATTGCCCAGCTTTCCAGTTTGTCCCAATCCCTCTGCAGGGCCTCTCTGCCTTCAAGAATGTCAACAGCTCCACTCAGTTTCCTGTCATCAGCAAACTTGGTTAGTAAACCTTCCAGTCCTGCATCCAAGTCATTTATGAAGATGTTAAAGAGCACTGGCCCTGAGATGACTCCCTGTGGAACCCTGCTAGGGACTGGTCACCAGCCCGATGTAACCCCATTCACTATGACCCTTTGAGCCTGACCCATCAGCCAATTGCTCATCCATTGCACTGGGTGTTTATCTAGATGGATGCTGGACTCTTTGTTCAGGAGGATGCTGCAAGGATCAAAGACCTTACTGAAATCCAGAAAGATAACATCACCCGGCTTCCCTTGGCCAACCAAATTGGCTGGGACCAAGGACTGTGTTGTCTTTCAGGTGTTTTTCAATAACTCCCAGAATAATCTTCTCCATCAACTTCCCAGGCACTGAAGTGAGACTGACAGGCCTGTAGTTACTGGGATCACCCCTGCTGCCCTTCTTGAAGACTGGGACAACATTTGACAGCTTCCAGTCAACTGGTACCTCTCTAGATTCCCAAGAGCACTGGAAAATCATTGAGAGAGGCCTCGCCATGACATCAGGCAGCTCTTTAAGTACCCTTGGATGAACCCTATCAGGCCCCATTGACTTACAGGGATACAGCTGGAGCAGCAAATCCCACACAAGTTCGAGGTTGACCATTTGCGCAGTCTTAGTCCTCTAGCCCAGGGATTGAGGGTGCCTGAGTCTATCAATGGTATTGAAGACAGGTGAAAAAAGCATTAAATGTCTCTGCTTTGTCTAAATCCTTGTTTGTGAGATGTCCATGCTCATCAAGTAATGGGTCAATGCTATTAACATATTTAAAAAGTCCTTTTTGTTGCCCTTCACAGTGCTGGCTATCTCCAACTCTAATTGAGCTTTGGCCACATGAATTTCTGCCTTACAGTGGCAAACAGCATCCCTGTAGTTGTCCCATATCGCCTGTCCTTGTTTCCACTGGCCAGACACCGTAATTTTTGCCTCAGTCCCAGTAGATCCCTGCTCAGCCAGGTTGGCCTTCTGCCTACTTTTGCTGTACTTACTTGAAAAAATCATAGAATCATTATGGTTGGAAAAGATCTCATTCAGTCCAACTGTCAGCCCAACTCCAACATGCCTACTAAACCATGTCCTGAAGTGCCATGTCTGCATGTTTTTATGAACCCCTCCAAGGGATGGGGACTCCACCACTGCCCTGGGCAGCCTCTGCCAGTGCTTCACCACTCTTTCAGTAAAGAAATTGTTCCTAATATTCAATCTAAACCTCCCCTGGAGCAACTTGAGGCCATTTCCTCTCGTCCTATCACTTGTTACTTGGGAGGAGTCAGAATGTATATTATGAAAGGGGAGGAGGGCAAGTCTCCCTCTGCAACATTCAGTTCTGGCATTGCCCTCAAATTAATAGCTCTACTTCCTTGCCTAACAGGAATGCGTATATAAGACTACATTCAATAAAACATCCAGATGGTTCTGTTGCCACAGACTCCTTCAGAAGATGCCCTGTGATCTGATATTTTAGTTCTTCTGCAGGTTTCCCTCAAACGAAGACATTAGACAGAGTTTACTGAATCTAGTCTTTAGCATAGGAAAAGAAACTATCACCCTTTGGTTGCCACAGAAATTTCTCACTTAATAGTTGGTGATGCATAAGACACACTTTGCTTCAGGCCAGACTAAGCCTCATATATGATTAGATATTAACACATTAAACATAGATAGGAAAGAAATGCAATTATCCACATGCAAAGTTAGACAAAGATTCATAGTGCCCACCTGACCCAAAGCATTGACTTTGGACTTTGCCGAAGCTAGTCCAAGTCATGTATCTGTGTAGCTGGGAGGGATTTGACCTGTGGAGTTGCAACTCTCACTGACCAGCTCCAATGGTGGTTACTTACATCCTATGCTCCCATGAGCCAGATGCCCAGCTCAAGTGGTTGCATGTTTTCATGCAACTTGAGATTGATCTCATCTATTTGTGACTGCCTCGAAATGTAAATGAATAGCAATGGAAAGAATGCAAGCCCCACTTTAAGACTTGTTTAACCAAAGATCACTGCTGACACAATTCTCCTTACTGGGTATGCTTGTGTAACGCCAGCCCATTGGGGTGTATGCTGTAAGCAGCAAGCTACTCAGCAGAGGAGTTCCCATCATCCCTTCCCCCCCCCCCAGATGGACACCAGCTCTCACTTGCTCCCCATCAACGCCATTCCCACACAAATTAAATTCAGAATAACCTATCTGCAGAGGAAGCAGATGATGTGGTGTGATGTGATGATTCTAGCAGAAAAAAGAAGAAGGGGAATGAAGGGGAAACTCAAACAACCTACAAGGTTTTCTAATGGAAGACTACCATAGGCCCTAATAGCATAGCTGAGCTCTGAGGATGATCTTTCCACATAAACATGCAGTTTACACATTTCAGAAATCCTGTCTGCTTCTGAGATCTCAATCCTTCTTTGTCAATGGGCTAGTCTAGGTGACTTGTGTAGGTCTCTACCAGACTGCCCTTTTTCCTTGAGGCTGCATCTCAGGATCTGAGAGGTAAGAATACATGTCCCTTTAAGACAGATTAGATCATAATTATCTATTATGAAACTTTATGGGAGGGGTGGCTAGTGGTGTTTGTTTTAGATCAGACTGTTGTTTGAGATAACCTGCTGAGGCAAATGAGAACTCACATAAACAGCTAGAAGAGTCCTTAGGGCTCCATACATTTTTGAGTTCAATTCTTTTGTTTCAACATGGTGCCATATGGAAGCCATAAAAATAAATGCACTACAATGGAGGAATACTCCAGCATAGCCCTCCATGGTATCTCATACCAGATGAAGTTGCCTGAACAATGGTGTGTGATCAACAAGTGGTTAAGCAGTGTTCTCTTTTAATTTTCATTTTTTTTCCTTTCATAGCCTTAATGATGGGCATCCAAATTTTGTATATCTCTAATCAAGGACACATCCCCTTCTCTGCTCCTCCTTCTCCCCACCCCAGCTTAACCTTGATGAAATGGTATTGCTCCAAGCCTCCAATAAACTCTGGCAAGCATGAATTGCATATTTTACTGGGATGTAACCTTAACTCTCAGTTGTATGGGCCACACATAAATGCCACTGTCAACTTCTTCACTGTGGTTGTTGATTTTTGTTAATTATTTTTTTCCCACAGAAACATCACAGTATCACAAGGTTGGAAAAGACCTCTGAGATCATCAAGTCCAACCTATGACCCAACACTAGCACCCACTCGTCGTTTAAACCATGGCACTAAGCGCTTCATCCAATCTGTTTTTAAACACCTCCAGGGATGATGACTCCACCACTTCCCCGGGCAGCGCATTCCAATGGCCAATCACCCTTTCAGTGAAGAATTTTTTTCTAATATCAAGCCTAAACCTCCCCTGACGAAGCTTGAGACCATGTCCTCTTGTTCTGTCACTGATCGCCTGAGAGAAGAGACCAACCCCTGCCTGCCTACAGCCTCCTTTTAGGTAGTTGTAGAGAGCAATAAGGTCTCCCCTGAGCCTCCTCTTCTCCAGGCTAAACAATCCCAGCTCCCTCATTCGCTCTTCATAGGGCTTGTGCTCCAGCCCCTTCACCATCTTTGTTGCTCTCCTCTGGACACACTCCAGTATCTCGAAATCTCTCTTAAACTGAGGCGTCAAGAACTGGACACAGTACTCAAGGTGCGGCCTGACCAGTGCCGAGTATAAGGGTATGATAACTTCTCTAGTCCTGCTGGCCACACCATTCCTGATGCAGGCCAGGATACCATTGGCCTTCTTGGCCACTTGGGCACCCTGCTGGCTCATGTTGAGTTTCCTGTTGTGGGGTTTTAGGAGACCAAGGACATGTTCTGGGCAATCCAGAGCAGCAGGACCTGAGTCTGGCTAAGGCATAGAGACATCAGCAGGCCTTGCAGGAATGTTGTTGCTAGGACACCGCAGGAGGAATTTGGCAAGATAAACAGCCTAGCAAGTGAAAAACAAGAAAGGGGGCAATGCACACGTGATTGAAACTAAGACCTTGAACAGGATCTGAAACTTACAACAGAGACGGGTGGACAGTAGAGACTGACCTATTGTAAAGAAGCATTATTCGAGTGAACAGCGTATGTTAACCAATCGTTCTTATTGTTATGTGTGAAAGTAGATAAGGTAGAGTATATAACCATTAGCAGAAAAGCAATAAACTTGGCTTCTGTCTGATCACATTGATCGTGTGACGAGTCCGTGACTTCCACATCAACATCCTGTCTACCATCACTCCCAAGTCCCTTTCCACTTAATTACCCTCCAGCCACTCCATCCTTAGCCTATAGTTCTGCATGGGTTTGTTGTGTCCAAAGTGTAGAACCCGGCACTTGGACTTGTTAAACTTCATCCCACTGGAATCAGCCCATCTCTCCAGTCTGTCAAGGTCCCTCTGTAGGGCCATCCTACCCTCCAGCAGATCGACACTTCCTCCCAGCTTGGTATCATCTGCGAACTTGCTAATGATGTTCCAAAAATGTTCCAAACATACCTATCCCAGAATCTCAAAGCCCTCCAACTGCAAGCCTTCAGGTTCAGTAAAGATGCTGTTGTTTTTCTGACTGGTGCCAAGGCCATTAGAACTTGTATGAGTTGTCAATAGCTAGCAGGAGAGCACAAGCACCAGCTCAGTAGTGAGGTAAATAAGCAAAGGTCTGTTCCACTGACCTTATTGTCCATTTTTCATGCTTTAGCCCCGTTGACACTCTGAAGTGTCTACATCCCTGAGCAGAGGCCAGGATGTTTATAGAAGATATTAAGTGTCTGCATCCCTGGGCAGATATCAGGTTATTTGTAGAAGATAAATGGGGTAAAAAATACATTCTTCTTATCCCCTTGGGTAACAATCCTGGCAAGCGTGCTAAACCCTTTCCCTTGTCAGGGGCAATGGTGCTTGCTCTGAACAAGACGCATGCTGAATATGCATTTCTTAAACTGAGAGCATCCTTTAAGATGCTGGGAAAAAATGCAGGCATTGTAAGAACTGGAGAGGTTAGGTTTTAGTGAATTGTTGAAATAAAAGCAAAATGGCTTTTTGCCTGTTTTGTAACATGCGATGTCCCAGTGCAGCTGTTGGGTTCCCGCTGCCAAATAGTGCTGTGTTCTGGAATTCACCCAGTCCCCTTTCGGCTTCTGAAACACTTTGTGCAAGCACCTAGGATCTACTGAGGAGGACTGTGAGTTGCATGAGCAGTAAAGGTATGAAGAAAAGGACAGAAATGCTTTTAAAAGACTGAAAAGTCAATAATGAAATACATTAGGGGAGCATCAAAATGTCCATTCCCAACAGGCCTTTGTTTTTATTTTGGTGAGGGTTTGAAATGTGCTTGGCCTTCCAAAGGAAAGTTGAGGTCCTCCAGAATAAACTTCTAATCTCAGGCAGTTTATGGTTTATCATCACCACTTTCCTAATACTGCTGCAGTGGATTGCAAAGCATTTCACAGATGCCAAGCCCCTGTGATTCAACCCTTTTGCCTGACAGTCTGCAGACAAGTGCATTCATTTTCAATAAAGGTCATAAGTTAAAGGTAAACAGGAGAGCTATAAAATGAAAACATATGCTATCTGAAACACTGTGATAGAAACAATATAGAGCAGATGCTGGTAATGCAATGTGAACATTGGATGCAAGCTCAGTAACAAAGCTAGAAAAGCAGCATTTCAGCACAACTCTGAAAGAAGAACTGGAACTATGGGAAAGAGTTTGAAGCTTGTCAGCCTCTGTTTTGCCCCACTGGTTTGAAATTGCAGCAGGAGGGGTTCTTGCTGCGAAAGGACATCATTCATCTCCATGTTGCCAGGAGCATGAAAGGCATCGCACGTATTTTTTTCCATGGACATTTTGAAAAGTGAGGTAAATCAGAAGGGAAGGTGTAGCAAGGATCTTAGTGAAAGTGAGGGTGAAATGATTTGGGATAATAGGTAGTAAGATGGAAATGGGCTTGCAAGCCACTGTGCAGAGCCAGACCTGCTTTCATTTGTTGCTGCTTTGTGATGGAGGGGCATTTCCCTGGGGGTGGTGTGGGGTGTGTGTGTGTCTGACTGTGGCTTTGCTTTTCTTCTTCAGCTTTCCCAGGAGTAGACCACAGGTGAGAGCTGAAAGCCCTTGGTGGAGATCCTGGTTAACAGCTCAAATTTTGATCAGGGATGCTCACTTGCCAAGTTTAGAGTTTATTTAAAGTTTGTTCTAAAAGTTCTTTGCTGCTTATTAAGGGTTAGGCACTATGATGGCAGTATTTGGACTCAGTTGCAAAAGTTCAGTGTAGAATTATTAATTGTCCTTGGTTTGTAGAAAAATATTGGTAATGTTTCAATTTTATCTCTCCAAATGAATGGTATTTGTGTCTGTTATATTTCAGTTGGGATTAGTGATACTTTGTGCTTTCATCCCAAATAAATCTGAAACAGGTTCACTCTCTAGGTGCTTAAATGATTGTCCAATTTCAGTAGTGTCACTTATTGTTCATATTATGGATGAAAACAGGGATGCAAGAAGTAGTTACTACTGCAAAAGTGGAATATTCTGGTTTGAGCTAAAGTAGAATCAGTTTTCTAACTTCAGCTAAGTCTCTCAGATAGCATGTTTTTCAGACAATTTGTTTTCAAAGTGTGTTTTCCAGACACTTTTCTCTTGAGAAATGATAACACTTTCTGTTAAGTATGATATGTGCTGAACAGATGTGTCTTCTTCTGTAATCATCTCCATGTGTATATTGTCTCTATCTAAAGAATGTAAGGTCAGACAGAGAACTGGCAACTCTCCACTGAGTTCACTATTGTGAAGTTCATAACAACATCAAAATGAGTCTTTGGAAAGTAATAGAATATTGTCACGGTTTAGTCCCGACCCAGCTAAATTTGGCAGCTAAGAACCATGCAGTTGTGCTCCCAAATTCCACCCCCCACACCCTCAGGGGAAGGGCAGAGGAAAATGAGAGGAAAAAGGCTTGCAGACTGGAAACTAAAACTACAGCTTTAATGAAATGATGATAATAGTAGTAATAATGATGAAAATAATTAGGCATTAATGAAATATGCACAAATATCCGAGATCACACCCCCACCCCTCGATGACTATACATCACCACAACTGCTGTAGAGCTGACATGGGGAATGGGTCCACAGCTAGGAGGGAGCTGAACTCAGGAACTGGATTCAGGGATGCACGGAGCAATCAGACAAACGAGGTCCTCACTGGACGTTGGCCATCACAGAAGAGAGCGAGACCCTTGTGATCTCTCAGTTTATACCGAGTATGACGCATATGGGATGGAATCCTATGTTGGTCAGTTTGAGGTCACCTGTCCTGTCCACCCATCCCTGCAGGTGCGACCTTTTTTGCCAGCTCGAGGATGGTCTTGGTTAACAGAGGAATAAGTATAAACATTGGCCTTTCTGCATACCAATGTTCCATGTTATCACTGCTAGAGAGAAACTGTCTGAAAAAAACCCCATGCAGTTAGCTTTCAGAAAATGGAGTTACTTTAGACTAAGCCGAGCCAGAATTGGGAAACAGACCCAAATTAACAAACCATCACAAATATGCATAATATTTCTGGGAAATGCTACACATATGCATGTAAGTGGAAAATATATTCTGGACCCAGCTCTTGTCTCGTTACGCATGACTGGTGGAATTATCCCCCATGCAATCAACAATATAAAGAGGCCTCCAAAGATTCTAGTAGATGACACTAAATGCATTGATGAAAAAAAGAGACCAGAACATCAAAAGTCAAGTACAATGCTGTTACGACCACCTGCCTGGCCAAAAGGGAGGTAGGGTTCTTTCAGATATTTGCACAGCAGTCCAGAGAGACTGACAAATCACCCCAGGGTAAATTCAAATCCAATATTTACTTTGGACACAGCCAAAATCGCAAAGCAGATCTCAGTCTGCAGTTTACCATAACAAGACCTCAGATACGAGCGAATGTGACTTTGAATGCAGCCAAAGTCATGAAACAGATCCCAATCTGTATCTTGGACACAGTCAAGGTTCATCACCATTTGCAACAAGAACTTGGATTTGATCCAATTCACCTGAAAGTGCCAAGGAAAAGGGGGGAAAAAAGGGTGCAGTAGAATAAAGGGAGAGAATAAGGCAGAGAGAGAGAGAAGGGAAAAAGGAAAATAATCACCACACCAGTGGAGCAGTTCCTCAGGAACGTGGTCCATGGAGCCACAGGCGCTCACATGCTCTTCTTGGCAGGGGTCATTTATAGGGCAGGTCTGTGCCCTATTAGCATGCGGGGAGGGGGCTTGCTGGGCCTGCACCATTTCTCTGTGTGCAAAGTTCTCAAATTGGGGCAGGTGCAGAGGTTCCTTTGGGAAAGTTCTTGAGGCTGGGGGCTCCAGGGTCACTGACAGCTCCATGGACCCTTGCCAGAATAACTGGCATGTGAATTCTTGGGGTGCACATGATCAGTCAGGGGCGCTCCTGCCTCTTCAGTGCGCAAATCCCTCAGGCACAGCAGCAGGATACCAGTAAAGAAGTTGATCTTTACAAATGCTCTTGAAATGAGAGAGGGAGGATCTGAGAAAACTTTACAGGTCTGGGCAGGAAGTAGGACTCTTCTTGTCACTGCATCCAGAGAGTGTGCAAGAGCTGCCTGGGCAGTATCTTCTCTGAACCCCCTACAGTATGAATGCCCTTACCTTGGAAAACCCTGCAGTTTTCCCAGCTTGTCCTGAGAAGCTATTTATCTGTTGATTTTATTTCATGCGACTAGGGCCTCCGTTGCCCTGATTAGTTGATTTTGTAGTGTTCAGGTGCTCCTCGCACAGCGCGCTCAAATGGAGGGTAACGTTTCATTACAAATCCACCGTGACTTGCAGTTTCTTGTTTTTTTGGTGTTGCTCTTGAGGGCTGTGTTGATGATTATTTAAATGCTCTCTTATTAGCAAACATCCTCTTGTGTTGAACAAGCAAACATCAACTTTATTAAACAAAATTTCCTCTACAGATTTTGGCAATTAGAAAATCATTAGAAATCATACACAGTTAAAAAGCTTGTTTAGTGGAATGGGAATATGAAAATTAAGGTGTAAATCAGAAAAAATGGGGAGAGGGTTGTTCGATCAATTTTGAAAGTCCCTGATTCTGTGAAATGCTTTTGTGCTCACATTCTCCCTACAGTAAGCATGCAAAATAATAGATAGAGGTTGGGAAAGACAGTGTAGACAGTATCTAAGGCCATTAAAAAATACATCTTGGAAATATCTAGTTAGGGAAAAGAAAAGGGGAAAGAGAGGAAGACAGCACTGAGATAAAGTGAAAAATGGATTGAACAAAGTAAAAAACAAGTGTAGCAAGACAGAAGAAAGTAGCAGAGATGGGGAAGGAGGCATTTACAAACCCGAAGGCTTTTCTGCAGGCAGAGGACATCTAGGAGGCTGCTGGAGTAGGAGAGGGTATCCCTGCACACTGTCACAGAGCTGTATTTATATGCAAGCAACGAACTCTGCTCCTCTCCTGTTGTTAAGCGATAAGCAGGGGGCCCAGCTACCACCACTCACCACACAGACCTGTGCAGGTATTGTCCCCTGTAGACTTTCAGACCCTGGTATTTTTTCCCACCCTGGCTTTTAAAGGAGATTTTTTTTTTTTTTTTGGCATGGAGGAATACCTTGGGGAAAGAATATTGTCAGGGGCAGGACATCCTTAATTGCTTACAGCTAACACAAAAAAAACAAAGCAACATGTTTGTGGCCTCATAACTTGTGGGACCTTTGTGGAGCCAAAAGGGTGCTATGGAGTGTAAATTAGCAGTAAAACATATAGATGGGGCCAATTCTGAAATGCAGCAATAAACATATGGGGCCTGAATTATTCAGCTGTATGTTTTGCCTTCAAAAATCATAGCAAAGCATTATGTTTGCTTACAAAAAAACCCTAAAGTTATGAGAGCAGGAATGGAGAGCTGAGATATGATGTGCTCTTGACATCAATTCACTTTCGCTGTTGATCAGACTGGAAGCAAGTTTGGGCTATCACATTTGTTATTTGCAGAGCTGGGAGACCCTAATACGTCTATGACTCTTCCTGCTCATAAAAATTCTGCAAAATGATGACTGTTTTGCACCTGAGCCGACATTCAAACACAACCCTTTAGAAACTTTAAGCATCTTTTCTTTTTCATTGTAAAGAACTTCAAAGTATCATTTCAGAAGACATGACTGCCGTGTTATGACCGTCACCTGCTGGGTAGCTTTAGTAGATGGCACAGCTTGCAAGGCTTTGTAAGGAAACTTCCCACAAGCAATGAATAGACAGTGAATCTGCAGCTGGAAGCATTCATAACTGTGCACTTGCAAATAGCCCCAATGCTCAGAGCACCCTAGCTGCCTGTGTCTTGTGGAAGTATTTCTGGATACTGAATGGAGAAAGATCCTTCTAAATGAACCATTAAACATCCATTCCTTCAATTCTTTCTTCAACTCTGAGTAGACATTTTTAACAGACAAATACAGTCACTAAGGAAGACGTTTTTCTCAAATGGTCAGTGTTGTGTTCTAGAAGCAGGAATGTGCAACCAGTTTCCTTAACGTTTCTGGATATACATGGCAGAAAAGGTATTGCATATTTTAATTTCTACTCAGGACAATATCACAGAATCACAGAATGGTGGGGATTGGAAGGGCTCTCTGGAGTTCATCCAGTCCAATGCCACTGCTAATGTAGGGTCACCTTGAGCAGGTTGCACAGGAGCACATCCAGGTGGGTTTGGATATCTCCAGAGAAGGAGACTCCACACCCTCCCTGGGCAGCCTGGTCCAGTGCTCTGTCACCCTCACAGGAAAGAAGTTTTTCCTCATGTTCATGTGGAACTACCTGTGCTCCAGTTTGTGCCCGGTGCCTCTTGTCCTATCGCTGATCACCACTGAGAAGTGTCTGGCCCCATCCTCCTGACCCCCTGCCCTTCAGATACTGATTGGCATTGATGGGAACCCTTCTCAGTCCTCTCTTCTTCAGGCTGAACAGACTCAGGTCTCTCAGACTTTCCTTATAAGAGAGATACTCCAGTCCCCTCATCATCTCTGCTGGACTCTCTCCAGTTGTTCCTTGTCTTTCTTGAGTTCGGGAGCCCAGAACTGGACAAAGGGCTCCAGATGGGGCCTTCCTAGGGCAGAGTAGAGGGGGAGGAGAACCTCCCTTGTCCTGCTGACCACACTCTTCTTCACGCACCCCAGGATACCATTGGAATTCTTGGCCATGAGAGCACATTCCTGGCTCATCATCAACTTCTTATCCACCAGGACTCTCAGGTCCTTCTCTGCAGAGCTGCTTTCCAGCTGGTCAACCCCTAACCTGTACTGGTAGAGAGGGTTGTTTCTCCCCAGGTGCAGAACCCTATACTTGCCTTTTTTGAACTTCATATGGTTCCTAAAGCCTGATTATTGGTTTCCACACATAGTCACATATTAAAAGCTTTAGTTCCCACTGCCTTTACATCCATGGTAAGCAAGATCTGGATGACTGAAAACTACTACCAGCTAAGGATTTCATATATGTGAGTATATAGGAGGCTTGGAGGAGAGGTGGGAGAAGAAGAGAGGAGGGATTTTACACTCTGTTTCTATGCATCCATGCACTAAAGGTCAAGGCATGGGGCAAGTCAGGCACTCTTTTGCATTTAATTCATGTGGTAGAAGAAAATATGCCTTTTTTCAAAAGTGGAAGTAATAAAGCACGCAAAAAAAATCTTTACCACTGAACAAGATGTCAGATGGAATACAGTCTTTGAGCTGCTAAGAATCTGTAAGACAGAACTGAAGTTTGTCAGCCACCATGCTGGAAAGCAATAACTGATCAAGAATCATCTCAACAACATCTGTTTCAGATGTACCATGCCTGATGAAGGTTATTGGAAGGTAATCATATACATTGCATGCCATCCGTTTAAAGTAAACAATAATGCAATAACCCTATACTGGATCTGGCTGGGATGGAGGTAACTTTCCCCGTAGCAGCCCTCATAGTGCTGTGCTGTGTATTGGTAGCCAGAAAGGTGTTGATAACACACCGGCGTTTTGGCTACTGCTGAGCAGCGCTCCCACAGCATCCAGGCTCTCTCTCCAACATTCCCTCCTGACCAGCAGGCTAGGGGTGGGCAAGATCTTGGGAGGGGACACAGCCAGGACAGCTGACCCCAACTGACCAAAGGGATATTCCATACCATATGATGTCTGCTCAGTGATAAAAGCTGAGAGGAAAGAGGGGAAAGGGGGGCATTCGTTATTAAGGTGATTCTATGACCAATCTCTTCCAGAAACAATCTTATCTGTGTAGAAAGAAGGAAATTTCTTCTTTTACCACTAGAAAACATCTCAGACCCAGAAACTAAAATAATACCAAGCAGAGCAGTTCATTTCCCAGTATAATTTCTTTGCAATAGTCCCAGCAATGTGATATTTTAACTTTGCTCATTTATTCAGAAAAGGAATCTCTTTTTCACGTCCCAACTTGGCGTTAACTAAAATAGCCAAACACAATATCTTATTTGGAAAAATACTACTTTCTCAGTACCTCTGTGGCTCATAATCTCACATTCCATTGTTTGCAGAACAGCACCATATGCCATAATTCACAGGAATGGTTAGAAGTGTAAGTGTTCTTTTGTTATTTCAAGTGCCAGATATATTCACAACATTACAAGCAAAACCATTTTCCAGGCAAATTTATGCATCCAAGGAACGGTGCTTAAACATAATTTACTTAATGGTGCTTCTTTGAAAGGACTTTCTGGTTTTGTGAAGTTCTTCTGTCACCAGTAACATCACAGCTTTATTGTTATTTCCTGAACAAGTCACACAATTATAGTAGCTGTGTTACAGTGGAAAAGTTATATTTTTGAATACCTGGGTTTACTTTTGCATACTTTAGAAACTTCTCATTTTGTCAAATGTATTTTTACTATCAACTAATTTACCAGCTGTGGAATATCCCTGAGTCTGCACAACCACTGCAAAACCTAACAAGATGCTCTGTTTGTAAGCGTTTAATGAGAAATGGGTTTAAGCTTTTCCCCTGGCAACCATCCAGATTCCCAGTTCCATGGGAGAATTTGCCCAAAACTTTTATTTTGCTTTATAAATAGTTTTGAAGATAAACAGCATTACTAATCAATTTTTGAACTTGAATTCATTGTCCTATTCTAGCAGTAAAAGCTTTCCTGGTCTGAAAGAGCAGAGCAACTGTTCCACCTTCATCTTCTGATTCTTTACCGGATGTGTGTAATTCTCTACTGTGATGGTTTTATACAAATTGAAAATGTAATATGAAATCAACTGCCTCTGCAAATGATGCAGGCAAGTACTATTAATTAAATTTCAAGTTTTATAAAGAAGAAAATGAGAAGGCGCATCTGCCAGCTAGATGTTTCAGTACAAAGTGAATGTTTCTGAAATTAAAACAAGCCATAAAGTAGTCCCTCCAGTCTTTGTCCTTAAATTTTCATACAATGTGCTTAAGTACAATCACAATCACAATCAATTGGACTATATTATAAGACTGAAAAAGTCAATGCTATTCTGTAATTAGAATATCAAAAACAAGTGGGGGGGGGAAAAGGGTAAGTATCTTCAGGAAACACAAACCTATATCCAAATATTATCTTGAAAAGTCAATGCCTTTTAATACCTAAACTCTACAATTTTACAAAGCAATTACCCTAATCAGTGGTGGAAATTGTAGTATCAAAAAGCAATGTATGAACAACAAATAGTTGTAGCTCATATCTGCTGATACATTACAAGAAAAAAACCCCACCTGTTATCAGAAGTCAAAGGGCTCAAAAATTAAAAATCAAGGAACCAGTACGTGTGAAGGCAAAAGCTGACCATCTATATGACAAAAGTGGGCAGACTCCAGAGGCCAGTCAAGAGTCTAACTTGATTTTTTTTTTCTTTTCTGATCCTGTACACTTTCCCTGCACCAGCTTCAGTATGGAAAAAGTGAGGAACAGATCTAGTTCTGAAAGCACCTATTTTCATCATTTTTAACTACACAGATATTTAAAAAGATTTTTTTTGGAAGAATCATGAATTCATATACAAAGCTGTTTAGTTAGGAATTAATATATTATGATGCTTTTCACTGCAATCTTCACACAGGCTGGACTTCTTGGGTTACCATATGATCTCCTTCACCTAGTACTTTCCAAAAGTAAAAATGTTGCAGGGCTGATTTTAAGTAATCTTCAATACAACAATCTGAGAAAGTAAAGACATCTGTAAAAGAGAAACAAGAACACTGAAATCCATATGAGATGTCTCTTTTGCCAGTCAATATTGTCCTGTCTATAGAGGCTATCCATACTATTCTTAAATATATATGGAGATATTTTTAACTAAGTTGACTTAGTGCATACCAATTATATCAGTAGAATCATGCTGACTTACACCAGTTAGTGACCTAGCCCACAAATCACAGTTTTACTGCATATTGGAACAGAAAGGCAATCACTAATCAACCATTTTTAGGTGCCAACTGAGTAATTAAAGCAGATTTCATCATATAAATTTCATCAACTTGTGAAAAAAAAATTCCATTGGCAGCTCCTATTTCTCTATGAGAATTCTAGAAATTTACAAAATTTAAACTTAAATAAGAGACTCATTCACACTAGGCTAAGGATTAAAATTAATTCTTCTGGCTTATATCTAGTTGCAATGCTTTAGAGTACAAGCAGGAAGAATGGTGATCACCAATTTTTTAAACAAATTACATTTTTCCAATTACTTTTGGCAACTGATACCAAGTAGCCTCCAGCAATGCATTGCCAAGATGAGACTTCAAAGCTAATTAGAGAGGAAGATGCACTTACAAATGTGTCAAAACTGAAATCTAGACATGTGTTGGCAGAATTATTAAAAGAGATGATATGTTCATATGGATATAGAAAAATGAGGGCTCCAATTAAAGTGGAAGCACTGAAGTAAGAAATGTACAGTATTTTTATTTTGTATGATTTAAAAATGTGTTGTATCCATATTCCATCTGGGGATTTCATGATCCACACTGAAAATTTATCTAAAGTGCAATACTAGGTAGATCCTAGAGATGCAAAGGTTCTGTTTAAATCAGGGGATCTAGAACAGTTTGGATTTATAAAGGTGACCCCTCCATGTTTCTGTCTCCTGTCCCCAGTAGGCTCCAGGCTTTGCCATTATCTATGTGCACTGATTGCCCCTGGAAACACACTCCAGGAGTCCTCAAGTCTGGAAGCTCTTAGCTGTAGTCCCAAGGGTTATACTGCTGAAATTATCTTCATGCTGTGATTCCCCAGATAAAAAAACTGAGGGATATGAGAGCCAGAAAACTTGGGATTTTTTTAAAAGGTGATATGCAGAAAATCCAAATAACAGGGAAAAAACCCTCAGCTCAGTGATTATAAAAAAGCTGTTGGTTCCCCACACAAGCCTAGTATTGTGAGCTAAATCCCATATGCTGCTACTCAATTTTTAATAGGTCATTGGGCAAAATTTCATTCCTTTTTTTTAATGCTTAAGAAAGAACTGGGTATGACTAGTGGTAGGCATAGGGTAAGCAATTCTATCTTTACATACAGAGGTTATTTATTCTTTTCACATAGCTAAGAAAGATAAAAAGAAAAACATATATGTTTGTAGCTATCCCTACTGACTGGGACTATGCTGTTGGGAATGTTCAGCATTTATCTTAAAGCTGTTCGTATCCATCCAGTTAAAGGACAGAAACAGAAGAAGACCCGTTTACTGATCTGCTAGGCCTGAGGGTTTTAGAAACAAACCAAGGGAAACCTATCACCCAGATACAAGAGGACCTCGTCACAACCTCTGGATAGTTCACGCAGGGAATCCACGGGGAGATTACATGCTAGTTTTAGAACCCATCCTCTCAAGTCTGTGATGATGGGCACTGGGCTTAGCTGTGTGCAAGCATCAGAGAGATTTGCTGACATCAGTAAACTTCCATCACTTCCAGGAAAATCCTGGTTGGTCGGAGCCATGTGTTCCAGAGCTTTATATAGTGACCAACAGTGTAGAAATAAATCAGATTTAGATTTCAAAACAATGTCTCTGCCCCCCTCCCTAGCATCTCTTATTTCCCAAACTGAAGGATTTCCAACAGGTCTTCCTTGCCCTGTTTTCCCCAAATATTGTAAGACAGTACATGTGCTTTTATTTTTAATTAGAATACAACAAAATATGGGCTAGAGGCCAATCAATTCTAAGCACAGATATTGCCTGGTATGAATATTAGATCCCGACAATAATATTTCATATGTTCAACAGTAAAACCCACATAATGATAGTTACAATTGAGGGAAATATTTTCTCTTGGCTTGGTTGCTATAAAATCAAAACCACAACTTCTTTGGCACAATTCTCATTGTATACAGATTTAATCTATTTTCTGTTAGTGAATATTAAATCTTGACATGCAACTGTAAACACATCTCTGCTGTTCCCTCGTGTCAAAGCATGTGGACTTATACTTTATAGATGTATCATTAAACCACAGCATGTTTGCTGTTATTTTAATATATTTACAAAAAATCCCCTGCCACTCTCCCTTGAATGCTATAAATCACTGTCATTATCTGCTATGGGATACCAACAATTCAGTTGGCATTGTAATATTTTATTGATTCATGAAACTCTCAGAAACACTTTGTAACATGCAACTATGTCAGACTAGATAGTTCTTAAAAATATTAAGGGCTCATTTATATCTTCAAAGGATGGGTCATGTTTCAAGCCACGAGTTGTGTATGCAAACTATGTTTCGGAAAGGATGTATTCATGAGCATAAAATCAATTAATAGGTCTAAATCCAAGTCTTAATTATACTGATACAGTTCTGCGCATCCTATATCAGAACTTCTTTTCCCCAAGTTGACTTCTCCTATATATTAACATTCCTATATATTATCATATCTACGAGATGGTGCTTCATTCTCATTTCTCTGAAAAGTGATCTGTTACAACATTAATATGCCCACATTTTCCCTATCCACTCCAAATATCTGAGCACTTATCATCCCACCATTTTCAGACTTGATATACATGTCATTCTATATCCATGTACACAGTCCCTATAGCACCCTCCTTTATGTCATTTTAATCTCCAAGAAAAATATTAATTACCCATCTTAGCATCAGATAATATATTAACCAATATGTTCATTTTAATTGTGAACTGCAGTAAATCTACAGTTTCCACGGCAATAAAATCTAGAAATTTCTGAATCATGAAAGGTCTTAATTCTGGCTCTGAACAATGTATTCTAGTGTTTTCCTCTTTCCCGTTTGTAAACTGGATCCCAAAGGTCTGAACACCCATCAGAGGAAATCGCCGCCACTCAGGAAGAGTCTGGTGGCTTGCAAGGATCTGTCTTCACTGGTTAAATCCACTGCAGGGTTGTCTACCTGCAGCTCCTGGTAACTTGGAAGGAAATAGGAAAGCAGTAAGAAACTAAATTCCCTGGGAAGATTTGGCTCGCTTACCTTACTATGAGACTTAAGTGTGGCACTCACTTTATGCTGTAGAATTTCTGGCATCACAAACTGTTGAAAACTTCTGAACTAATCAGTTACCAAAACTTTCATCCTTCTCCTCTCATCCATCCCTTGTCTCCTTTCTGTCTCCTGAGAAATATGTGAAACAACACAGGTGTGCAATATAAATGAGAAACACAAGAGCAGCACAAGCTGTCCATGAATCCAGTGTGTATTAGGTGAGTCAAGGCAATGTAGATCACAGTATCACAGTATCACAAGGTTGGAAAGGACCTCTGAGATCATCAAGTCCAACCTATAACCCAACACTAACACCAACCCATCATCTAAACCATGGCACTCAGTGCCTCATCCAGTCTCCCCTTAAACACCTCCAGGATCGGCGACTCCACAACCTCCCTGGGCAGCGCATTCCAATGGCCAATCACCCTTTCAGTGAAGAACTTTTTCCTAACATCAAGTCTAAACCTCCCCTGACGAAGCTTGAGTCCATGTCCTCTTGTTCTGTCACTGGTCACCTGAGAGAAGAGACCAACCCCTGCCTGACTACAACTTCCTTTTAGGTAGTTGTAGAGAGCAATGAGGTCTCCCCTGAGCCTCCTCTTCTTCAGACTAAACAGTCCCAGCTCCCTCAGTCACTCCTCGTAGGGCTTGTGCTCCAGCCCCTTCACCATCTTCGTTGTCCTCCTCTGGATACACTCCAGCATCCTGACATCTTTCTCAAACTGAGGGGCCCAGAACTGCACACAGTATTAAAGGTGAGGCCTGACCAGTGCCGAGTACAGGGGAACGATAACTTCTCTGGTCCTGCTCACCACACTATTCCTGATGCAGGCCAGAATGCCATTGGCCTTCTTGGCCACCTGGGCACTCTGCTGGCTCATGTTGGGCTTCCTGTACACCAGCACTCCCAGGTCCCTTTCTGCCTGACTACTCTCCAGCCACTCTGTCCCCAGTCTATAGCTATGCATGGGATTGTTGTGTCCAAAATGAAGTACCCGACATTTGGACTTATTAAACATCATCTCATTAGAATTGGCCCATGTCTCCAGTCTGTCCAGGTCCCTCTGTAGGGCCATCCTACCCTCTAACAGATCAACCCTTCCTCCCAGCTTGGTATCATCTGCAAACTTGCTGATGATGGACTCAATCCCCTCATCCAGATCATCAATAAAGATATTAAACAGGACCGGACCCAACACCGATCCCTGAGGGACACCACTGGTGACCGGCCGCCAACTGGATGAGACACCATTCACCACCACTCTCTGGGCTCCGCCATCCAGCCAATTCCTAACCCAGCACAGAGTGCTCCCGTCTAAGCCACAGGCTGCCAGCTTCTCTAGGAGTCTACTGTGGGAGACAGTGTCAAAGGCCTTGCTGAAGTCCAGGTATACCACATCCACAGCCTTCCTCTCATCCACCAGGCGAGTCACATGGTCATAAAAGGAGATCAGGTTGGTCAGGCAGGACCTGCCCCTCCTAAACCCATGCTGGCTGGGCCTGATCTCTTGACTGTTCTGCAGGTGCCGCGTGATTGCACCCAGGATTATCTGCTCCATAATTTTACCTGGGACCGAGGTCAGGCTGACAGGTCTGTAATTACCTGGATCATACCTAGATATCCAGAACATCCCCTGATTGCAGGTCCTCCAGGGGAGTGGGCATGGACCCTAGCTCTCACTATTTCTTATGACCTAAATAATTGCCCATACCTCAGCTGTGCAGACCTGAGTCCTCCTTCACCTCTTTCCATGAATAGACTAGGAGAAATGAAGACATTGTACAAATGTCTCTGATAATGCCAATCTTGCACTGACTAGAAAGCAATGCTTTTCTGGTAATATTTTTTTAAATGGAATTGAATTTTTACACTATGTTCAATTTGGAAATTGTGGGAGCAGCAAAAGGAAGATAAGGTTTTACACATTTTGTTTATATCTGAAAAAGCCTTTGTCTAAGGAAAAATTAAAAAGACACTAGCAGAATATGAATTTTATTGAAAGGGTATTTTCAATTAAAATATGCTTAGCTAAAATCTTTAACCAACTTTGTAATCTTTATTTTTAGTTATAGAGGTCAAAATCCTCATTTTGGTTTCCTTTTAATGCTTGTTCTTGCTCATTTCCCTAGTCCTTGGGAGCACTTGCTTTATTCCTGACAAAACCCTTCCAGGCCACAGGGATGGCAGGTCAGTCCTAGTGTGCCGCATTTACATTTGGAGTGAGTGTCATGTTTCACAGCTGCATCTGTTGACCTACTGTTTCTGCCATTATTTGCATTTCAAATACAATCAATGGAAGCAATGAACTACAAAATGAAATTAAGTTCTGCATAGTTAAACCCAGTGTTTCTACTGAGAAAGCCCTTGAGATGTCTGATGCTTCTACCCAGACAGAACTGGTAAGGAAGGAGACTTCAGTACAGATGGTAGGTTGCAGCAAGTGCCCAGACCCTTTTCCTGGTGAAAAGGTAAGTACCTGAAAAAGATGTGCACAGGTTGATGATCAGTTGGTTGAGTTGCAGAAAACAGTTAAAAGGCTGTGCAGTATTAGAGGGATTGAGAAGGAGACAGATAAGCGTGTCAGAACCATGCTCCTGTGGCAGACACCACAGAGAATGAGGCACCTTGGACCCTGGTGATCCACAAAAGCAGGACTCTGCTTCAGTCCTCACCCTCCAGTATTACAACCAAAACCATATATGAAGCTTTAACAGCTGTAGACACCCACAAGCAAGGTCTACAAAGAGAAACTGTACCAGCAGCACACAGTGGATACCGCAAAAAGAAACAAGTGCTTGTAGTGGGTGACTCCCTGTTAAGGTGTCCATCTGCTGGCCTGACATAGAGTCATGAGAGGTATGCTGCCTTCTGGGGGCTAAGGTCTGAGATGTTGCTGAGAGGGTGCCACAAATTGTCAAGAGTACAGACTACTATCTATTGTTACTTTTTTATGTGGGCATGAATGACACCACAAGCCAGAACCTGGGTAGAATCAAGGAAGACTACAAAGTTCTGGGGGTGCAAGCAAAAAGTATTGGTGCAGTCAGAAATAGCCGTATAATGCAAATCAACTTCTGGCTTTGTGGCTGGTGCTGTCATGAGGGTTTTGGCTTTTATGACAATGAGACATTCTTCAATTACTATAGCTTGTTAGGGAGGGATGGGATCTACCTGTCTAGAAGAGGCAAGGGAATCTTTGGCAGCAGGCTGGCCAGTTTGGTGATGTAGGTCTCAAGGAGGGTGACAAGGCATAGGGTCCAAAGTGGCAACACTCACACCATTGCAATCAACTGGGAAATAAGCCATGCCAACCTAAGTAGTGACAAATATTCCTTAGCTGCCTCCCAAGATGAGAACCAGAAGACCAACCACTTCAAGTGTATGTATATCAATGCATGCAGCCTGGGAAACAAACAGGAGGAATTGGAGCTCTGCGCCCAGTCAGAAGGTTATGATATCATAGGAATAACTGAAACATGGTGGGACAACTCAAATGACTAGAGGATCACGATCGATGGCTATAGGCTGTTTTGTAAAGACAGGCAGGGAAGAAAAGGAGGAGTCGTGCCCTCTGTTAAGGAGAATCTTGAATGTATAGACGTCAACTATGGCAATTGTGGAAGCCCTATCTAATGCCTCTGGGTCAAGATCAGAGGGGTTGTCTCCAAGGGAGATCTTACAGTAGGCATCCACTACTGATCTCCAAATCAAGACAATAAGGCAAATGAAGCAATATTTGGGTCAATTAAGCAAGCTGTGGGTCAACAGAACCTGGTTCTTATAGGTGACTTCAACTACCCAGACATTTGTTGGAAGAACAATACAGCAGCTCAAGTCATCCATCAAGTTCCTGGAATGTATAGAAGCCTGCTTCTTCATACAAATGTTAGATGTGTCAATCAGGAATAAGGCACTGCTGGACTTGCTGTTCACAAACCAAGAAAACCTGCTTTGTCATATCTTAGTTAGCAAGAGTCTTGGCTGCAGTGATCACCAGACTGTGGAGTTTGGGATCTTGTTGGGCACACTGAAGGTTATTACTAAGACAAAGGTTTTAGATTTTAGAAAAGCAACCTTCAGCTCACTCAGAGCTCAGGTGGGAGGGATTCTGTGGGAAGCTTCCATGGAAAATAAAGGAGCTAGTGAGTGCTGGGAGATTTTCAAGAATGCTCTCCTGGAAGCACAATACCAGTTCATCCCCTTTAAAGGTGGGGAAGTAGGCAGAGCAAGAGACCCCCTTGGCTTAACTGTGAGCTTCTAAGTCTGCTCAAAACCAAGAAAAGTGTACCAGAGATGGAAAAGCAGACAAATAACCACTGAGAACTACAAGGGCATTGGCAAGGCATGCAGAGATGCAGTTAGAAAAGCAAAAGTTCAGCTTGAACTGAAATTGGCCAGAGAGGTCAAAAACTACAAAAAAAGAGTTCTTCAGGTACATAAACAACAAGCAGAAACAGGAGGAAAACTTTGGCCCACTGTTAAACAGGAGAGGTGAATTAGTCACCAATAACACTGAAAAAGGCAGAGGTTCTCAACACTTTCTTCACCTCTGTCTCTACTTAGTACTGTTGGGCCTCAGTCCTTTGGAACAAAACCCCAGGTTGATGCAAACACAGACATGCAAACTCTTACAGGAGCTTGACTCCTACAAATCAATGGGCCCTGACAATATTCACCCAAGGGCATTAAGAGAGTTGGCTGACTGTTGTTGTGAAGCCACTCTCCACAATCTTTGAGAAGTCATGGCGATCAGAGGACGTCCCAGAAGTCTGGAAGAAGGTTAATGTCATCTACAAGAAGGGCTTAAAGGATGATCTGGGAAATTACAAGTACATCAGTCTTATGTCAGTCCATGAGAAAGTTATTGAATGAATCCTCCTGGGGGCTATCACAAGTCAAATGAAGCACATGGTTGAGAAAAAACAGTACATATTCACCAAGGGTAAATTGTGCTTGAGAAACTTGATCGCCTTCTATGACAAAATAATCTGCTTGGTTGCTATGGAGAGAGTGGTGAACATATTGTCTACCTGGATTTCTCCAAGGCTTTTGATACAGTTTTCCATAGCTTCCTCCTGGCAAAACTGATGCGTTACGGTCTAGAGAAGTGATCTATGTGGTAGGTAAGGAACTGGCATATAGGCCGCATCCAGAGGATGGTGGTAAATAGCTCCCTTTCAAATCTGTCACAAATGGGTCACTCAGGGATTGAGTTCAATGCTGTTTAATATCTTCATAAGTAATCAGGATGATGGTATCAAGTGTACCCTAATGAAGTTTGCAGATGATACCAAAATAAGTGGGGAAGTGGACACTTCAGAAGGAGAGCCACCCTGCAGGAAGACCTGGATAGGCTGGAAGAATGGGACAAGAACCTTATGAATTTCAACAAGGATAAGTGTAAGGTCTTGCACCTGGGAATACATAACTCTGGGGTGCAGCACAGGCTGGGATCTATTAATTTGTGGAGTGGCTCTGTGGAAAGGGACCTGGAGTTTCTGGTGGCCAACAAACTCAATATGAGTGAATAGTGTGCTGCTGCAGCACAGAAAGCCAATAGGATGCTGGGTTGCATCATGAAGGGCATCACCAGCAGAGATAAAGAAGTTATTATTCCACTCAGTGCTTGTCAGGCCACACCTGGAGTATTGTGTTCAGTTTACACTATACAAAAAAAGACGTGGCCAGGCTTGAGAGGGTCCAGAGAAAAGCCACTATGATCAGATAACTGGAAAACCTTCCATACAAAGTAAGGCTGAGAGAACTGGGTTTATTCAGCCCTGAGATAAAGAAGGCTTAGGGAACACCTTATCACCATGACCCAGTATTTAAAGGGTGACTACAACCAAGATGAAGACTCCGTTTTTACAAGGAGTCACATGGAAAAGACAAGGGGTAATGGGTACAAGTTACTCCTGAGGAGATTCCAACTGGACACAAGAGGAAAATTTTTCACAATGAGAACAATCAGCTGTTGGAATAATCTCCCCAGGGAAGTGGTGGATTCCCCAACGCTGGATGTTTTTCAGATTCGACTGGACAGGGTCCTGGGCCATCCTATCTAGATTGTGCTTTTGCCAAGAAAGGTTGGACCAGATGATCCTCGATGTCCCTTCCAACCCAGGATGCTGTCATTCTGTGATCAAAAACAAATGCTTTTTATTAATCTGACTCAGGTGCTGAAGTACTGAAACATGAAAAACTTGATAAGATTGCACAATCCCTAATGTTGAGTACCTTTTCAGGTGAGATCAAGAGTATTTTTATGTCAAAAACTGTAATTTATAAAGCAATTTTTTCTACAGCTGATGGTAACTTAGTTTTCAATAGGTAATCATCTCTGTTGCCCAGATTAAACACATAAAAATATAATTCCAAAACTAGTGCAACAGAAAAGAAATTGAAGCTTAAAAACTCTTCCCCTTCTTTTCTTTCCCTGAGTATCTTTGATTTGAAAGTTTGATTTGAAATTCACAGCCCTAGGCTCATGTCCTTTAGGTAATTTCTCACTTGCACTGTTCCAGAATTTGGAAACTTCTTTTGGAGGCTAGTGTCAGATATAAGGAGTAATTACAGGCAGTGTTATAAATTGAGATTCTGAGGGGAAATAAAAAAAAGAGAGCAAAGTCATAAGAAGCTGCAACATCCCTGTGAAAACTCCATGGATGATTTCTATAAAAATAGTCAAACACAACTCCAGTTTAAATGCTTCATTTAAATGCAGAACAAAGGAGTGCTCTCCCATCTTTACCATGACTAACCACTCTGGCCACTCCTACTGTAAATACAGTATTCAGTCATGTTTTTTGTAACAGCCTTGATTGTCATTTAATCCTGTTCATTTCCCCCTCACCCCCTACTTCCGAACAGCACTGTCATCCATGTCATGCTATACCTCCAAAGTATATATATATCAATACCTCTGAATACCAAAGAAGGTTTCTGGCAAAAAAAATGGGAGCAGTGTACTGGGGGAGCACTGGGATTTGAAATGGTCATACTGAGCCTGTGACTATGACATCAGACCTCTTAAACTGAGGGCTGGGACACTAATAACAAGATTACTTTGTTTCTTAATGGACCTCTGGGTTCCTCAGTGTACCCTCAGCATGAATAGTTAGGCATTAGTCCTCCCCTAACCATTTTTCCATTTTTTTCTCCCTCTTCAGTGCTGAGGTAGGCCTAGACCAGGGGTGTCAAACTCACAGTTCCCGCTGTTCTCCTGCTCCTGCAGCGTAATGTGCGACACGCTGCACACGTGACCAGTGCTAGCAGGAGCGTAGGAGCAAGGAGCTTGGCGCTCCTGCCACGTAGAAACAAGGTGCCGGGCTGGATAAAACAAGGTGGAGGGCTGGATTTGACCTGCGAGCCGTGAGTTTGACACCTCTTGCCTAGACAAATCATCTTTGCAAAGCAGTGGCAGAATTGGGGTTACTATTCTGCCTTTTGGTCTGGGATGAGGAATGCTCAAAGGATAGCTAGATCCTGTAGGGACTCATCTCATCGCTTTGTATATGTCAGAATGCACTTGCATCTGTGGTGTCTCAGCTAGGCACAAATCTAAGGTCCTGTATGCAAAGCATCTCTTGGCATCCTGCAGAATAACTCGTGTTGCAACCAAGTTTCTACCTAAACGTAGTTTGTATTCCACCTACTAGTATTTTCCTGGCTAGTGTATTTGCCAGTTTTTGTGATAATTTTCTGGGTGCTGTTAAAAAAGTTGTTACACATATTGCTCCACAACTGCACTTCAAAAAAGGCAACATCTGTTTACTGTTTGCATTTCTGTTAGTAAAGTTGTTTAATGAACATTTTGGAAATACTTATATTTTATAAATTGCTGTGCATAGGGTCTTCATTCCAGTTCTGGCTATTCTGCATGATTTGTAATAAAAATAACAGAAGTACTATGGAATATAAGATATTGTTCTTATGTACAGAGATAATTCAACTGTCTATGTTTCTCATGCACCATCTATCACAGATGCTGTAAAAGAAAGAAACATCCTAAATTACACTGAGTATGGGCTGATCCAACTGGTCTTCAGACAACAGAACTTTTTTCACTGACTTCAGTGGGAATTGGATAAGATAACTAGACATGTAAAGTCATTAAAATAAGTCTAGAAACATATGTTTTACAAGATAAAAATACAGGTCTTTTCACAATATCAAAAATATTTTAACCTTTTATTTGGTAATCCTAAAGAAATTGCATTGACAGATTTTCAATCCCCTCCCTCACCTAGCTAGTTATGCTATGCTTGATCCTCCCCAGGACATGGTTGGCCCCTTTTGGCTGCCAGGGTACAATGTTGACTCCTATTCATCTTGCCTTCAACCCAAACCCCCAGATCTTTCCACAGGACTGTTCTCCAGCATCTTGTCCCCCAATTTGTACGTATACCCAGGATTACCTCGTCTCAGGTGGAGAATCTGTCACTTGCTCTTGTTGAATTCCATATGGTTGGTGATTGCCCAGCTCTTTAGTCTATTCATAAAATCACAAAATCTTTCGGTTGGAAAAGACCTCTGAGATCATTGAGTCCACACTGTTTTTGATACAGGCCAAGATGCCATATTCAGATCTCTCTGTAAGGCCTCTCTGCCCTCAAGGGAGCCCACAGCTCCTCCTAGTTTAGTATCATTGGCAAACTTAATGTACATTTGAGTCCTGCATCCAGTTCATTTATAAAAACATAGAAGAGCACTGGCCCTAAAATGGAGTCCTGGGGAACCCCACTGGTGACTGGCTGCCAGCCTGATGCAACCCCATTTACTATAACCCATCAGCCAGTTGCTCACCTAATGTATTATGGTCTTGTCTATCTGTGTGCTGGACAGTCTATCCAGAAAGAAACTGTGAGAGACAGTATTGAAAGCTTTCCTAAAATCAACCCCCCCTACATCTATGGGCTACCCTTGGTCAACTAGATGGGTGACCTTGTCATAAAAGGAAATTAAGTTGGTTAAGCAGGACTTGTGAACCCGTGCTGTCTGGAACCAATGACTGCATTGTCTCTCAAGGGTTTTTCAGTAACTCCCAGAATGACCTTCTCCATAATTTGACCAGGCACTGAAGTGAGACTGGCAAGCCTGTAATCACCAGGCTCTTCCTTCTTACCCTTCTTGAAAACTGGGACAACATTTGCCAGCTTCCAGTCAACTGGGACCTCTCTAGACTCCCAAGACCATTGAAAAACAATGAAGTCCTGTCATAACATCGACCAGTTCTTTCAGTATCCTGGGATGAATTCCACCAGGTCCCACAGACTTATGCACAACCAGCTGGAGCAGCAAGTCTCAAAGAACTTCAGAGTTGGTTGAGACCAATGATCCTCCTTTTGCTGTTAACGTATATAAAAAAAAAACCCTTTTTATTATTCTTCACAGTGCTGGTCAGCTTCAACTCTAATTGAGCTTTGGTGGCACAAATTTTCTCCCTACAGTGGCGAACAGCATCTCTGTAGTTCTCCCATGTCACCTGTCCTTGTTTCCAAAGTCCATATACTTTCTTTTTCCGTCTAAGTTCTAGAAGATCATCCCTGTTCATCCATGCTGGCCTTCTGACTCTTTGAATTGCCCACTCCTGCGCTTCTAAGAGATGGCTCTTAAAAAGTGACCAGCATTTATGAACCCAAATACCTTCAAAAGTAGATTCCCGGGGACCTTAATAACTAGCTCCCTTCAGCACCCTTAAGCCTGTTCTCCCCTTATCCAGGATCAAAGTTTTGCTGGCAGCTTTTCTCCTATCACCATCAACAATTTGAAACTCGGCTACTTCACAGTCACTCTGACCAAGACAGCCACCAATCACCACTTCACCCACGAGTCCCTCTCTGTTTACAAATAACAAATCCAGGAGGGCACCTTTCCTAGTTGGCTCCCTTAAATACCTGCATCAAGAAGTTATCTTTGACATGCATCAGGAATTTTCTGGAACTGTTTGTGTCTGCTGTACGATGTTCCCAGTTGATATCTGGGAATTTAAAATCACTCATAAGGACAAGGGCAGCTGTTCTAGACATATTCCTTAATTCCTTGTAGAATAATTCATCAGTGTTGTTATACTGGCTGGGCAGTCGACAGTAGACTCCCACATCATCTGCTTTATTTGCTTTCCCCTTCCTCCTCTCAACTGTACTGTCAACTGCAAGCGCCATACAGTCCAACTCCTCCCTTACATACAGCACCATCGCCCCTTCTCACCTGCCCTGTCTGTTCCTCCTGAAGATCCTGTAACTGTCCATCATGACACACCAGTCATAGGACTCATCCCACCAGGCTTCACTTATGCCAATGATGTCATAGCTCTGCGACTGAGCCAAAGCTTCTGGCTCCTCTTGTTTATTCTTGTGCTGCATGCATTAGTATAAAGATATTTCAAATGTACTTCAGTGTACTAAACTAAGCAAATTGTGGAGCAGACCAAAAGACCCCACTAGCACAGCATCCCTCAATCATTGGTGTGCTGCCCCCAGGCTTATCCCTAGCAAGCCTGGTTTTATCCTTTTCCCCACTCAAACCTAGTTTAAAGCTCTTTCAACAAGCCCTGCTAACTCCTGTGCACAGATCCTTATCCCCCTTTGAGACGGGCATACTCTGTCTGTCACCAACAGGCCCGGCATCATGTAGACCAATCCATGATTAAGAACCCAAAATTCTGCCTGTGGCACCAGTCTTGGAACAGGTATTGATCTGCTGGCTCTTCCTATTTCTTCCCTCATCATTCCCTGCAACTGGAGGGACAGAGAACACTGCTTGTGCTCCTGATCCCTTGACCAGTTGCCCCAAGGCCCTGAAGTCTTTCTTGATCTCATCTGCAAGTTACATGGAAATTACCCCCAGCCCAGATTCCACCTTACATAGATTGGCATAGCAATAGTGAATCTATAGTTATTCTGTGTTTAGCACACACTTAGCAATAGGCCTAAGAAATTCTACTCAAAAACGTCTTTGGTAACTAAGAAGCTCCTGTGGACTGTGTTTTGCAACATATGCATGCAGCAGGAATCCCAGCATAATCTCTCTGGTTCATCTACCAGAGAACTCAGAGCTGTAGCAAAAAGCATTAAGAAAAATAAGTATTTCAGCATAATGCTTAAAAAAAACCTAGAAGGTCTTATTTTTTTTATTTAATTAAAGTAATTTATTGCTTTCTTTTTCCATCTGACTTTAACAAACGTGAAGAGGCTTTCTTCTATCTGTCTGTTACTAATAGGTGAAAACTGATTGAAAGAAACAGGCACATTTAACATATATTGCAAAGGGTTGAAATAGAACAGGATAGAATATATTTTCAGTTGAAAGGACCTACAAGGATCATCTGGTCCAACTGCCTGACCTTTTCAGGGCTGACCAAAAGTTAAAGTACGTTCATTATTAAGTCCATTGTCCAAATGCCTCTTAAACACTGAGAGGCACAGGGCATCCACCACCTCTCCAGGAAGCCAGTTCCAGGGTTTGACCACCCTCTCAGTAAAGAAATGCATTCTCATGTCCAGTTTGAACTTCTGCTGGCACAGCTTTGAGCCCTTCCCACATGTCCTGTCACTGGATCCCAGGGAGAAGAGCTCAGCACCTCCCTCTCCACGCCTCCTCCTCAGGAAACTGCAGAGAGCAATGAGGTCGCCCCTCAGCCTCCTTCTCTCCAAACTAGACAAGCCCAGAGTCCTCAACTGCTCCTCACAGGACATGCTTGCAGCCCTGTCACCAGCTTTGTTGCCTCCTCTGGATGCATTCAAGGACCTTCACATCCTTCTTAAATAACTGCCCACAGCACTCAAGGTGAGGCTGCACCAACACTGAATACAGTGGGATGATCCCCTCTCTTGACCGGCTGGTTAAACTGTGGTTGGTGCTGCCAGGATGTGGTTTGCCCTCTTGGCTGCCAAGGCACTGCTGACTCATGTTGAGTCTGCCATCAACATAATAAAAAGATAAGAAAGAGAGATCCAATATCCTTCTGACAGTTTAAGCTTTCCTTTCAGTTTATACACTTATACCTTGCAACGGCGCACACAATGATTCAAACCCTTGGACAGTGATATCTGTTATATTTCTAGACTGGGAACAGCCCAAAGGTAGCATTTTCCAAATAACTGTTTGAAATGGAAACATATTGTTACTCATAAGCATATATTTGGCTTGTGAGATCAAACATTGACATGACTACGACTTCTAAAGTTAAACAAGTGAGATTTAGACTTCTCACAGAAATCATATTTTGGATTAAGAATATATACATAAGTATTATTCTGAGGGAGAATAAAACAAGTGGGATGAAACTGCTGGAAATGTGAGTAATTTTTAAGGAAACAAAACCTCAGTTTTCATTTTTCTGTTTTCCCACATTATGTATCTTTGCTATTACCATTACTATGAGAAAGTTATCTGCACTGCTGATTAGCTTTCCAAAAAAGGCACTTACTTAAGAAAAGACCTTGGACAACATTTAAGACTGGAGATAGGTAAAAATTCTTCCCACTGTTTCTGTACTTTTCATGTGCTTTTGGACAATGAAAATATATAATTTCATATCATTGTAATTATGGTCATTATCTGTTGTTTTGTGTACTAAAGCAGGTCTACAAAGTCCAAGACTTCAAGGGACTTCATAATGCAAACACATTTTATCTCTACCATAAATAAAACATAACTTACCATGAGCAACATGGGCCTGATCGTCACCATGAGTTTAGCCAGAAGAACCCCCCCCCGGGACATGAAATATCTTCTTGTAGAGAAGAGAGTACTGGTCAGCTGTCTCTAGGACACCACATGCCACTAATTTGAGGTCTAGCATAGTTCTGGATGGGTACAGGGATAAGTGAGGACATGTTGCTCCTGGTCCCAACCAGACCTCAGGGACAATCTGTGAAGGAGGCAACAGAGCCTCAAGCTGGAGTGTGCATTTTCCAGTCAATGTCTCACATGGGCAGCTGCCAGCAGAAGACCAAGGATGACCACTCTGCTCGTGCCACTGCCACTTATGAGTCTGAGGAGGAGGGGAAAGGACCTCACAGTTAGTAAGACACAACAAGGCCTCCAAAGCCTTGACCATGGATCTTTCACTACCTCTGGAAAGGACTTTTAAGTTACAAGGGAATAACATTTTAGTACCTCAGTGCAAGTACTTTGAAAAGGAATACATCTTACATCCGGTTTGAAGACATGTAAAAACAAAGCTCACCAAAGTTAGGGACTGTGCCAACATTTTTGAATTGGAAGATCTGAAATATATTACAGTATAAGAGTTTCCCTTTCCATTAATACAGTTTTTAATCACCTATTCAAAGTAACATTAATTTAAATGTTCTCTTGAAACAAGGCTTGAGTTTCTTGTACTGTTATCTTGTGTTCACTGTCTATCATATTGTGGCATGGTTCTCCTAAAAACATCCTGGCTACCTTTTATAAAATATATCAAAAAGTTTTAGTAAGACTTGCACATAGACCAATCATGAGCTGTCATCTCTACTTTCTGTGTGGAGTAGAGAATGAGTGTAAGATGATGTCTGAATCCATGGCAATATATGCAAAGTCATCTAAACTGGAACTGGCAAAGGAAGTTCACAGAACCAGATATAACCATAATATAATTTTCTGACAAAAAAATGTTTTCTTTCATTTCCTCCTGGGATCTGGGTATATTTCTATTCAGAAGACATCTGACAGTATAAGGTCCTTTGTAGTATACCTGTCACAGGAATGGCCCAGCAGTATAGATACAAATAAGACATTTTCAGCATTTTTCTCATAAGCTGCTGGTTTTGAGTGGTTTATAATTTGATTATTGTAATTTGCTTCCCTTAGAAAAAAAAATGCAAAGAAAAAAGTCTACTGTACTATTTTTAAATTAGTAAAGACAGTTCTAGTGCCCAAATTGCTTTTGTTTCTACTACAAATAAAGAAAAAAACCCAAACTCTCATTTAAAATTATCTTAGCTTAAAAATTTCCTGTGAATCATCCAGTTCTGGTCTTTAGAAGAATTTGGTGGTCTTCTATGAAAATTATATATTTCCCATTCTAACAGGCTTAGAGTCTAACTGGATGGGAAACCTGCAAAAGAAGTGGAGCAACATTAAAAAATATGAGAGTCCAAGGAAGTGTTGAAAAAGGGTAACAGACAGAGTGCACTGCAGACTGGGGATCCATCCTCCCTCTATGAGGAACTGGGTTGGCAGCTGCCAGAAGGACCCAAAAGGACAAGCACACATCATGGGCTCCCAGGGTCCCAGAACAAGGGCACACCTGGATGCTCCGTGGGGGGAATCAACTTCCTTGTATGCCTTCATTTCTATTAGCATGTACTATGCTGTGGTCCACATAACTACATGGATCATAAGACTCATGCAACATCAGCAGAGTTATCTGTAGATGCAATGGCTTGTAGCAGCACTCATTAGTCATATTTGATAATACATGGACTATACCGGGTTCCTCTGAAATGAATGACAATTTTCTCCGTCTTCTTTCTACAGAAATTCAGAATGGAAATCTGTTTAAATGAGGCACAAAGGGAAGGCTTGGTTTCCCATCTCTTCTTTTTCATTAAAGAGGAAGGGAAAGAAAAGTTAATGCTAAAACAATTTTTCAAAGCATCTTGTGTCAAGTTTGGCATTTACATTGTTTATGCAAATTATATAAACAGTTAACTATTGATGTAGAGTAAGCATTCCTTTGCAAGATTAGTAGCAATATATATGGTCCTCCACTTGGGAACTTATTACCTATTTCTGCATTTTATTACTTTGTTAACAAATGCAGATTTCTTCATAATTAAACCAACCATTTAAAGTTCTGAAATATGTGACCATGTCAAGATTTACTGCAATTTCTCCCTAATTATCAGGTTAGTACAGTAGGAGGGAACTGTTAGCAAAGGAATTTGATAACAAAAAAACCCAACTATTAGGAAACAAACACAATGCTGAATTATCTCAACCCTCAAATATTATTACACTGACACCTGATCTGTACAGGTTGTCTGAATATTGAAGAACCACTCACCTAGTAAAATTTTAAAAGTGTAAGCTTTATAAGAATTCTCCTTTAGTACTGATTAACCTGAAAATGTTGTTTGAAGAGTACACATAACATGGAGTATGTACTGCACTATATTTTTCATGAGAACACAAAAGAAATTTCCAGGTCTGAATTTCAGTATAGGCTATTAATCAGTATTGTCTATGGGGAAAAATGTGCATCACTTTGGAAATAGCAAGATTTCCCTTGGGATGATATAAAGGAAATAACAGGATTTTTAAGGTATAGATTCAAGAGACTTTTTTGGTTTTGTTTTTTTAAATAACAGTAAAATGAAGACATTATTAGTTACAGTGCAGTTTGATATAAGCAACAAAACATTTTCCCTCCTAATAAGGAACAAAGCCTGCTCAGTGAGTCTCTGAGTAATACTCAGGAAAATAAAGTTACCTCTGGTCTCTCTCATCATCTGCTTCTTGTTTTCTTCTCAGTCAGCATTAGCCCAATTCTTTTCTAGGGCTGGCTACAGGGTGGATGGACATGTCAAGTATAGTGCTTTGGTGTGGTCTTATTTTAAGAACTATCTCAAAACAAAGCTGGCACAAGAAATGAATCCAAGTCATTTCTATAACATCCAGAGTGATTCTGGAGCTCTTTTCTTGCAACCTTACCTAGACAATGCTCAATCAGAAAATACAGAAAAGTGCTGGTTAAACTTGGCTCCTGCTTTTAATGCCTGGGCCAAATCTGGCCTCTGCAATCTGTACTTATCACTGAGAGGGGAAAAAAGGAGCTGACAGCTGTGAATACTGAGGGGTCTCTGGCCAACCACATCTTAGGATTCTCATTAAATGTGTGAGCCTGTCAGAAGATACAGAGCTATGTGATCAGGTGCCGCAAGAGGTCTGAGCAAACCACAGCTCCAAATCCAGGAGGGAGGTGACTGGGGTTTGCTGGAAAGAGCACATTGAAGGGCAGAAAAGGAAGCAGAAACCCCCTCTTCCTCTCTTTAGAGCTTCTGCTAGCAGCAGCCAAAAAAATATTTTTCTTGATGGCATTTTAACATGAAGATATTGGAAAATGAGATGTAAGCAAATCTAAATTAATTGAAAGACATTCTTTCGGCCCATGGATTTGTGAGCAATGCAGTGGCAGTAAATTTCTGCCATTTTATTCTTTTATAGCCATTGGAGACATCCAGAGATTTCACAGAAGGTGAGTAAAAGCCATCCAGTCTGTCTGGTTACCAAAGATCTTCCCCTTGATATATCCTCAGCCCCTATCATTCCTCCCCTTGAGAGCAGTGGTCACTGACATATCATTCCTCTGGACCACGGAAATCATGACCTAGTGCAAATTGTGTTATTACCCATTTTATTTCAGTCAGTTGAGTTGACAGAGGTTTTGCCTAAAGAATAGCCTGTATCCTTTGGTGACAAGCACCCTGCTTTGGTTGAACTAAGAAAACTAGTAACAAATATTCAGCTTCCCACATAAGGAAAAAAAAAGATGCTTGTAAAGTACGCATCTAAAATATTGATCTGATTTTGAAATCTGAAGCTGTACATTAAAAGATGAAACTTTCAAAATTAGGCGGAGAATATTGGGAAAGGACCCTATTGGAGTATTCCAGTGAAAATTAAATGAGCACTTTTCATGAGCATGCCTCCAGGCATTATTAAGATTCACAGTACTAGGTGTCGTATTGTTTCATAATAAATTGATCTGAATGAGGTAGTAAATACCTACTGCCTTTATAATGGAAAAAACATTTTGCATTACCAATGTTTCTGAAACAGGATGACTGAAATGATTTTTTTTTTCCCTAAATGCATAGCCACAGGTTAAATGCTCCAGTGGCAGCATCCATACCCCTATACTTTGGCAACAGGTAAAATAACCCTCATTAAATTAATCGGTGTCTTCAGCTACTGTTTGTGCTCATTATCAAGCCTCTAACATTGTATGTTCTGCAGATATATCCTTAAGGGCAATAGTTGCAGGTATTGGTTCATTAGAAAGTATGATCAATAACGATTATCAAAAGTATTTTTCATGCATAATCAATATAGCAAACTACTGAAACAATAAAAGAATTATTTAAGATCTACAGCAGGTCAATCTACATGATGTAATATTTAATTAACATCATTAGAAGCAGACTTATAACAACTTAATTTTCCACCTTCTTTAGTCTATAGGAGACCAGAGATACTCTGCTATTGCTTGCAGAAAAAGCTTGTGCCCTGGCTGGTAAAATGTCAAGTGAAATTAGACTATGCAATGCAGAAAACATTATTTTAGATGTGATACACTCCCTTTAGAAATCTTGATGATTACACACAGACTGTATAATTATAGTCACTCATGAATTATAGTGCATCAGAATGACAAAGTGTCAGCTTTGGTGAGAAATTTCACCCACCCAATATTAAATGAATACAACTCAAGTACACTTTTAGGATCATTACCAGTTGTAAAATCAACACAGGAGGATGCTTAAGGTACATAATATATAATATAGTTCTAGTATTTCCCCACAGATTAAAATAACTCAATATTTAAAGTATTTTCTTTCTTTGGGAAGAAAAATCCTGTGAATTTTAATATTTTATATTGACAAAGAAATGTAAAGGTTGTCATTAGATTTCCACTGGAAGCTTCCACTGCCTTGCCTTACAGTTGCATTCTTTTTCTTTTTTTCATATGAAACACAAGATATTTTAAGTTTGGCACACAATTTTCTATGGAAATTATACTGAAAAGAGAACTCTTATTAGATGTTAATCAACACACAAGAAGATTCTTTCTCAACTAAAGAAAAAAGTACTTACCTATGGAGAACAAGAATAATAAATAATATTGGGGCTGATCCTGCCTTCATTGGGATCAAGAGCAAAATTCTGACAGATTTCCAACTGAAGCAATTTCAGATACAAAACTTTTCTTGCTACAAATTCAGTTTATATTTGAAGACTCCAGCAAAGAAAAGGCAAGTTCATGTATGCCAGACTAGTCAAATCAGCTGTATTTGCCAGTTTAGGAATACTTTAAAACTTGGCAATCATGATCCTTATTGCATTTTTTTCAGATGGCTACATTTCTACAAAGTTACATTACTATGTAATTTCTAAGACACATAACCTGAAAAGCGTACATTTTAAAATAAGAATATATATAAAATATATAGTATTATCAATGTATATAAAATTAAAAAATATATAAGTGTTCTGGTTTGGGCTAAAGCAGAACAAATTCTCAAACTTTCCAGCTAAGCCTGAGTAACTTCAGTTTCTGAAAGTTACCACCACAGTTTTTCAGACAGTGGCTGCTTCTAAGAGTGAAAAGGCCCGATGTTTATCACCCAATGTAATAGGCCACTGGTGTGCAGAGAGGCCACTGCTCACTCCTATTCCTATTGAAATTAAGGCCATCCCACAATTGCTGGCAAATGGGGAGTGGCTTTCAGGGAGAGGCAAACAGGACAGGTGACCCAGCCTGGCCAATGAAGTATTCCATGCCATACACGGTGTACGCAGTATAAAAGTGAGGGATCACAAGGGTTGTTCTCTTCTCTCCCCTTCCTCTTCAATGGCTAACGTTCAGGGAGGACCTTGCCTGCCTGCCTGCCTGCCTGTCTCTGAACCTGTCCGTGTGTTCCCAAGTCCAGCTCCCTTCTGCTGCTGAGTCCAGTCCAGGACCTTCCCCACTCCTACCCTGCAGTGTCAGTGGTGACATATTGGTCAACAGGGGAGTTGGAATCAGATTTGTATACTCATATATATTTCATTATTTCCTTATCAATATTGTTCTCTTACTTTTATTGTTATTGTTGCCTTAAAGCTGGTTTAGTGCTCATTTCCAACCTGCAAGTCTGTCTCTCTTTTCCCCCCCCACTTTTCCCTTTCCTGTGAAGTTGGGAATTGGGACTGAAGGCTGCCCAGTTTTCGCTACTGACCTGGCCAGGGGATGCGCTAAACCAGGACAATAAGGAATATAACTAATATGAGTAGCAAACTAAGCCATGTAAATGAATCCAAACAACACAAAACTTACGTTAAGAATTAAACTTTAGGTCTCTTGATTTATCGTGTTCTGCAGTCGCTTAGAAAGCCATGAATGTCTTTCCATCCCTAAGAAAGGCAAAACACCACACTGAGATTTAACTTGCATGAAAAAGTATTTTCTGGTAGAAAATACTGAAATGCTTTGTCAAACCACATGCTACTACATTCCTATATTTTTAACAGGTAGCCATACCACAGACTGAGACAGGGAAAAAATGGGATATACTAAACTTTACAAGTGAGTCAGAATCTATTTGCTTAGGTCTCAGGTCTTTTATTTCATGCTGTGCTCTAAATCAGACTCATAGAATCATAGAATGCTTTGGGTTGGAAGGGAACTCAAATTCCATACAGTCCCACCACCCTTCCATGGGCAGGGACACCTTCCAATTGATCAGGGTGATCAAAGCCCCACCTAACCTGGCCTTGAACACCTTCAAGGATGGGGCAGCCATGACTTCTCTGGGCAACCTGTGTGAGGGCCTCACCACCCTCACAGGAAAACATTTCTTCCTAATATTTCATCTCAATCATCTCCCTTTTTTCAGCTGAAAACTGTTCCCCCTCAAGAGCCCCTGTAACCCCTTTCAGTACCGGAAGGCTGCTAGAAGGTCTCCCTGGAGCCTTCTCTTGTCCACACTGACCAACCCCAGCTCTCTCAGCCTGTCCTTGGTATGGGAAGTGCTACAGCCCTCAGATCATCTTCATGGCCTCCTCTGGACCCCCTCCAACAAGTCCATGTCCTTCCCGTGCCGAGGACTCCAGAACTGAGCACAGGGCTCCAGGTGAGGTCTTACCAGATTGGAGGAGAGAGGCAGAATCCCCTCCCTCACCCTGTTGGTCAAACTTCTAATGCATCCTAGGACACAGTTGGCCTTCTTGACTGGAAGCACACATTGCTGGCTCATGTTGAGCTTCTCATGCCCCAGCACCCCAGGTCCTTCTCTTCGGGGTTGCTCTCAATCCATTCTCCACCCAGCCTGTATTTATGTATTTATGCTTGGGATTGTCTTGTAGTTTCAGGTTTTTCTGAGAATTTTTCTCCCCTTGCCAACATGGGAACGGGGGGGGGGGGGAAGAGCAGGAACCGCTGGGGCTGTGAGTTTCCCGAGGGGGGCAGTATTATCGGGGACCTCCCGGGAAGAGGGAGTGGCTTCCGGACGGGCACTTCCTGTTACACTTTGGCGGGGAAAGGAGAAAGCCTCGGTTCACGTGGAGTGGCTGGGGGAGAGCTGCTTTCGGATCGTTACTCTTGCTCCATGCATGCTGTGCCGTTCTGTTTTTCTTCAGAGGGAGAGTGAGAGAGAGGAGGAGTGCGGTCAGCGCCAGCTGGATTTCTCTGCGGACTTTTCTAGACTTCCCTTCCCTTTCTTCCGCCCCTCGAGACCATCGACTCTCTCGTTAAAGGCCGTTGTATTTTCGGAGCCCAGCCGGATCACGGAGTGACGGCAGCGCCCCCTACTGTCCTGGAAGTATAACTGCACCGTAGGAGCGAAGATAGGACTTAACTCGCTTGAAGGGTTGGGTTACAGCGTTGCTGTCTGTTCGGTTCTGTGTTTGGTTATATATATATTTGCAGTTGAGAACTGTTATCTTTTCCTATAATTTTTTTTCCCTTGGTTAAAGTGTATTAATTGCAAAGGGGTTCTGGTGATTTTCTTGTGCAAGATAGCCCCAATAGACATCTTAGTTTTTCCTTTAAACTAAGACAGATTGCCCTGACACAGGTGCAGGACGTTGCACTTGGCCTTCTTGCACTTCAGGAGGTTCACACAGCCTCTCAAGCCTGTCAAGGTCCCTCTGCATGGCATCCCTTCCTTCTAGCGTGTTGACTGCATCACAAATCTTGGTGTTGTGGGCAAACTTTCTGAGGGTGCCCACAATACAATTGTCCATGTCTGCAAACATGTTAAACAACGTCAATTACTATACTGACCCCTGAGGAACACCACTTGTCACCGGTATCCACTTGGACACTGAGACATTGACCACAACTCTTTGAGCACGACCATCCAGCCAATTCCTTATCCACTGAGTGGTCCATCCATCAAATCCGAGTCTCTCCAATTTAGAGACCAGAATGTGGTTTGGGACAGTGTCGAATACTTTGCACAAGTCCAGGTAAATGATTTCAGTTAGTCTTCCCTTATTCACCAATGCCCCATTGGAGAAGGCCACCAAAATTTGTCATGCACGATTTGCCCCCAGTGAAGTCATGTTCGTTGTCACCAATCACCTCCCTATTTTCCATTTGCCTCAGCAGAGTTTCCAGGAGGATCTGCTCCATGATCGTACCAGGCACGGAGGTGAGACTGACCGGCCTGGAGTTCCATGGGTATTTCCTCTTTTCCCTTTTTAAAAATAGGGGTTATTTTTCCCCTTTTCCAGTCAATAAGGATTTCACCGGACTGCCACGACTTCTCAAATATGAGGGACAGTGGCTTAGAAACTTCATCTGCCAGTTCTCTCAGGGCCTGCGGATGCATCTCATCAGGTCCCATGGACTTATGCACCTTCAGGTTCCTTAGATGGTCTTGCACCTGATCCTCTCCTACAGAGGGCGGTTCTTCCATCTCTCGATCCCTGCCTTTGCCTTCCGTGCCTTGAGCTCTTGTCAGTGAAGACAGAAATGTATGTATTACATTAAGTACTATGACCTAAAAACAGTAGAGAAGTCTTCATACTCATTTTAGTATATGCTCGTTTACTGTACAGCAATGAATATGGGTATTGAGAATGCCATCTACTGGCAAAAACTATGAGTGAGCATAACTCCATGGCAGGCAATTTCCAAGAAAGGGAAACAGTAAGAAAACATGACATGGGTTGTTAGTTTGTTGGGGTTTGGTGTTTGTGGGTTTTCATTTTTTTAATTGCTTATTTTGTGCATTTTCTTAAATCATGCAGTTGTAAGTCCACGATATGATGCTGAATTTTATGTAGATACTTTGCTGGGAATGAGTTTTGAACCTGATTAATATTATTACAAATTGATTTTATACCAGAAAAGTGTACAAAAATGTTGTTTGAAAATAGTAACAATTAAAAAGACAGAGGTGAGAAAATTATTAATAGAGCTGCAATACTGAGATTCCTTTTACTTTCCTGTGATGCCCTTATTTCACAGATTCTTAAAAAATAACTCTCAAGACGTCTTTAAATATTTGGTGAGAATATTCAGTGTCTAAGCCTTTGACACTAAAATCTGCAAAAGCATCAAAACTCAGCAGTAAAACTGTTTGTTATTGTGTTGTCAGCTGTAGCAACGCTGATTCCAAGCTTTACACAGCCAATTTGTGATTTGATCACTAATAGTCTTATTAACTCCACTTACAAAGCAATAACTGTTGTCATAGCACTATGGCAAGACAGAAAGGCAGATCCACTTAAGCTATATCTATGCTCGTTTTAAACATTTTATATTTTATTTGCAATTGTTGAAGATTTTTTTAATTGTGTTATCCACACCTAGCTGACAACCAGGTTACCTGGACTATCTAATGAAAAACAGTTGGGCTAATATTGAACCAATATTCTCCAAGAGTGTCCTATCTTTGCAAGTAACAGAAGTTCAGAAAGGACTGGTCTAAATTTAATCTGCCTAAATTAAAATAAAAATCACTGACAGAGGCAGCAATCTGCTCAAAAGGAAGACCAAAACCAAAGTTGGTAGTGCCAGAAGTAGCCTCCAATGTATTTAATAGCAGAGGGAAGCCAGGAGTAGTAGTAGACGACTACAAAACATCATTTGTGAGCAAAGATATCCCTGACCATAGCCTTTTCTAAACTTATCTTTTAAAAAAGTAAAAATTTCTTTGTTGTTAGCTGAAGTGTGGTTCCAAGAAAAGGAGCAAGTCTGGAAGTGCCAGTACTGACAAGATACCATTCACATTTTACCACTAAATCTCCCTGACTTGTTGGAGAATGGGTTGCAGACCAAGGTAATGAATCATTAAACCAGCTATGTGAGCAATCATCTGTGTAGAGAAGGAGAAGTGCTGAACCTTGGGAACTAACTGGCCTTTGATTGTATCTAGTTCTTGAAACAATGTAACCCAGGGGAACAAAACCCCAAGCTGAGAAAGTGTGCGATAGAGCCAGACCTGTGGGCACCAACCTGTGATTATGATTAATAGCTGTAGCTTGCGTATTCTCACTGTGTAAAAGTATATAAGCTTACAGAACTGAACAATAAACAAAGCTTGCTTTATCAATCATATTGATTTGACTGCTTGCTTCCCCCACGGTCGCACTGACTTACCATGACATACAGGAAGATTGCAGGAGGAACAGCAACAAGGAAAGGAAGAAGAGGAAGTGTCATCTACGATGAACACAAGCTTCTCTGTAAGTCTTGAAAACTTCTGCTAATATCAAAACTCAGTGTTTCACTCTTTAGGAAAGAAGGAAATAGGATACAACTTCTACACTAAGCTGAAGAAATAACAAATCAGGAAAAAGGGAAAACTAGTTTTGGATGTCAATGTCACAGAATAAAGTCTATTCTTTATCCATGCAAGAACTGCCCTCAGAGACACCAAAGCTGTCTCTAAAGCATGGCAGTAGAGCTCTGCCAACACAGTGCTGTTGCAAAGCTAAAGATGTGATGAGGAAGATAATCCCTCTTGGCAGTCCTTCTGAGAGACCTCATCACTGATGGTTATTGTATACTTGGCTTGATTTATAAGTGACTGGACTGATTTATCATTTCATACATCTGTTGTAAATGTTCGGTACCGGGTATATTTTGAGCTCAGTGATTTAAGAAAACACCAAACTAACTAGTGAAAGCACTTTGTGTGAAAGTTTGTGTGAGAGTGTGATTGAGATGTGCAAACGAGCGTGAAGCGAGTGTGGAGTTCCGATCCACGCTTCCGTTGTCTCGTGAGAGGCATGGCCGGAGACGAACGAAGCAAAAGAAATTTATGTTGTTTGTTTAAATATTTAAAAAATCAACAGTAGCTTCTCCAATGGTTTGAACTTTATCCCTTTGAATTTTTAAATAGGGTGGGGGAAGTGGTATATTTAACCCCACTCTGTCAGATAGTAGCATTAGACTGGGAGCAGCCTATCCCAGATATCTTTGCTAACTCTCATATTGACAGATATACAGGAGCAATCCCATGCTTTGTTTGTGGAAATATTAGGTCACATAATGGTCGGCATGAGGCTTGGGTTTTATTAAAGTGCAGATCTTGTGGGAAAGGTGGTTTTGCGTGTCAAGACAAAGGAGGGATAAATGCCCTAAGTGACTTCCCCAAGAGCCAAGATGTTATAATTGGGAAAGGGCTCGTCAAAGGTGTGAGATTTGAGTGCAGAAAAAGACATTTGATTCCGGAACGTTGGGAAGTTTGGGAGAAGGACGGGGAAAAGACTGCGGAAAAGTGCAGGAACAGGTTTGGTTAGAAATTAAGACAGAGAAGGGTAAAGTGGGTAAAGTAAGAGCAAGTTAAAAATGGGTAATTCTCAAGATAAGGGTGTTTTGAAGAAAAGCCCCTTGGGATGCGTCTTGACACACTGGAAGGATATAGTTGGGACAGGGGGCACAGAAAATTTAAAAAAAAAAACCCTGATTAAATATTGTAATCAGTGGTGACCAGTATATAAATTGGAGGATGGGGCTAAGTGGCCACGGGATGGGTCAACTGACTATAACACTCTCTTATAGCTAATGTTGTTTTTAAGAGGGGAAGGAAAATGGGATGAGGTATCATATGCAGATATGTTCTTTACTCTCCGAAATCATCCAGAGTGGCAAAGGGACTGCGGAATGGTACCACCACAGGACCCCTCTGTACTTGCTTTGGAGAGAGAATATAATAAGGAATCAACCGGGAAACTAAAGTGATGTTGTTCAGCATGTAGCATTGGTCAAAGGTGTACTAAACCAAGTAAAGTTCAGCAGGTACAGGACCAGGATTTGTCTGACCTGCTTAAACCTCCCCCTCCACCCCGGGAGCAGGATGAGGGCTCAGACAGTGACTGCACACCCCCAGATAGTCCTGTATCTTCCCGTACCAGGAAAACAGCACAACCCTGATACAACTTTTATTAGAATACATGACTGAAACGGCAAAGCAGTTAGTTTTAAAAACTGCAGGAGGATTTATCTCAGAGGGGTTTATCAAACCCCTGCCAGATGGATGGTGGCCTTAGAATGGAAGCAGCCCATCCCAGACTCTTCTTCAAATCCCAGCATTGATGGTCATATAGGGGATATACCATGTCTTTTGTGTGGGGTTGTGCGGGGCTTTGGAGGATTAACTACTTGGCACTCAGCCTGAGTTATTATTAAATGTAAGACTTGTGGGTCCAAGTGGTATTGTATAGCAAGGTGAAGGAGAGCTGAATATATTAAATATTTTCCCCAAATCCCTAGGTTTTATACCTGGGATAGGGCACATGAGGAAAGTGAAATTATAAGATTGGAGTGTGGGAAAAGCAACCTAGTCCCTGAGATTTGGGACGTTTGGGAAAGTGATTGAGAACGAACCATCCAGGCATGTAAAAGATTTGCTTGGAAACAGAAGAGTAAAACTAAGAAGGGTCTCAGGTAGGGCCACACCACCCTGAGAGAGGGGGGGTCAGAGTTTAGTGTTATTGTTTAGTGTTGTTTGTTTTTATTAATATATGAGAAGGATTTTTCCATGTATTTTAAGAAATTTGTACCGTGTATATTTAACATCATTAATAGTGCTATCATAAGCCCATGGGACCACAAGGGTGGTGAGTGTAATAATAATAGTAATAATAATTTGCGCTTTTATAATAATATTTAGTTTTTTATAAAGTGGAAATTTAGATAACATAGGATCTAAGAGGAAATTTTGCAATATAGTAAGCTTTGATATTTTAAATGTAAGACGTATATTCGGGTAGAAGAAGCATTGTGGATAAGGTATTGTTGTAACTGTGGGAGGCATGTTAAGAGATAGAAAACACAGCGAACAGAAGAGTTCCCAGAAGAGTTTCCAGGGCTAGCTTGAAGCCCGGGAGGAGACTGTGAATATCAAAGGGAATATCAAAGGGATTGTGAGTTTAGCATTAGAAAAGTAAAATTTAAAAGAAGGAAAAAGCAAGTTGACACCAACTTGGTGTCATCTGCAAACTCACTGAGAGAGTACCCAATCCCCTCATCCAGATCATTGATAAAGTTATTAAACTTTATCAATGAGGGGGCTGGAGAACAAGTCCTACGAGGAGAGACTGAGGGAATTGGGGTTGTTTAGCTTAGAGAAGAGGAGACTGAGGGGAGACCTCATCACTGTCTACAACTACCTGAAAGGAGGTTGTGACAGGGTGGGTGCTGCTCTCTTCTTGCAAGTGACGAGCGACAGGACGAGAGGGAACAGCCTTAAGTTGTGCCAGGGCACGTTATACTGGACATTAGGAAGAATTTCTTCACTGAGAGAGTGGTCAGGGATTGGAACAGATTGCCCAGGGAGGTGGTGGAGTCTCCATCCTTGGAGGTGTTTAAAATACGGGTAGATGAGTTTCTTAGGGATATGGTTTAGTAGGGAGACAGGCACGGTTGGACTCAGAGGTCTCTTCCAACCTTATGATGCTATGATTCTATGAATGAGGAGCCTGGGGGCCCTATCAGCCTTTACCCTGAGACAAAGGACTGCTTAAAGGGAGAGGATGTGCCTGGAGGGGGTACTTAGCAGCCAAAGACAAGGACAAAGGGCAGAGGCTGTCTTGGCCTTGTCTGTCTCAAACACTCCGGGGTGTTACAGTATAATAGACTTCATAGGCCCTGTGGATGGCAAAGAGCTTTTTTTGCAAAAGAGAACAGTTGACAAGAGGGAGCGGAAACAGACAACTGCATCTTGATAAAACAGATGGATCGGGTGGTGGTCTCTCAAATCAGCTCCGTGACACTTGGGGTGAGATGGAGGCCTCACAGCCTGGTGTTGCTTCAGTTAAGAGCAGAGGTTATCAGTACATGAGAGAGAAAACAGGCAAGCATTGGAGTACCCATTTTAAGTCATGTTGCCTGTTGTCTTGGCAACCAGTTAAGCTCTGTAACTCATTTTTCACCAGCACCTGACAACATCATCTCACCAAGTTTCGATATTAAGGAGTCTGCTAATGCATTTGCTTTACAAACTATCAGAAAAGATCTATTGGCATTTCCATTCTGAATCATATTTTTCAAGGAATCATAAATAATCTGTAAATTTGCCAACAGCTGAATATATGATGCATAAATACCACTGTGACAATCCATTCCCTTGATAAGAGCACAAAAAGAGCGTTGGGATCCAGTCGTGCTCCCTGCTATATCAATATGGACACCACTGTTCACTACACATGGAGAAGGAAAGCAAAAAACTATAGAATGGATCCCGTAGGGGTGGCAAGGCATTTCCAGTACTTACTTAGACAGCATAACCCTGACTGGAAGGATATTCAATTAATGCTAGATCATGTAAACAATTAATATTGAAAAAGGCCCATGAACTGGCTGAAGACCACCTTAAAGAGTCAGGGTAGGATGTACTCAATTTTTATAGGGCAATCAGTCAAGGATGTAGGAGAAAGTTACAGAAGTTGGGAATGCCTGAGGGACAAAATTTAGAAAAATTTCTTGATGAGGCTTGAAAAGTATTTAGTAATAGAGAAGCAGAAGAAAAAAGAAAAGATCGTAAAGCCAGGGATAGGAAGGCTCTTATAGCAGCCTTACAAGAAGTAGTTATGGTAAAACATTAAGGAGTTATGGAAACAGGGGCCCTGGAAAGGGGAAGCCCTTGGAGACTTGTAGCCCCTGCTGGGGATCAATCAGTGTGCATGTGTAGGAGAATCATGAACACCCCCAGACCCCAGCCCCCCGTGGCCAAAGACTGTGAGGACTAACGGGGACCTGGGGAATCTACCCTAGCAGATCTACTGGTTATATTAAAGCTAGGGAAACAGCAAGGGGGGGGGGGGGGGGGAAGTTTTTAGTAGATACCAGAGAGACATTCTGGGTTTTAAACCAGTCTTTAACACCTGTAGATAATGATTTTGTAATGGTAAAGGGAGCTACTGGCCAAAGCGAAAAGGCATATTTTCTCAAGCCCTTGAAGTTTAAATTGGGAAAGCAATTGGGGATACATAAATCTCTTTATATGCCAAATTCTCCCAAACCATTATTGGGACAAGTTTTATTAGAAAAACTGGGAGCAGAAATAAAATTTGGAAAGGAAGGAATAGAACGTAAGGTGGGGAATGACCAATTGATTGAGCTTTTAAGTTTAGCCCTGGTAAGTCCCTCTGAAAAGACAGAAGTACCAAAAGAGGTTCAGGATCAAGTATTTCCAGGGGTATGGGCCACTGAAATACCTGGCAAAGCAAAACCAGCCTTACCTGTAACAGTCAAAATCAAACCAGGAACCAAATCGGTAAGGGTGAAACAATATCCCTTGACATTAGAAGATAAGAAAGGAATTTGCCCAACTACAGAATGATTTTTAAAGTATGGACTATTAGTGGAATGTGAATCTGAGTATAGTACTCCTATATTATCAGTGAAAAAGCCAGATGGAAAATACAGGATAGTCCAGGATCTTAGGGCCATTAACAAAATAACTGAAGATTTATACCCTGTGGTGGCCAACCCATACACTTTGTTAACCAAATTGAAGCCTGAATTGGCCTGGTTTACCTTACTGGACTTAAAGGATGCTTTCTTTTGCATACTTTTGAGCCCAGAGAGTCAATTATTATTTGCCTTTGAATGGGAAACCCAGACTCCAGGATAAAAACAGTTAGCATGGACCATACTTCCACAAGGTTTTAAGAATAGCCCTACTCTTTTCAGCAACCAGCTGGCCAAAGACTTAGAACAATGGGAATCACCACCTGGGGCTGGGACTATATTGCAGTATGCGGATGATCTCCTCATAGCCACTGAAACAAAGGAGAAAAATATAACATGGACAGTGAGTTTATTGAACTTTCTTGGACTAAATGGTTACCAAGTCTCTCCGCAGAAAGCTCAAATAGCCCAGCAAAAGGTGACGTATGTAGGACACAAAATCACAGCTGGTGAATGGACCTTAGGGACAGCGAGAAAGGAAGCCATCTGCCAAACTCCCAAGCCACAGACGGTTAAGGAGCTCTGAACCTTCCTAGGAATGATAGGTTGGTGTCATTTGTGGATCTACAACTATAGACTCCTAGCAAGACCACTTTATGAACTTATTAAAAGTAATTCAAAAGATCTCACCTGGAACGGAGAAGCCAAGCAGGCTTTTCACAATTTGAAACGAGAACTCATGCAGGCACCAGCTTTAGGGTTACCAGACCCTACGAAACCTCTTTGGCTGTTTTCCCATGAGAAGCAGGGCATTGCATTGGGAATTTTGGCCCAAAACCTTGTCCCAGATGGAAGAGCAGTGGCATACTTCTCCAAACAATTGGATGAACTAAGCTCGGATGACCGAGCTGCCTAAGAGCAGTGGCTGCAGTAGTGACTAACATCCAAGAGGCCCATAAATTCACCATGAGCCAAAAGATGACTGTGCTGGTATCACACACTGTCTCTGCTGCGTTAGAGGCAAAAGGGGGACATTGGCTATCCCCACAAAGATTCCCGGGCTCTCCCATCTAACACTACAGCACAGAAAGCAGAGATCATAGCCCTAACCCGAGCCTTACAGTTAGCAAAAGGGAAAAAGATCAACATTTGGACTGATTCTAGCAGTCTGGAAAGAAAGGGGACTTTTTTCCACCCAAGGAAAACATATAAAACACGCTGAAGAGATCCTTAACTTGCTAGAAGTAATTCAATTACCAGAAAAGGTAGCTGTCATGCAATGCAAGGCTCATCAAAAGGGGACTATGAATCAGGAAATTCCATGGCAGAGCATGAAGCCAGGAGAGTGGCTGAAGAAGGCCTAGCAGAATTGAAGTCTTTAATCCCAGATGGTAAAATCCAAATTGATCAAACTCCTAAATATTCAAAGGAAGACCAAAAACTGATTAGAGACCTAGAGGGAAGAAGAGAGGAAAACGGTTGGGTTAAGACACCACAACGGAAAATAATAGTGCCTAGCACAATACTCTGGGCTATAATCATGGCTGAGCATAGAAAAACTCACTGGGAAGTTGAGGCCTTGTATAAACACCTAAGCAAGCGCATTGTTGCCTGTAATCTGTACACAGCCATCAAACAAGTGACACAACAATGTGACATTTTTTTGTAAAATAATCCCCAAGTGACCCAAAAGATTGAACTAGGGCAAATAGGGAAAGGTAATCTCCCCAGACAGTGGTATCGGATTGATTTTTCAGAACTCCCTAGGAAAGGGGGATTTCGATACCTATTGGTATTAACTGACACCTTTTCAGGATGGCCAGAAGCATTCCCTTGCCAAACAAACAAGGCTAAAGAAGTGACTAAGGCCTTGTTCCACAAAATTATACCAAGATGTGGGGTGCCAGCAGTAATATCCTTAGACAGAGGCAGGTATGGAAGACAGTATGTAGTACAAACAGGAACAACAACACAAGTCAGGACAGAGGTTTTGACCAATTATGTAATTAGTTTACAGAAACCTATCTAGAACCTGGCATCCTCAGTTTCAGGTATGGGGATCTGCCACTAACAACACCCTTAAAGTGGAACAATTTGAAATCAATCTCACAGATGTTAATGGGGGCCTGATGTAATTCCCCTAATTGAATGAGGAACAAAGTTCCATAGTTTTGTAAGGTGGCTCTTTCCCCAATTAGGAGTGAATTAGAAAGGGCAATTGTTAATATTTCAACCCCCTGAGAACGAATAGAAAATCTGACCATAGATGTCATTCAAGGAATCCAACAAGAAGTTAAGTCTCTAAGTAAGGTAGTCATGCAGAACAGAATGGGCCTGGATATGCTTTTAGCTAAGGAAGGTGGATTGTGTCTGGTAATAAATCAGGTTTGTTGCACCTATATTAATCAGGAAAGACAGTAGAAACAGATTTATATAGAAAAGGGGACAATTATTTGTGACATGTGTAATCACTGCCGCATTAGGAATATTGATTTGTTGTATATTGCAATATTTTATGTGGACATTTAAACATACTGGTGATAATTATGAGGAGTGGAAAAGGCACCAACCGCAGAAAAAGCTAAAACTGGAAAATATTTCCAAAGTGAGATATTGCCTATTACTCCTTGCTTAAATCTGAAATAGAAGTTTCTAGATCGAAACGACGCATGTGCTTTAGGCTGGCAGGGGCATGGACATCAGTGGACCGGGGAGTAGACCATGCAGACCACTGAGGCTGATCTCGCCCAACATGCACAGCATGGATACAGAATACAACTCAGTACATTAGTCAAGAGATGAAAAGAACAAAGACTGCTGGTCCCACACATCAATGATTTCCCCAACTAATTGTAATAACCCGCCCCCTTTCCTATGAATATGTATGTGTACTACTTAAATACCAAGTATGTTAAGGAATTGGTACACAGGGCTTTTGGAATGATCCAATCTTTTGCCTGCTGGTGAATAAAACATACCTTCTTTATAACTCTTACCGAGTTATAGAGTCTGATTCTGTAAATCAGAGAGATGGAGAGATGGGTGTAGAACATGTTCTAACATGCCACAGTGAGACAGGGCTCAGCTCGATCCCTTCACTCAGTGCAAGTTGATGCCGGTTCAGAGATGTTTTCTTACCCTTGGTCAGGAAATGTTGCTTTGCGCCAGCCCACAGTGCTTTGTCTGTGGAGCAGTTATTAGCTCATAACAACATCCCCGTGCTTCAGCCCCCCCCCCCCCCCTCCCCCCGTTCCCTCTTCCCAAAGATCCAATTGGTGCTCAAAGGAATCCGTTTTTTCTTGGTAGAAGTGATAGCCAAACTGACAGAGATGCTCAACAGCCTTTCAGAGAATGATCTGTGGAATGGCTTTGGACATGGGCAGCGTCGGATGATGCAGCCATGTGTCAGCTCAGAAGGGAACTGTTTGGAAGGTGAGTGTAGTTGATCTGCTTAATTTTTTAAATAAAGAGTTACAGGCACAGTCTCGGGTTTTTTGTGTCAGACCTCATACATATTAAAAATGAGATGCACTGCATATTGCATTCCTTAAAGATAAATTCTGCTAATTTCACTTATCAAAATACTCTCTGTAAAACAACACAAATGATGTCACTGGGAATTTAATTGGCTTCATGGCATTTAAACTGAAATGCAATATATGTATTCTACATCTGAGTTTACTTCCGTGTAATTCAGAAGCTACCACGCCTTGATCTTAAAATCTTCACACTGAGTATTCTTGTATTGGTTCTGTTGTTTTACAAACCAGGGGAAGAATCAGAGGTATATTTTTTTTTTCTTAAATCTGGTAATGTTTTACTCTCTGTAGATATGGGGAGATATGGTAAAATCTGCTATAATCTATGATGCAAAAGGAAGAATTAGTTACACAAGAAGACATTTTAGTACAATATTCAAGACCATCAGGTCAATGCTGTCATGCTAGCAAGATGTCAGAATCTCTTTCTCAACAGTGTATAGCAACTGACTCCATGAATGTGATGTAGTATGATACATTTCATAACCCTTTTCACCATACTTAGATGTTCCTGAAACCTGTATTTATAACATTCATCAATACTAGGTTGTACTAGTCAATGTGCACATGGCTACAATAATTCCACCAATTAAAGCAATCTATACTCCTTAGAGAAGGGTATATATTTTTATATGAAAACCAAGATTAATTTCACATACTCACTCAGCATTTGTGTTGAAGTAATGAGATGTTAGAAAACTACCAAAGACTTGATTCCCATGCACTCAGAATAAAATCAAATTTTACATTTCACAAAATTTTTGTGTTTTTATAATTTATTTTATGAATCCTCTAAAAGAAGAACAAGCTTGAAGAAAAAGCAGCAGAAGAGAAGATTTACTCTCATGAGCCCTGTAAAATTCTAATTTCTTCATACAAACCAAAGAAAGGTCCTGTGAGTCAAGGTAGACCCTCCAACCCCTCAGCTTTTTCATACCAAGAAAGAGAAAAGTCAAAGAAAGCCCTTTGGGGACAAACATGGGGCTTGAGCCACACTTGTACAACAGCTGTGACACTTTCTGGCCCTATCATGTTATTTTCTGTATGTGCTCTACCTACCACAGTGAGGGAGAGCTTCAGTCTCCATGACTACTAGATTGGTGCTACATGAACAAACTGTTCAGTCAAAAAGTGAATTTCACTTAAAGTTAATGGGACCCCAAAACTAATGTCTACTGCCAAAGTAATCATGGTGAGATACATGAAGCTAAAAGACTGATAATTTTAAAGTTTCAGACATTTCCTGTTGTCAGAAATTATAATTTCAAACTATATTTTAAAAGAAAAAAAGCATTCATTGTAAAGAATCACAAATGAAAGTGGGTCATTCAATACCTGAGTGTATTTATTAATTCAGCCCTTAAGAAAAACATACAAAACAACATTTTGTCAAATACTTCCAAAAACTCACCTCGAATTTCAGGAGAGAATCGAGCTGAATGGCGAGACACAAAAAGGTTCAGTTCTTGATCCAAGTTGCATTCAATCAAGTTTGTGCCCCATGATCGAATTCCTAAAATTCAAAATGCAAAACACATCTAGCTTGATATATGAGCACTGAAAATTTAAATTTATTTTTTCTCCATTTACATTCATGTTATTTGCGTATTTCTAAATTCCAAAACCAGTCCCTCTCCCTTTCAAGCCATGCAGCTATCCTTTGCAAAGAGCTGAGTGCTCAGAAGAAGCACTCTAGACAGGGATCAGTCACAAGCAAGAGGAAACCTGTCTTTCCAAAGCATGACCATCCTTTAAGGCCCCTGCTTTAGGGCTGCTGGTCCCCACATCCTAGTAGTAGTTTTGCCCCCCAGCTACTTAGGAAGTGAGACACTTGACACATACATACGTGATCATAAAATATATTTTGCAAAAATACATTTTTAAGGATTGAAATTTGACCAGGAAAAAAAAAAATCACTGCATCCAAAAGACAAATTTATAGTTTCTTACCATAAGATTTGATAACTAAATTTAAAAACAAACAAACAAGCCACAAAAAGAACCACAACAAATTAACAGGAGAACATGTTTTAATATTTTTCTATAGCTGTCTTGAGCAGCCAGTTGCCCTACTGGTAAGTCCAGGTACTACTGTAATTAGACTTACACAAATTAGCTGGCAAATATGGAAGGTGAGAAAGTGTCTAGCAGCTCCTCCCCACACGCCTGACCATGTCTTTGCATGAAATTTTAGAGTTAAATCAATTTGGATTTTGGTCCCTTTGGGGTGGAGGGGATGCCTGAAGAGGTGTGTGGGCAACCCCTTACCACAAGGCTAATATTAAACACTTCTGCTGGTAACTCTATCAGGATTTCAGGCTGTGAACTTTACTGTCAATGCTGACTCTCACGCTTTATTCTCTTTCAAGGCAGCAGAAATGTCAAGCCTTGTGCTGGCAGAAGCCACATTGTAGGGCTGAAGGAGAAAGAGGGGGAAGAGCAGAGAAACCTGAGATCTGTGCTGCTGGTCTCCCATTGCAGCTCTGAGTAGGTTCTCCATGCAAATATGAACATCTGCATTTTAAGAGCCTGAAGCCATATCAGTGAGAATTCATCCAGGGCTTTTCCTTGTCAACATCCCAGTCAAGGTAGGAGGCATGCTTCTTGCTGGGATATACTACCAGCTATTAAGTAGCTGCCATTTAAAACCAAGTAAATTTGGAAATACAGTATCACCTGTGTGTTTCATAAACACTCAAGAGAAAAAACAAACTGAACTATAATCAGCCATCTCCACTTCCTGAATTATGCATCATTGTTCAGAGGCATAAGCAGAAAGTCTCTTCTATAAATCTCATTTTCATTTCTCAAAAATCTCTTGGCCATGTGGTGCATTTTTGGAACATAGTTTTGGCAGACAAATACAGCTCAGAAGGCTTTAACATTTTCCAGGTGTTGGAATATTTTAGAGCAAGAAAATAAAGACTATATAATACCATGCATGTACAACACATACGAAAACTATGACTAGTAAACTGGCATTGACCACAAAGCTGAAGTACATTGAATGAATGAGTGCTGAACTTCAAGAAGCTAGAAGATAAACAGCTTTCTGGCTTCTGACAATAATCTTGTGTGGGGAAACTAAAGCTTTCCAGAGGTCAATTAAGAAATATGGGCTATGATTCAGCAATGCTACTAATGCCACCATCCATCCCTAGCTCTTTTTGTCGTGAATCCAAATTTGCAGTAGGGATAAGAATCTGTGCGCTGAGCCAAAGAATGTCCAAAATACAGGACTCAATGTGGAATAAATAAAAAAACGTAGGCATACCACACACAGCAGTCCTAGAAGCTGAAGTGGAGATTTGGATAGAATATCCCAAGTTTGCAGCTGCATGATTGTTACAACCCAAATAAGGGCAATTAGAATGATTCAGCATTCTGGATGTGGAAATTATGCATATACATTATAATGTAGTATAATGTATTATATAACCAAATCAGGTTTGGGTAGAATGGAAGCAATTCTGGAACTAAAATCCAAGGTCAATCCAATGGCATATATCATTAACAGCATAGAAGTAACTACTGGAAGTATTACTTAACCGGAGCTATTTCTTTCTTTCTGCAGGCTTAGGAGTGCAATGCCACTAGACACCGGACTTAGACAGTAGACAGGGCACAGTTAGTGGCATCTGCCAAATCAGTGGAAAAATCTTGAAGCTTTCTCTTCACTCCCTTCTTTTTTTTGGTGGACAGTGGGTTGGAGGATTGCCCCCCTAGCAAAGGGACATCCTAAATGTGATTACTGAAAATGCAACTTTCCACACCATTCCCTCTTCATGATATATTAAGAAATTACTCTGCATTCCACCAGGTTGTGTAGCATCACACCACTGATGTGTTATCAGCAGATGTTTTCTCTGACATGTTGTGCTGCAGTTCAGCACATGAACCCACACTTTTCAGCAATGGGAGATGTACCAGAGAAGACAGTGAGTCAAAGAACCCTAAATGTTGAGAATAAAGATTGAAATAAGTCATTTTTTTCCAGACTACAGCATACTTTCCAATGAGAAAGAGATTAGTCAAGCCCACATTTGTCTCACACAGATAGAGCTTCAGACTCCCACACACTCATCCAGAACAACGCACCTCAAAATTTAATCACGTTTTTTTTTTCTAACAGGCAAAATCCCAATCAGATAACCTGACACCAGGAGCAGTAAAGCAACTTCTAATCCAAAATGATGGATAAAAAGGCCAAAGCATTCCTTCTGAACATCTAAAACTAAGTGCATGTTATTCTTAGTGACAAGATGTAGCAGCAACAGAGCAGCAACTGTACAATAAATAGAAGCTTCAAGAAGACACTGAAGAGCATTTCTTCAGAGGAAGGATAACATCAAATGTCTTGAGGGCATAATTTTTATCCATGTGCTCTATAAATTTTAATATTTTTAATTAAATGCAGTAAATTTACTTCTGACATAACCCAAAATTACATAGCATTAGGAAAGTGCAATGCTGAAGAGGCTCTGAATGACAAAGCATCTGCCTCAGGAGTTCTCCCTAGGCAACAATAATAGCAATAAAGATGAAGCTGGTCCTGGTGAAGCTGGTTAGCTGTGATGAGGAAGTCCTTTACCAAGAACAGCCACGAAAAAAGAATCAAGATAAATAGTCAACTAAAACAACAAGAGTTGAGAAAACAACAATAGAGATAAATTAAGTCTTAGCTGGACTGTTGAACCACACCTACGTGGCAAGGCTGCTACCAATTCCCCTTTCCAAGATCTCTTTCTCCCTTCTAACAATGATAGGTTTCTGATATTTCTTCTTTCACCAGCCCAGAATAAAAATACGTTACAAAGTCGTGTATCATTTGATTTTATAAATTCCAGGGTCCAGCAATAATTTTCTCTGTGCTTCATACCACTATATGGTAACAGGGCTTTTCCCCCCCTCCATTTACACTTATAATCTATTGTATCAGAAACCACATTGAGAATTGTCATTTCACTTGCAATACCTTACTGTATTGCTGTCCTAAGTAAAGGACCAATAAACAGTGCATCATAGCATACTGTAGCTGGACAATAATGAGGCTGAGCACTCAAGTATTAACCTTATTATCCATATCTTTTTCTTTATGAAAATATATATGCGTGTTAGGTTCTGAAAAAATCTCTGGCCAAGAGAAAAGCGTCGTTGCCGAAAGTTAGACACAATAGGCACAGCTGCATTCCTTCTCAGGGAGTTTTTGCCATTGAGAAGGAAAACGCCTCGAATTCTGCTGGTTTGGTTTCGCAGAAATGCCGAATAGCCGCCTCGCTTCTCGGTCGCTTCAGTCCCAGATGCGAGGTTTTTTTCGGCGACGTGTACGCCCTTTGGTCCGCTTTGGGACCGCAGTGCCGACTGCGCCACGCCCACCCCCCCCCCCGCTGTATCCGGACGGACGGGCTCGGCGACTCTTGTAGCATTCGGCTCCTGCCGCAGCCCCAGCTTCTCCGCCTCAACAATGGTGAGGAGGGGGCTTGCCCCCTTCGCCCACTGCCAACGGCGGGGCAAACGCTTCTGGGGACGGACAGCGGTACGCGCCGAGCTGACTGCGGCTCTTTATGCAGGCTGCAGCAGGGAGCCGCAGCCGCAGGACGCCGCACAAGGCCCGGCCGGCAGCCGCTGACTGCCTCGTGCAGCTCGTCGGCGCTCGCACCGGACGGGGGGCTCAGAGTCCGGTGGGACGGGAGGGGCGTGCGCTCAGACTGGATGACTTGCTCCTCGTAAAATAAAAGGAAGAAAACAGAGACCACGACTTCGCAGCTCATGTCTCGTGTCGTGTGTGTGTGGCCCCGATCATGAGCAAGGGGCGGCAGGCCTTCCCGCCTGGCCGGTCAAGCCCGGGCAGCGCCCCGCTCGCCCCGTGCAGAAGGGGAAGAAAACGGGGAGCGGCTGCCTGCCCTCCGCGGCGCCCCACCGGGTCAGGAGGGCCCGCCGTGGCCACTTCCGAGGGAAAGGTGTCAGTGTGTCTGCGTGGGGACTCTTGCCCTGCCTTCGGGGGCCCCACTTCCCATCGCCTCACCTCGCTCGATGTTGGCTATAGCCCGCCGCAGGTGCTCCTCGGTCACCAGCTCCCCGATGACCACCAGCAGGTAAAATTTTCTGTCCAGGAAGCGGTGTGAGAGGCTGGGTGAGAGAGTGGTGGAGTTGGGGATGCTACAAGAGGGCTCCGAGTCCGCTACCACCACAGTGGCCATCGCGGGCGATGTGAGGAGAGTGCGGTTGGGCGAGGAGGCGGCAGTGCTTTTATACGGAGACAGTGCAGGGCAGGGACTTGGGGAGGGGAAGAGAAGAGAAGAGAAGAGAAGAGAAGAGAAGAGAAGAGAAGAGAAGAGAAGAGAAGAGAAGAGAAGAGAAGAGAAGAGAAGAGAAGAGAAGAGAAGAGAAGAGAAGAGAAGAGAAGAGAAGAGAAGAGAAGAGAAGAGAAGAGAAGAGAAGAGAAGAGAAGAGAAGAGAAGAGAAGAGAAGAGGAGGGGGAGGGGGAGCAAAGCGAGTCGGCGCATCCCCGCACCGCCACGTTTCCAGCATCCGCAGCTGATGTCATCTGCAGCAAATCCTCTCTACGGCGGCCCCCGGAAGTAGGAAGGACGCGAGGTGCGAGCAATGCCCCGAAGGCCGCCTCGGGGTGCGCCCCAGTCTGCTGCGTGATCTCTCTGCCTGTGCTGCCTCAGCCGGTGCAAGTCCATCCCTTACACAACATACACTTCCCCTGTGCCCTCCTGCTGTCTTACCCTGCTGGTTTGGTCATCCCATGTCCCTTGTTCCCCCAGGGCCTCATTCTGCTGGTTTGGCCATCTCCCCGAGGCCCTCACAGGGTCTCAACCTCAAAGCATGGTGGCTGTGCCATGAGGAGCCACGGGTGATGCCCTGGCAGACCTCGTGAGCTCATCTGGGAAAGTCAGCATCAGGGCTCCAGCTGCACCCCTGATGCTAGATGAAAAAAGCAGCTCCGCTGTCCAAGGCCAAGAGTCCAGTCTCCTGCATCTTGCCGTAGCACTGCAGCAAAATCTGAGTTATATCCCCCCCCAGCCCCAACTGGCAATCTAAATATTCTTGTTACATTTTTTTGTTTGAAAGCAGTTCACTTAATAAGGTGCTTCGAACATAGGCTTTCTGCACATATTCAAGACCCATGGACTTACCCCAGGAAAGCATTGGTTTTTGACAAGCTGCTAAAATCCATACTCTGAAGGCTCCAGAAGTTCAAAGGGCTTTTGTGTAACTAATTTTGCCTGGACTTAAGCAATTTCAGGGAGCAACGATATCAGAAAACCTCTACAATTACAAAAACAGAGGCTTCATTCCTTTTGATTACCATGTAAAAGTTAGACAACTGCTCTGGGATACTCAAATTCAATCACCTTCTGAAAGTGTTTTATCCTCCCCTAAAATGGGCTAAAGCAGTCTGAGATAAATCAGCCTCTCTAAGATGTTCCTCTCACTTTACTGGCAGAAACCAGAGACACTGGTTTGCACTAGGTGTCTTGTTAATAAGGTTAAAGTGATATGGGAGAAATCTCACTGTGACCTAGGAAAGGTTATGTAGCCTGTTTTTTAAGATAACCTCTGGTCACTGACTGAGAAGGCACTTCCTCTGTGTGCAGCTCCTTCCAGTACTGACCGCTTAAATTCCCTGCCTGCTCCTCAGAAACAGAGTAGTTGCCTGGATGAACCAATACATCAGTCCTGTTTTCTTAGAATATGTACTTTTTTCAGGGCACACTGGACTCATTCTAATTAACATGTCTTATTCACCTAGAGGAACCCACAAAGTTTGAAACTCTGTTGTTGTAGGTGCTGGGAAATGTTAAATAATGTTATATCTGCCTATAGCACCTAGTGTTTTTAATATGAATAGTTCCTCTGCATAAATACAGCATTGAGAGCCTTGGCCAATATGGTGTGATGTGTTTGGATGTTGCATCCAAAATAGACTGTTGTTCTGAGCTGCCGTTACATTGAAGGTTGTAAACTGCAGACAAGCATTTTTACAGGCAGGTCAGGTAGCTGAGATGACACAGTGATAAAGAGCAGCGGTGCTCATTCTTCACTAGAGCTGACACTGCTAATAGAACAAATGCAATGGCATAGATGCAGAAGAACTAGTAGCAATTCTAATGTTGACGAGTTATTCACGGGTACAAAGTTGCTCTTCAGGTACCTCCATTTGTCTGAGCCTGTCTGACTCTGGTGTTTCTTTGCTGAGCCTGGCAGTTTCCATGAGATAGTGTAGGTGTCTAACTAGAAATAATGTCCACTCCTCTGTGGCCATGTCCTATATGACCCCCACGCTAATAGTCTGTATTCTAATTATAGATACCCTCAAGTCTCACTATGTGGTGCCCACTGGAGGAAGCCAGCTTCTGGCTTATCCCACTGCAATAGGTAGCTTTGGGATATGCCTTTATTGGAATCACCAACAAGAGGATATGGTGTCTGGAGTGTGGAAGGGGCTTTCCAAGAGGACTTGCTAACTAGTTGCAGAATACACTGGTAGTGGTTCCTGGACATAAAGGTAAAACAATTGCTTGCCTCACAAACACAGCAGGTTAAATGCATTAGTCCGAGAAATTCATGCCAGTATACAAAATGCGTTATATGTACTTTTTAACACTTTCTTATTTTAAGAAGAAATTAACACATACATAACTGAAGAATTGCCTGTGGATTTGAAAAGTAAAAGGTGAAATGAATATATTATGTCAAAGAAGAAAATGCTTACATACAGGTAGGTAATACAGATATACTTGAAATAGCCTGCTGAGGTAGTCCTTTATTTTATATTGCTCTGTAAAAGAATATGCAGCTAGAACATGATATGATAAAAGGTGAATTGTTACAACCAAACTGTATTGTGGTGGGAGATGTTTCACACATTAAAACCCTAAGGACAAGAGGGTGCCTTTGGAAGAAAATGGTCTTGTGCTAAACTCTTTAAGGGATGCAGACCTCTGCCCTCATATATTCACAAGCATATTCTGCTTCATCTGAGATGGAAGTTAGTCAGACAAGAAAAGATGTTTTAACTTCATGGATGTGTCTCTGAGAAAGCTGCAGGTTCCCAGCTCAATGGTCAGTGTTCATGCTATAACTTGCCCTGTTGGAGTCTCACTCCAGATCTTTTGTTTCTCATCATCTTTCCATATCTGGAAACCTATTTTTATTCTGCAATATGGAGTATATCAACAGATCCACTGCTGGATGAAATGTGGAAAAGTACTGTATAAAGCTGACTCAGTGTCATGTGACCCTCAATGTCTGAAAGTGATATCAACTTCCTAGCTGCAGCTAAATCACATAGATATGCCACTTCAGTAGTAAAACCAGCAAAACAGATGTGGACTATGGAATGTGTATTGCTGTTTTAAAGAGACAATGATTGATACCCACTGCTTTGTTTGCTTTAGTTTGGTTTGGTTTTGTTCCTTTAGTATGTTTAATACCAAATTGTATCCCACAATTGAATATAGTCAAACATTACACAGAGCTGTATTTTCCTACTGGATCTTGTATGTTTTTAAAGTAAACAGGCAATTTTAAATAAAATGCTTGAAGCCTAAAACTAGAACATACTTCCCGATAGTGCATGCCATTTGTTACCCACTAATATTCAGGTTTTGTTCAAATCCTATCTTCAGGTTTTAAATGAGGTTTCAGTGATGCACAAATCCTTAGGCTGGCCCTTTGTCCAAAACAAGTTATCATTCCTAGCATAAAAGAAATACATATCCATGTGCATCACTTCAGACTCATTTAAGAACTTTAATGAAAGTGAACTAGTTCAGAAGGCTCTTACGTAGTCTGTCTTCACTGATTGAAATGTTAATCTGAAGACTGCACAATGAGTCACGAAGTGGGTAGTTTTTCATAAGGAGAGGCAATAAGACATAACATATCTTGGAAATGAAGCTTTTCCAGCCTACACCAGAGATCACAGAATCACACGGCATGGCTGAGGTTGGAAGGGACCTCTGGTCCAACCCCCTACTCAAGCAGGGTCACCTAAAGCTGGTTGCACAGAACCACGTCCCAACAGCTTTCAAATATCTCTGGGCAACCTGTGCGAGCGCTCAGTCACCCTACAGTAAAAAAATATTTCCTGATACATGATGAAGTCAAGAATATGCCACTAATATTACAGCAAATAATACCCATAACATTTTGTACCTCACCTGATGTCTTCCTAGTGTGATCTATTGTCACTCTCAATATTCCCTACACTCCTCATTTTCTGCAGTCAGCAACTCCACCATCCCCACATGGTTCAGCCTTTACCTCCCAGAGTCACCTCCTTGTGTTGCTCCTTTATGGCAACTCAGCAGAGCATGCAGCAACAGCGCAGGCATTGAGGGACAGTCAGCACATTGCCCTGACCCCAGCAGAACAGATGTGTCATTCTGCAGTCACTGGCCATGACATGATCAGTCGGGAGACCCTGTAAGAACCAGGATGTGTGGTTCGTAAAGACAACTCCTCTTGCCTTCTCCCATTTTTTTTAGACAAGGAGGCATCCTCATTCCTAACAGAAACATTCTCAAGCTGGCACTGCTGGAGGAGCTTCTCCTGCAGCAGTGATATAACAAAAGCCAGGGGCATAAGAGCACTGTACCTGAGCAGTTTTGAACCCTTCTGAACAAAAGAGAATAATGGTCTGTTGATATGGAATATAGTTTGGGTTTAAGGCAGTGGGTTCTACTGGTCTTTAATTCTTGTTGAAGGACTACGAGTTGAAGAATTATATTTGGCTTCTAAGGAGAAAATATAATTTCTCTTCTATCACACCAGCCCAAGGAGCACTGCTGTGCAGAGACTCAACAAATGCTTCCTTTCAAGCCAGTTTGAGCTCCCTCAACTTAAGAGGGAGATGGAATATGCCATGGGTTTTGAATGGCTACATTTACACTGTCATCTGTTTAATTTTGGGGGACTCTGGAAGCTGAGAGTTCCTGCAAGGTGATGTTGGCCACCATACAGCCTACATTCAGCTGGGGCACAGGCTACTTAAAACCCATCTGTCCTTGCAACACATCCTATCAATGACCCCAATGGAAGACTATCAGCTGTCTTGTATGTAAGGTGTTAGTCTTGTAACTCACTGCAGGCACAGAGGAGAAATATATTTATGAACTCTTGGCCACATACTACTGTATCCTGGCTATTTGGGTGACAAAAGCACATGGAGGTTCTCTAGAGCAAAGGACATTTTTTTTTTGGTTTTCCTCCCAGGCTGAATTATCTAAAGGTGCTTCTAGGGACCCAATAGAAAGTAGATATTTTACATGATATTCCCATCTAGCTTTAAGACCGGCCTTAAAACACTTTGTAGAGGTTGCCTAGCTCTGCTTAGTTCGGCAGGATTTAAAACTAATTATTTTACAAGAGTCCATTCTCATTTTGTCTTGAGCACACTACAATAGAAATGCCATATTACTACTGCATAGCAAATAGGAAGAAAGAAAGTCAAGCAAGCATTATTTCATAGAGTGCACTGACAAGTTTGTGAATATGGAAACTGGACAACTTCTGGATCTGCATACTGCACAGATCTGGCAGATCATGGTCCTGCACTGGAAACATCCCAGTTTTTCAAGGCCACGGTGATTTCACATAGTCAGTAGCTGCAACCAGGGTAGAATGTTATTCTGCACCCTTGTCCAGGAACTTTAATGCATGCAAACTACATTCCTGCAAGGGTCTCAATGTGGCATTTCATTCCAGTTACTCTGGATTTCACTTACAGATGTATAGAAAGTTGCAATGAAATGTGGCCTATTCCTATGAGAATAGGATATTGCCTAAACAGGTTTTAGTCATTCTACAAATGTACCTTTTAGTCTCACTGCCACAATAATCCCATTCTTTGACCATTTCAACTACAAAAAAAACTTGTACTTTTTCCATAGAACTTGATATGCTTATAGAATAAAGAGGAGAAATTGTTAACTTCCTTTATCATGTCTCTCAAAACAAAACACCAGAGTTGTTCATTCAGACCACCTACAAGACTGACCATCTGCTTCCTTTCCATCTTGCACTTTCTATTGTAGCTTAATAGCAGCATTACTATCAGTACAATTTTGCAGCATCATTTTGGCTTGGTTTTGTTTTTTCTTTGGTTTCTATCTCTTTATCTGTCTATTCCATGCACTCCAATAGGCTCATACAAAGTAAAGATGGTGTAAGGATGTTTTTTCTCTGTTCTTTTATTTCTTTCTACTTTATCTGCTCTTTCATTTAATAAGTTGTTCCTAGTCATCATTATTTTGCAGTAGACTGGGATTTGCTGACTAAAGGTCACACTGCAGAATGTAGTCAATGACCTGAGTAGAAGGTGTGCAACAGGGCTGCCCAAAGAGAGCAGCAAGCAGAGCATTTTGCTCAAATGTCCTTATTTTGGGAGTGGGCAGAGACCACTGTCACATTAAACAGGTAAGGTTTTGACAGGTGGCTGAGGGATGTTGTCCCATCGAGTCATGAGGTTCAAGATGGATCCCCTTGCTTTCTAAGCATCCCCTCAGAGAGGAGCCTTAGTACAGCTGGATTCAATTTCTAGTCCCAGACCTGATTGACGGTTTATGACTAAAGGATTATGCGATATATGTGTTAGCTGCCAGACAGAATTAGTGTAAGCAGGAGGCAATTTATTTTAAGCAACAAATAAAACAAGTTAAAAATCAACATTAATAAATTTACTTGCTGTGTTAGTGCTAAATGATTATAATCGGTTAACAACAATCCCCATGTGCTGTAAAATGAGTTGGCGGGGAAGAAAACCAGCTTGGCTTAGCAGAGAGCTTTGTATCGATCTCAGGAAGAAGAGGAAAGTATATGAGCTTTGGAAGAGGGGACAGGCATCCCAGGAGGACTACAAGGGACAGGTGAGATCACGTAGAGAGAAAATTAGAAGGGCTAAAGCCCAACTAGAACTTCAATTAGCCAGTCTGGTAAAAGATAATAAAAAAATGTTTCTTCAAATATATTAACAAGAACAGGAGGACCAAGGAGAATCTCCCTCCTTCACTGGATGCAAGTGGAATGGTAGTGATGAGGGATGAGGATAAGGCAGAGGTACTTAATGCCTTCTTTGCCTTGATCTTTAATAGTAAGGTAAGATGTTTTCTGGATACTCAGCCCCCTGAGCCAAAAGACAGTGAGGGCGAAGCTCCAACAATTCAAGAGGACTTGGTTAGAAACCTGCTTGGCCAATTAGACATACGTAAGTCTATGGGGTCGGATGGGATACACCCAAGGATATTAAGGGAGCTGGCAGAGGTGCTTGCCAAACCTCTTTCCCTCATCTACCAGCAGTCCTGGCTGACTGGGGAAGTGCCACTTGACTGGGGACTGGCAAATGTTATACCCATTTACAAGAAGGGATGGAGGGAAGATTTGGGGAACTCCAGGCCTGTCAGTCTGACCTTGGTACCAGGGAAGGTCATGGAGCAGATCATATTGAGTGCCATCACACAGCACACGCAGGACAGCCAGGTGATCCAGCCCAGTCAATATGGGTTTATGAAAGTCAGGTCCTGCCAGACCAACCTGATCTCCTTCTATGACAATATTACCCATTTAATGGATGAGTGAAAGGCTGTGGATGCAGTGGACCTGGACTTTAGCAAAGCCTCTGACATCATTCCTCACAGTATTCTACTTGAGAAACTGGCTGCCATTGGCCTGGACAGGCACACCCTCTGCTGGGTAATACACTGGCTGGATGGCCGGACCCAAAGAGTGGTGGTGAATGGGGTTCAATCCAGTTGGAGGCCGGTCACAAGTGATGTCCCCAGGGTTCAGTGCTGGGTCCAGTCCTGTTCAATATCTTTATCAATGATCTGGATGAAGGGACTGAGTGCTCCCTCAGTGATTTTGCAGATGACAACAAGCTGGGTGTCAGTGTTGATCTTCTTGAAGGAAGGGAGGCTCTGCAGAGGGATCTGGACAGGATGGATTGATGGGCTGAGACCAATAGGATGAGGTTCAACAAGGCCAAGTGCCGGGTCCTGCACTTAGGAAACAACAACAACCCCATGCAGCGTTACAGGCTGGGGGAAGAGTGACTGGAAAGCTACCTGACAGAGAAGGACCTAGGGCTGTTGTTTGACAGTGGCTGAATATGAACCAGCAGTGTGCCCAGGTGGCCAAGAAGGCCAATGGCATCTTGGCCTGTATCAGAAACAGCGTGGCCAGCAGGACCAGGGAAGTGATTGTGCCCCTGTACTCAGCACTGGTGAGGCCACACCTCGAGTACTGTGTTCAGTTCTGGGCCCCTCACTACAAGAAGGACATTGAGGTGTTGGAGTGCATCCAGAGAAGGGTAATGAGGCTGGTGAAGGGGCTGGAGAACAAGTCCTACAAGGAGGGGCTGAGGGAACTGGGGTTGTTTAGCTTAGAGAATAGGAGGCTGAGGAGTGACCTCATCACTGTCTACAACTACCTCAAAGGAGGTTGTAGCAAGGTGAGTGTTGGTCTCTTCTCCCACGTGACAGGTGATAGGAGCATGAAAGGCAAAGTTATCCGAATCCTAGAACAGAAGGGGATTGTACCACGTTTTTACTTTCTCAGTGAAAAAAATTGATGTGACTTTACCAAATTTTCAGCTCTCTCTACATCTGTACGATGAACCAGTGAGTCACAGTAAAAAATCTTTAATAATGCTATTATTTGGATGCTTACAAGTACTGTCCAATAAGATGTTTGAAGGAAAAATTGATTTTTTGCTCTTAAGAAGTCAAGGGCCTAAAAGCAGTTTTTCCTTGAGTTTTGCCTCTGGGACATAGTTTTGTACTAGTTTTTCTACACTTCAGAATGCCAATTCAGTAAATGCATTAACACAAAATTCTATGGATCAGTTACAATTGATCAATTATAATTAAGGTTTATTTCTAACTAAAATTGGAATGGATATGTTTTATAAATCAGTTATGTTCATGGTTAGGCAAATAGCTGCAACTCAGCTTCTTCTATCTACAATGTTATCCCTTCAGAAACCCCTTCTCACTGTTTTCCCATTTTTATGCTAAGTGTTAAATGAGAACATTGGGCATCCTTACCTAGGAGGCCTGACTAAGTCCGGTATTGATGATATACCCTTTATGAATCTGTGGCTGATGGTGAATATGGTAGATTCTTAAAACAATGTATTTATCAACCTGATGATAGGAACAGGGCAGGATATAAGAGAAGAGCAAAGTCTCTAGATAAGCTAATTCCTGAGACAGCTTCCAAAAAAAATTAGTCACTTTTTACCTAGCAAGGTTTTGTCTTGGCATTTTCCTGCTTCTTACCCTGCAGTTCACCACCTATTTGCTAAACTTTGCAGGAGGTCAAGCCAAACCCTTTGGATCAACTGTTTACCAAGTCATCTTTGAACAAATTCCCTAGAGTTTGTGGGGAGGTCTTTCAACCGCATTATATCATTTTGCTTTGTTGTTTCTTTCTTGACGATCCTGCTAGTTTGCCCTGATATAGTTACATACACATATTTCAAGGTCAAAATAAGACATTAATAAATTTTAGACTATACGTACAAAGTTTAATTCATATCCACTCTCAGGCACAGCCACAAACACCCAAGCAGTATGGCTATATTTCTTGTGAATATTTCGCCTATATTTTGTAAGATTTTGAGTTCCAGGCACAGCATCCCCATCTCTCTCTCCAGCCCTGGGACCACAGTGCCAGATGGGATCAGCCTTGCTGATCAGCCTGGTGACCTATGGGTCTGTGCACACACTTCTCGATGGGATGGGAGCCAGCAACTTTGTGAAGAGATGGCTCTTGGCTGCAACCTGCTTCTGTGCTCTGAGTCTCATGCACTAGAGGAGGGCAATGGTGAGTGTCTGCAAATGCAAGAATGTATGTGGACACTCACAAACATGTGTGTGCCGAGAGGTTTTGCTGTGCTCTCATGTCAGTAAAAAGGATCATGTTTTCTGAAAAATTGCTATGAACTGCAAGTAAGATTTGCATCAATCTCTGGAAGCAGGAGAGCAGAAATTTTGAAAGATGAGCTCCTAAAGCTAGAGATCCATATCTGTATTGCACGATCTAATTTTTAAGTGGAGTTTTCCCACTGGCTTCCTATAGGCAAAGGAATATTACTGGAGACGTATTAAAATAATCCCAGCTGTACATATGCAAACATGTATTTCAGTTATAGACACCGAAAGCAGAAAAGACCACAGATCTAATATATCCCACTGACAGCATAGTTGACTCCCTGCACTATATTCTCTAACCTTTTCTGTCCTTGGAGTCTTGTAAATCTGTTATTCATTTTTAAATGAACAAAGCACTAAGTAATCAATCAATAATAAGTATGCCATAGATCCACAAAGGAATGTATAGTAAATCAAGATAATTCCCAAATACAATGTAGGGAAATATAAATCCCCACTCATTACACAAAACAATGCAACTGAAATGCAAAACAACGTTTGAACCTTCCCAATAATTGCTGGGTCACCTATTCAACCCAAGCATGGGAGCATTTTTGCAATTGTCCTTTATTTGATATATACCCTCTCTGATGTTTAACCCATAATATAATAACATACCAAAGTACTTAGTTGCTGACTGAAGCCCTGGTCTTCTAACATATTCCCTATGTGCTTAATTGTTTGTATGATCAGTGAGGCTCAAGGGGGAAAACCCAGCATTCTGTATGGATAATCACTGACAAACCTCTGCAGGACCATGACCATGAAGGAAGTTATATTGCAGTTTTGTGGCAAGGTTTTTTGGTAGTGGGGGAAGTGGGGTGGGGGGTGGGGGGAGAGCTGCAGGGGTGGCCTCTGTGAGAAGACTCCAGAAGGTGCCCCCATGTGGGACAGAGCCAGTTTCAGGCTGCTCCAAGACCGACCTGCCACTGGCCCAAGCTGAGCCCATCAGTGACAGTGGCAGCGCCTCTGGGATAACATGTTTCAGAAGGGGTAGAAACTGCTGTGCAGCAGCAGCTGGAGACAGGAGTGAGAACATGCGAGAGGAACCACCCTGTAGACCCCAAGGTCAGGGAAGGAGGAGGGGAGGAGGTGCTCCAGGCACCAGAGCAGAGATTCCCCTGCAGCCCACGGTGCAGACTGTGGTGAGGCAGGCTGTGACCCTGCAGCCCGTGGAGGTCCACAGTGGAGCAGATATCTATCCCGTACCAGAGTAGGTGGATTTACCCTGAAGGAAGCTGTGAACCTGTGGAGAGTTCATGCTAGAGCAGGCTCCTGGCAGGACCTGTGACCATGTGGAGAGGAGTCCACGCAGAAGTAGGTTTTCTGGCAGGAACTGTGACCCTGTGGGGGACCCATTCTGGAACAGTCTGTTCCTGAAGAACTTCAGACCTTGGGAAGGACTCGTGTCTTCCATGGGAGGGATCTCATGCTGGAGCAGGGGAAGAGTATGAGGAGTCCTCCTCCTGAGGAGGAAGGAGCGGCAGAGAAAACGTGTGATGAACTGAATGCAATCCCCATTCCCCATACACCTGCACCACTGTAGGGAGGAGGTACCAGTTGCCTGGAAGCTGGCAAATGTTGTCCCAATCTTAAAGAAGGGCAGCAGGGGTGACCTGTCAGTCTCACTTCAGTGCCTGGTGAGATGATGGAGAAGATTATTCTGGGAGCTATTGAAAAACACCTAAAAGACAACACAGTCCTTGGTCCCAACCAGCACGGGTTCATAAGGAGAAGGTCCTGCCTGACAAACTTCATTTCCTTCTATGACAAGGTCACCCACCTGGTTGACCAAGGGAAGCCAGTTGATGTAATCTTTCTGGATTTCAGTAAGACCTTCGATCCTGTTTCTCACAGTCTCCTCATGAACAGTGTCCAGCATCCAGATAGATAAACACAACGCAGTGGGTGAGCAATTGGCTGATGGGTCAGGCTCAAAGGGTCATAGTGAATGGGGTTACATCGGGCTGGTGACCAGTCCCTAGCAGGGTTCCACAGGGAGCCATCTCAGGGCCAGTATTCTTTAACATCTTCATAAATGACCTGGATGCAGGACTGGAAGGTTTACTAACCAAGTTTGCTGATGACACGAAACTGAGTGGAGCTGTTGAGACTCTCGAGGGCAGAGAAGCCCTGCCGGAGGGATTGGGACAAACTGGAGAGCTGGGCAATCACCAACCACATGGAGTTTAACAAGGGCAAGTGCTGGGTTTTGCACCTAGGATCTGGGGGTCCTGGTCGACAGCAAGTTGAACATGAGCCAGCAGTGCCCTGGCAGCCAAGAGAGGCAACTATGTCCTGGAGTGCATCCAGCACGGCAACACCAGACAGGCAAGGGAGGGGATTGTCGTGCTCTGCTCAGCACTGGTGTGGCCCCACCTCGAATACTGGGTGCAGTTTTGGGTGCCACAGGATAAAAAGGATATAAGGCTACTGGAGAGTGTCCAGATGAGAACACAAATCTGGTGAAGGGCCTAGAGGGGAAGTCTGTTCAGCCTGGAGAAGAGGAGACTGAGAGGAGACCTCATTGCAGTTTACTGCTTCCTCACAAGGGAAGGAGAAGGAGCAGGCGCTGATCTCTTCTCTCTGGTGACCAATGACAGGACCCAAGGGAATGGCAGGAAGATGTGCCAGGGAGCTTTAGTCTGGATATTAGGAAGAGGTTCTTCACTCAGAGGGTGGTGGAGCACTGGAACAGCTTCCCAGGGACACAGTCACCGTGCTGAGCCTGACAATATTCCAGAAGCATTTGTCCAATGCCCTTAGACACATGGTCTGAATGTTGGGGTTGTCCTGTGCAGGGACAAGAGTTGGACCCATGAGCCTTTTGTCATATTTTCTTCCTCTGTCCAGTTGAGGAGGAGGAGTGAGAGGATGGCTGGGTGGGCATCTGGTGACCAGCCAGCATCAATCCAGCACAGAAACATCAGTGATCAGTGAGGGAACAGGTTTGTGTCCGTGGGTTTTGTGCACCTGCATTGTTTTGGGAATCTGACTCAAACATCTTCAAGATATTAATAAGAACTTCACATTTTAGCTGTACTGTCAGCAGAGATAATGAATAGTATGTTTGGTTCCTGCTAGTAGCAATGTTTTCCCTACAATTTTACTCTTTAGTTTGATGTGTTTTTCTAAATCTGAATTGCGTGATAAATTTTGTTCTTTTAGTAAAATAATTTTAAATAGAAAAATGAAGAAGAAATACCACTGAAAAATGAATGTTATAAAAGGAACTCTTTTTTTCCACTGCTTTAAACTTAGATGTACTTTACTTTCATCAGTGGCTTTCTATTTTTAAGTGTATATAAAATCAACAAACAAGGCATACCCTTTTCAGCACCTTCAATCTTCTGATAACACACTATTTTTAAAATCTGTAACTTAAAAGTAGCTCACATGCAAGCAAAATATTGTTTCCAAACATGAAGTTAACTGAAGTTTAAATATAGTAAAATATTATTTTATCTTTAAAGCCAAAATTGCTAAATTTTAGTTCATTTAGCTCATTATTACATCTATATATAGTATTTGTTAACCTTAAGCATTATCCCAATATTTTATTACTAAGGTTTATCAACTTGCTTTCCCACCAACTCATTAAACTGTTTTTTATGAAGAACCACATTGTCTGAAAAACAAACTCACTACCTGCTTTAAATTTTTCTTGATCAGCTTCTTTGATATGAATTATTGTACCTGTAGAGAACTACACAAGATAGCAGATGGCAGTGCTTGACAAACCTTTCAGTGAAGAAATATTTCCTGATGTCTAATTTGAACCTCCCCTGGTGCAGCTTGAGGCCATTTCCTCTTGTCCTGTCACCTGTTACTTAGGAGAAGAGGCCAACACTCACCTCACTACAACCTCATTTCAGAGAGTAGTAGGCAGTGATAAGGTCTCCCTTCAGCCTCCTCTTCTCCAGGCTAAACAACTCCAGTTCCCTCAACCGCCTCTCATAAGGCTTGTTCTCCAGTCCCTTCACCAGCTCCATTCCCTTTCTTTGGATGCGCTCCAGCACCTCAATGTCTTTCTTGTAATGTGGGGCCCAAAAGTGAACACAGGATTTGAGGTGTGGCCTCACCAATGCTGAGTACAGGGGCATAGTCCCTTGTCCTGCTGACTACACTGTTTCTGACACAGGCTAAGATGTCATTGGCTTTCTTAGCCACTTGGGTCACTGCTGGCTCACATTCAGCTGCTGTCGACCAGCACCCCCAGGTCCTTTTACGCCGGGCAGCTTTTGAGCCGTTCTACCCCAAGCCTATAGCGCTGCATGGGTTGTTGTTGTTTCCCAAGTGCACTTGGCTTGTTAAACCTCATCCTACTGGTCTCAGCCCATCAATCCAGCCTGTTCAGATCCCTCTACAGAGCCTCCCTACCCTCAAACCAATCAACACTTTCACCCAGCTTATTGTCATCTGCAAAAATCACTGAGGGAGCACTCAGTCCCTTCGTCCAGATCGTTGATAAAGATATTGAACAGAACTGGACCCAGCACTAAACCCTGGGAAACACCACTTGTGACTGGCCTCCAACTGGATTGAACCCCATTCACCACCACTGTTTGGGTCTGGGCATCCAGCCAGTGTTTTACCCAGCAGAGGGTAGGCTTGTCCAGGACAATGGCAGCCAGTTTCTCAAGCAGAATACTGTGAGGAATGATGTCAGAGGCTTTGCTAAAGTCCAGGTCCACTGCATCCACAGCCTTTTGCTCATCCATTAAATGGGTAACCTTCTCATAGAAGGAGATCAGGTTATTTTGACAGGACTGGCATTTCATAAACCCATATTGACTGGGCCTGATCACCTGGTTGTCCTGGTTTTCTTGTGTGTGCTGAAGGTGCACAAGTCATAGAACCATAGAATCATAGAATGGTTTGGGCTGGAAGGCACCTCAAAGTCCATCCAGTTCCAATCCCCTTACCATGGACAGGGACACCTTATACTGGATCAGGTTGCTCAAAACCTCATCCAACCTGACCTCTAGGGATGGTGGCTGACAAGCTCAACTTGAGCTGGCAATGTGCGCTTCCAGCCCAGAAAGCCAACTGTTTCCTGGAGTGCATTAGAAGAAGTGTGACCAGCAGGGTGAGGGAGGGAATTCTGCCCCTCTGCTCCACTCTCAGGAGACCTCACTGTTAGCAAAGAGATGAACACATAACCACTCAGGGGAGGTTATATGTGGTGCTTTATTTCGAGGCCCCGGGAACCAGGGGTACACACCCAAATCTGGTTTCAAGACTGTTACAGCGCGACCGCATTTTATTCCCTATAAGTTACATAATCTAATGTATATTCAACAGGTTACAACTAATACATATGCATGTACAGATTACTTCATCGGTTAATTATAATATCAGTCTTTTTGGCGTCAGCTTCCTTCTGTTTTGCTTAGTTAACTCTGGTATGCAAGGTCAACTGCAGGCTCAGCCTTTATCTCAACTGCAGGTGCAGGTTTAGCTTGGATAAGTTTTGGCTACTTCTAACAAATACCGTTCTTATAAGGAAAGAAAAACTTTTCGCCTAAATAACCGCTACTTCTAACAATCACTAACACACTTAACCCAAAGTAATCAAATTTAAAACCATTATATTTCTGTTTCTACCTAATTTAATATCAGACTAATATAACAGACTGATAAAATCTTACACTTTTCCAACATTTCCCCCCTTTGAAAATACTTCATTTTCTACAAGTATTTTCACTCACACGGTTGCTTCTTGGTATGTCGGTGGGGATGTTGGGTGTTGTGGATATTCTCGTATGACTGCTCCAATAATTTTATGAGTCCAATTGCTACTACGAGTGACCTCCTTTCGGATACATAAATACACCAAGTAGATCACGAGGAATACCAGTAAAAGAGTACACACTGTTTCAACGAGAGATTGAATCCATCTGGTAAGGTGGATTCCTAAACCATTAAACAATGTTCCAACCCAGTTATGACTGACCTCTTCCTTTTCTTTTTCAGCCTCCTTCTCTATTATTCAAGTTGTGAAATGTCATATTCTATATCTGCAGTGACATTTGGTATATGTACACAGCAGTGATCAATACGATCTTTGAGATATCCACAAACACCACGCTTCTTTAATAGTAACATATCCAATGCCATTCTGTTCTGCAAAGTCATTTTCGTTGTTGCTTGTAATTGCAAGTTTAAGTCTTTAAATCCCTTTTTAGTTACTCTTGCCAATCTTTCAGTTTGTCCAATTAAGTTATAAATCATTTCCCTGTTACGATATGTGACCATTTGAGCAAAAAGGATTCTAATGCCCAACTTACTTTAACTCCACTTGAGGGTTCTTGCCAAGTGTCATCTATGTCCTCAATGTCATCACTTATATCTCTCTTAGTTCGAATTTGCAAAATTTCTAAATTGCCCTTAAAGGGTGACCTTTCCAAATCAGACAAAGTGTCGGCAGGCCTAAAGTGATTTCTTTTACAGATCTATCTATTGCTCGTTTTGTTCTAAACCCAGTTATTTGTATTTCTCTGTTAGATACCTCAGGGTATCTTTGACATCTTTTCCCAGAGGACTCGAATTAATCTTGCTTCCATCAGGGCTGTATATTCAAACCTGCAAGACAGAGTGGCATTTCCCCCCACAACATATCTCTTTACTTCCCTTTTGAGTAGAATCTCTAAAAAGGTAATAACCATCATAGGCATTAAAGACCAGACCACGATCAAGGTACAAAAAAATGAGTCTCATTGGTCCCAATACTTCTACTTCCCAATCTTTAGAGGCCTTCTTTACTCGGGTATAATGAATCCAGGAGTCTATCCCTTTTACTTTTACCGCAGTGAAGGTCGTTAGCAACACCAGGTACGGTCCATTCCACCGTTCTTTCAGTGGCTCCTCAGTCCAATCACAGATGTAAACCTGGTCTCCTGGCTCAATGTCATGCACTGGGTTTTCTAGTGACAACAGACAGTTCCAAATCAAAATACTTTGCAGTCACGTTAATGTTCTACTGAGAGATAACACATAATTATATACATCCTGATTTCCTTTAACATGATTCATATGGTTTTCCAAAGAGGATTTCATAGGGGCTCACCCCCATCCCACTCTTGGGTTTAATTCTTATTCTCAAGAGCGCTATTGGTAATGCTTGTGGCCATTTAATTTTGGCTTCCTGACATATTTTACTAATTTGCCTTTTGATTGTTTGATTCATCTTTTCTACTTGTCCACTAGATTATGGCCTCCATGGTGTGTGGAGATTCCAAGAGATCCCTAACATTTTACTTATTTCTTGAACAATGGTGGCCACGAAGTGTGATCCCTTATCTGATGACATGCCTAAAGGGATCCCAAACCTAGGGATGATTTTCCTTAGCAGCCACTTTACAGTTTCTTTGGCTCGGTTGGTGTGACAGGGAAAGGCTTCAGGCCATCCGGAAAAGGTGTCAACCCCGACTAACAAATCCCTGTATCTTTGAGCTTTTGGTAATTCTACAAAATCGATTTGCCAATAATCACCCGGCTCCATACCTACCTTGATATGCCCCATTCCTATCCTCTTCCTGACTACTGGATTATTTTTCAAACAAACTTCACATTTCGAATTTATGGATTTTGCCATTGTTAACATCTGTGTTGACATTATTCCACATTTTAGATATGTCTCCAATGCTTCTGCTCCCCAATGACATTTTTGGTGTAAAATCATTCTCATAATGGCAGGTGGCACAACTATCTGTCCGGTTGCAGTTACATACCATCCTTCTGGATTCAGTTGAGCTTTCACTAGCTCTGCCAGTTTCTTGTCTTCTTCTGAATATTTCGGTCTCTGGGTGAGATAATTCTGTAAAGGACTCAGCTTGATTAGTATCAAGGCCATCATGGTCTGTACTTGCCGTGCAACTCGTCGAGCTGTTTGATCTGCTAACATGTTCCCTTCGGCTATTTTGGAGTCTCCTCCTTGGTGTGCTTTACAGTGCATGATTGCCACCTGCTTGGGTAATTGTACAGCAGCTATTAAATTTAGAATTTCTGTTTGATATTTTATATTAGTACCTTGTGAGGACAATAACCCACGTTCCTTCCATAAGGCTCCATGTATCTGGACTACTCCAAACGCATGTTTTGAATCAGTCCATATGTTTACACACTTGTTCTTACTTACTATATCGTATTCCGTTTTCTACAAAGCTGCTACCATCAGTAAAAAGTCCCTAATTGGGTTGGTCAAGCGGGGTATCTTTTAGGTCTGTCCTTGTTGCGTAGGTATGCTCAATAACCTCTACACAATGGTGTTCCAAAGGGCCGTCTTCTGTGGTTGCACCTAAAAAGCTGTTGGATTTAACAGGTTGGTTGTTTTCAAACTTACATCATTCTGTTTGGTGAATATTGCCTGGAACTTCATCATTCTGCTAGGGGAGAGCCAATGCCCCCCTTTTGTTCTAAGACAGTTAACACTTTAGAATCTCGATAGTTACTTGCATGCATAGCAAGTCCTGTTCCGTCACGATGAAGATGTCATCTACATACTGCAACAAGTGATACTGTGATCTTGGTACCCGAGTTCCTCCTTGCGTTGTCCAGGATTCCAGTTCCTTTGCTAATTGGTTCCCAAAGAGTGTCGGACTATTCTTAAATCCTTGCGGGAGTCTCGTCCACGTCAGCTGTGGGTTTTTTGTCCATTATGTGGGTTTTCCCATTCGAAAGCAAAAAGTTTCCTGCTAGCTTTGTCAAGGGGAATGCAGAAGAAGGCATCTTTAAATCAATTACTGTAAACCATTTATATTTCTCCTTCACAGATGTTAACAATGTGTATGGATTAGCTACCACCGGGTGCACATCCTTTGTGATATTATTAATTGCCCATTTTCAAACATAATTTTAGCATTCAATTTAGACAGTAAATCTCGGCCCAACAGAGAAACTGGGCAATCTGGCACATATAAAATTCATGTGTCAATTCCTTCCCTCCAAATCGTAACTCCAGGGGTCTCATAAACGGACATATTTCCTCTTTCCCTGTGGCTCCCACTACTGTAGTTGTTCTATGCCCTATTTTTCCATACAGATCATTTAAAACTGAGTACATTGCACCAGTATCTATTGAAATTCCACTTCCTCTCCTCCAAGCCTTATTTTCACCAAAGGCTCATCTGATTCTAGTCAGTTCTGGTTTTCGTCTTCTCCCAAGACCATTACTCTTGCCATATCAGCATCTCCAAGTGGAGTCCCTGGCTGTAAATTTTGTCTCCTTTGCGGGCATTCATTTTTCCAGTGTCCCTCCTGTTTACAATACACACACTGATTCATGCTCAGCCTGCTTAACCTGGCTCCTAAATCACTAGGCGAAGTCCAAATCCCCTTCCCGATTTCTAAAATTACTCTGGCCTCTGCTTTGCATCACTGTCAGCAGGCTCCGCTGTTGCCTTTGAACATTATCTCTCTCACGATTATTATAAACCTTCCAAGCTACTATAGATGCTATACCATCAGCAAATGCTGCCAAATGTGCTACTTCTCTGGAAGTTTCAGGCTTTTAGCTCTAGGATCCCATCCAACTGGAAGCTCAGCAGTGATGATAAAACAAAGGTTACAGTCATCTAAGCTACACAGAGAGTAATCTCTTCAATGTAGTCAAGGGAGATTGCTTGTTTCCAACAGCAGCACTTAAGATTTCCTCTGTATTGTTTGCTTTCCTCACATTTTATCTGGACCAGCAAAATGGGGGACCTTGAGGCTTCTCACGTGTATCTTGCTATGAAATAGATTAGTATTTCATTCCTCATACAAAAAAAGGGGCTATATATTACTATATTTTCATCCTTCACCTCCTAAAAACATTACAAAGTTTTTACCACTTTCTGCTGTAGTGCTTTCAGTCTTCATTAGTCCTAACTCCTATCTGAAGGCAATGCTGGAGGATGGCTGAACTCCCTCATGCAGCACAGGGAGTTGTGCCAGAACAGATTGCGAGGAGGGGGATGCGGCACAACTCAGTTCCCTTCTTCTCTCCTCAAGACAGAAATTGTGCTTTGCAAAAATCAAGCCTTCCCACTAGGTATGCTCAGAAACTTCCTACTGTCTACTAATTACTGTCAGCATCCATTTATAACCTGAAAGGTGAAACGATAAGTCAAGCTTCAGCCTTTCTCTGGGGTACAATAGAGCGAATCACTGGTTTTGCAGTCTTGTAAAATATATTTGATAAACTATAGATTACCATTGTCTCCTAGCCCCTTTATCTGCACTATATTTTATCATGCAGGAACCAACCTAAAATCCACCTACATACAAAAATCACATATCTGCTTCTGTGAAATGAACTGTTAAGGAAAATGCATTTAGGTGAGTCCTAAGTGATTATTAAATTCCCAGTATCCTGTACTTTGGAATTAAAAAAAAAGACTTTCCCATGACTTATAGATTTTCTCCCGCAAGAGTCAATTTCTTCAGCAGCCCTTTCTCATGGCCTTTTCAAATGTCATAATTTTCGGTGCTGTTAGTTTAATTCACCATTGGTAAAAAACTCTGAGAAGTGCTACAACAATGGTAAATTTTATCACTTCCACCAGAGTGTTGAAGAGATCTGAGAGTGGACAAGTAGTCCTCCGGTTACTCCTGAACATAGCAGAGTGTCAAGCTGACAGAATAGAGGCAAGGGTAACTTTAAGGGTAAGGTCACCAGTAAGTGTGAGAACAGAAATACCGCATTCATAGCAATGCAGAAATCTTAAAAACCAATTAGTTAGCTGAAATTTTGAGGAAATACTGAAGACTACTAGATTAAAATAAATTTAAGAAATTTTCCTTTTATTTTTTCGTTGGGTTGGTTGGTATTTTTACATCTTCACAGCCCACACATGCTTTTAGTCTGAATGGCTTTATTTAAATTATTGCAGCTAGCACAGAAAGAATCATTATAACATCTCCTTGACTAAGCACACAGTCTGTACAACTTGCATAGTAATATCATTGCTTTTGAACTAGCTCACATGGAATAGCCCCAAGATGGTATGTGAACCTCACTTTATACCTAAGGAGGCACTACATAGCTTTGAAATTGCATAGCTTCATGTGCTACTAAGCAGCAATAAAGAATATTCCAGGCAAAGTAATGGATTACAGGCAAGCCCCCAACAGGCTAAACAGTCTCAGATCTATGCACCTCCAAAATAAATAAGTACATAAAACCTCAAACACATCACTTACTTAGGAATATCCTATCCATTCTGGGGCCAAATATTTGTCTTTGGTCCTGTAGCCTCTTGAATTTAATGGGTAACCAAGGGCCACATTCTGCCAAAATGGACAAGAATGAGAACAGACATAAAGTAAGACCATAAAGCCTCTTTTTCCTATTGTCATGGATACTTTCATCCCCCCCCCCAAATGAATAATATCTTTAGCTCATCTCTGACCCTGGATTGTTTCAGTTACTGGGTCTTATTTTTTCCAAATCAAAATATAACAACCACTTTGATGCATCAGCTTTTGGCTAAGAATCAACTTCAGTCAAATAACAGCTTTTAGTTACTCTGTTCTTACAATCTTAGGTAAATACAGTTATAGACGAGGACTATCCTCAGGTCCATTAGTGAAAATAAGAACAATGACATGGTGATCAGTGGAATTATTTTGCTTCAGATGAAAATTATTTGGCAGGGACATTGCAAAGGGACATAAACTGAAATTTTTCTTATGAGAGAAATTATCAGAATGGTTCCTATATTGTTTTAAATGCATGTTTGTTCACTTCTGTTTTCCAGTGTGATACCAAAAATATACCTTTCTAATAATTTGTCCAAGCATAGTATTTGGAAATCAGGACACAGGATACACAAAACGGTGATTCAGTAGTCTACCTCTCACAGCTGGCACCTGAAACTGGAAAATGCAGTAGCAATGTAAATATAGAGGAAATATTCTATTCTTTCTTCTGCCAACATTGCATTTACCAAACAAGAGGCATATGCTATGGGTATTGTTCTGCCTTCACTTACATTTATTAATTTTTCTCTCTCCTCCATTGATCCAAACAAAAAAATAGTGGAATGTGCCAGAGATTGCTGAGCTAAAATATGGTTTAAGGCTGTCTGGATGCTTGATATGTGTGTACAACAGAATTCAACATTTGAAAAAAAATAAAGTGACATAAAGTTTGCTTTGTATAAATATAGGCCTTTAACAAAACAATGGTCTAAGATTCCATAAGACTTTTTTTGACAGCTCCCCTTTAATTTGGAATCTAGGTGATGCTTAGGATGCATATCATCGGTATTATCCTGAAAATTACTATCCAGACCATTTGATCTTGTCCTCAATCAGTTTAATGATATCCCAGGAGGTTGTTGATAGAATTTCTTATGACTGTGGCATGTCAGACCTTGCAATTTTGATTTTTATACCCTGCAGTCATAAGCTTACGATCTAAGGTCCAGTAAAGGAACGCTTCCATACTCCTGCCTTTTTTTTCTTTCCTTTTAAGATAGAATCATAGCCTTTGCATCATCATTTCACTTGCATTTTTTGTTTTATTTAGCAGTTTTTTGAATATGTATACTAGAATTGATATATGTGTTGTTTGTCAGTTCACGCAACAAATAGCTCAGAGATGTGGTGAAAGCTCATTGTTTGTTAACTTTTAATGATCACTTTGAACCACAATGAGACCTTATAATTTGTGTTTGTCCTTATTTCTTTAATCATTAAATTATGGACTTTGCTTTCCTTCACTCAAAAGTTGTCCATGACACAGTTTCTTTAGCGGTATGATTTCTTGTTCAGTACAAATATAGCAAAGACTTTCACTTGATTTGCAAAACTCAGACATCTTAATTTCACTGGGGTTCACATTTCATTCAGATGAAATGTTGGAAATAAAATAATAAAAAATTTAGATGCATACAGAGATCTTCCTATAAATAAGAGATATCCTTTGGCTGTCTATGAAAAATCATATTATTTTTACTGATAAATGGTGTTTGCCTTTCATATTTAATGCATGGGAGATAAAAAATAGTTTTCTTTTTTCATGCAAAAGGCAAAAAACTACAAAGGAGTGGTAATTTCTTTCAAATGACAGACATGCTTTGTATCACAGTAGTGACATGATGATTCACAGCAACTACAGCTTCAGTACGATGTTTCTGGACTAAAGTAATAGAAAATGAATGAAAATGTAGGGTTTCAAAATATTGGTGAGAGCTTTTATTTATTAATTTATGTAGAAAAAACTTGTTTTTCAGTGAATGCAGGAGAAGACTGGTGGGCATTTGGATGCACCAGAATGAAACACCAGGATCAGAACTACAGAGCAGTCTTTTTTGGTCAGAAAAATCATTGCCAATGTCTTATTGTCCAGAGCTAGTTACATCAGTGCAAGACTGGACACTGCTTTCAAAAGACATTGCACTGATCTATGCAAATTGATTGATCTCATGTCTTGAGCAGGTATTATTTAATTGCACACACAGAAAATGTTTACTAGTAGTTGGCTCAGAAATTTCATAGAGGAATCATAATGGCTAGATTTCATGCTAATATTCACATTGGTTGTCATATACTTATTCATTAAATAAGATACAGTGCAAAGTTTACACTTTGTGATGCTATTCTGAGATTACACTGAGCTGCCAGAACTGGTTCAGGAAGTGTAATATATAGGTAAGAGAAAGCCCATCTGCCAGGATTTTATAATAAAAAAGGGGTACCAAGGGCTCTGACTTATAAATTTCTGAAGAGCCAACTGACCCCTGTTCTTAAGATTTTAAGGGTTTCAGAAAATTATAGAAATTGAAATATAGAAAATACAATCATTGAATCATTTAGGTTGGAGAAGACCTTTAAGATCATCGAGCCCACCACTAAAACATGTCCTTAAGTACCACATCTACCCATCTCTTAAAACCCTCCAGGAATGGTGACACAACCACTGCCCTGGGCAGCCTCTGGCAGTGCTTGACAACCCTTTTGGGGAAGTAAAGTTTCCTAATATCCGATCTGAACCTCCCTCTCTCTTCGGAGAAGAGACCAACACCTATCTCACTACATCCTCCTTTCAGGGAACAATGAGGTCTCCCCTCAGCCTCTTCTTCTCCAGACCAAACAGCCCCAGGTCCCTCAGCTGCTCCCCATAACCCCTGTGCTCCAGCCCCTTCCCCAGCTCCATTCCACTTCTCTGGATGCGCTCCCATCCCCTCAATGTCCTTCTTGTAGTGAGGGGCCCAAAACTGAACACAGTACTCGAGGTGTGGCCTCACCAGTGCTGAGTACAGGGGCACAATCACTGCCCTGGTCCTGCTGACCACACCATTTCTGATCCAAGCCAGGATGCTCTCGGCCTTCTTGGCCACCCAGGCTGCTGCTGGCTCATGTTCAGCCACTGTCAACCAGCACCCCCAGGTCCTTTTACACCAGGCAGCTTTCCAGCCACTCTTCCCCAAGTCTGTAATGCTGCATGGGGTTGTTGTTTCCCAAGTGCAGGAATCGACACTTGGCCTTGTTGAACTCCATTCCGTTGCACTCGGCCCATTGATCCAGTCCATCCGGGTCCCTCTGCAGAGCCTTCCTGCCCTCAAGCAGATCAGCACTCCTGTACAACTTGGTGTCGTCTGCAAACTGACTGAGGGAGCAACCCATCCCCTCATCCAGAGAAGAGTCTATGAGCTCTGGAAGAAGGGGCAGGCATCTCAGGAGGACAACAAGGATGGAACTAGTTTATCTTTAAGATCCCTTCCAACCCAAACCATTCTATGATTCTATGAAGTGAGGTCATGCAGAGATAAAATCAGAAGGGCTAAAGCCCAACTAGAACTTAAATTGGCCAATTCTGTGAAAGATAATAAAAAGTGTTTTTACAAATATATTAACAACAAAAGGAGACCAAGGACAATATCCATCCTTTACTGGATGCAGGGGGGACAATAGTGACAAAGGATGAGGATAAGGCTGAGGTCCTTCATGCCTTCTTTGCCTCAGTCTTTAATAGTAAGGTCAGTTGTTCTCTGGGTACGCAACCCCCTAAGCCAGAAGGCAAGGACGGGGAGCAAAACAAAGCTCCCATGATCCAAGAGGAAATTATTAGAGACTTACTTGGCCAATTAGACATTCACAAGTCTATGGGGCCGGATGAGATGCACCCAAGGGTATTGAGGGAGCTGGCAGAGGTGCTCACCAACCCCCTTTCCCTCATCTACCAACAGTCCTGGCTGGCTGGGGAGGTTGGCAAATGTGGTGTCCATTTACAAGAAAGGTCAAAGGGAGGATACGGGGAACTCCAGGCCTGTCAGCATGACTTCAGTACCAGGGAAGCTCATGGAGCAGATCATCTTGAGTGCCATCACACAGCACACGCAGTACAACCAGAGGATCCGGCCCGGTCAACATGGGCCCAGTATTGGGTCCAGTACTGTGCAATATCTTTATCGATGATCCAGATGAGGGGATTGAGTGCTCCCTCAGTAACTTTGCGGATGACACTAAGCTGAGTGGAAGTGTTGATCTGCTTGAGGGTAGGGAGGCTCTGTGTAGGGATCTGGACAGGCTGGATCGATAGCCTGTGACCAACAGTATGAGGTTCAACAAGGCCAAGTGTCAGGTCCTGCACTTGGACCACAACAACCCCATGCAGCGTTACAGGCTTGGGGAAGAATGGCTGAAAAGCTGTCTGGTGGAGAGGGACCTTGGGGTGTTGGTTGACAGTGGCTGAACATGAGCCAGCAGTGGCCCAAGTGGCCGAGAAGGCCAGTGGCATTTTGGCCTGTATCAGAAACAGCATGGCCAGCAGGACCAGGGAACTGACTGTGCCCCTATACTCGGCACTGGTGAGGCTGATCTGAAATCCCGTGTTCAGTTTTGGGACCCTCACTACAAGAAGGACATTGTGGTGCTGGAGCGTGTTCAGAAAAGGTGAATGGAGCTGGTGAAGGGGATGGAGCACAAGCCTTATGAGGAACGACTGAGGGAACTGGGGTTGTTTAGCCTAGAGAAGAGGAGGCTGAGGGGAGACCTCATCACTGTCTACAACTACCTGAAAGGAGGTTGTAGCAAGGTGTTTACTGGTCTCTTCTTCCAAGTGACAAGTGGTAGTATGAGAGGAAATGGCCTCACATTGCACCAGGGGAGGTTCAGACTAGACATTAGGAAAAATTTCTTCACAGAAAGGGTTCTCAGGCACTGGCACAGGCTACCTGGGGAGATTGTTGAGTCACCATCCCTTGAGGTGTTTAAAAGATGGGTAGATGAGGTGTTCAGGGATACGGTTTAGTAGTGGACAGATATGGTTGGACTTGATGATCTCTAAGGTCTTTTCCAACCAAACAATTTTATGATTCTAAGCAGGGATGCCAGAGACAGTAGGACTCCCTGCAAGGAAGTGAAGTTTGATGATGAGATAAGGAAGAGCTGACGCATTGTCTTGTAGTCAGGAATGGGAGTGCTCAGGGGCCCAAGCTCAGGGGCCACCTTTGGACAGCCAAGCTGGACCGGGGGATGGACCCACTGGCTGGGCTGAAGTGCCTCGTGTAACCACTCACAGGACTGGTGCTGATGTAAGTGTATATAAGGCATCAGCTTGTGACGCATCTTTGCAGACTCCTTGTAGAACCACTTATCGTTCTTATGAGCTCATTTTGCCTGGATCTTGTATGCACCATACTAACTTATATTAGTTGCACTGTGGTTCGAAAGAAAAGAAGTAAATAGCAGTCCTTTATGCACATTTTTCATCATGCATGTTGATCTTCTGTATTGGACAAATTTTATTTAGCAGTCTTCCAAGGATATCCCTTTTTTTTCCTCATCTTCTGAATTCCTATGTACATGAAGTGTATTCTTTGTTCTACAGGATGAGGAGGAAGATGTATGGAAACATTCTCTGTGTTTCCACATACGCATGCACACTAACCCTGCATATTGAATTAAGGAATAGGAATAGCAAGTCTTAACTAATGGCCTACTAGGCCACTCTTAGCTTAACTTGGCAGAAGAAGGAATTTGTAATAGAATGTTCCAACGTGGCTAATCCAAGTAGGAGCCTACTCTGTTTGCAAAGGCAAAAGGGCAACTGCTTTGGACACGTAGGCAGTAGTATCTGAAGAACCATAAAATTTGCTGCAGTGGACAAAGTAGGACTCTAAAAGTTTTGTAACCTAAGTAAGTTCTTTCTTATTGGGTGCTAACCACAGAATGTATGTCCTGTTTGATAAAATGCAATGTATAAGCTGACCAAAATTGTACCACATTGGAGCTTCATCATGTGGGATGCTGAGCCCCGCACTCCCCACCAGTGAATAAAGATACTTTGGCTTACAGTCCATCTGTGGGTCGATTCCTTTGAATCATTTGACAAACTGGGCAGGAGACTCTCTGTTTGGCTGTGGGACCCTTGGGACCAGGGACCCTCCAAGGGCACCCCGGAATCTTTAACTCCACAGAGGCTCCACGGGCCCCTGGATCATCGCGGGGACAGACAAGTTCCTGAAGGAAAGGTGAGCCAATTTTAAAGTATATTTAACATAGGAATTATTTTTAAAGGAGTGGGGGCGCTCACTATTTCTTAAATCCATAAATCGTATGCAGGACACGCGGAGCTAAGATTGTGGTTTCGAGACCCACCTTAGTTGCAGGAATAGAGCTAAGATTGTGGGATCGAGGCCCACCTTAGCTGCAGGAATAGCAGGTATTGAAATCCCAGGAAGGACATGGGTCCCCATTTATGGGACCATGCGGGGTTCAGTTCTCCAATGGATTATACAGCATTCGAGCTATGTGGCTTGAATTTGGACTAAGAACTGTGCTTGCGATTTTAATAAGTTTAATTCTCTTTTATGTGTTATAGATCTGCCTTTTGTATTCCCTGTATTTGGTAACATATGTGATTTTCGTGGATTAAATAAGTCGGTTAAGGGTGGGAAGGAGCACATGCACGTTAAGACCTCTAGGGATGTACAAAAGGTAGTTGTAGCACTGTTAGAAGTATTAAAGGAAGTAGACAGGCTAAAGGAAGAATTGATAGAACAACTTGAGGATGAAGGGTATAGGAATGTTGTATATGAATGAGTGAACAAGTGAATGAACGAGACATGCTCTGAGCATGAAGTGAGAGCAGAGTCTTGAGCTGCAGTTCCACTATCACATGAGGGACGTGGTCAGTGATAGATGAAGCGTGTGGTGTGAAAGGCCTGAGAGACACATACACACTTGAGACGTACTATAAGTATGAAGTGAGTGTGGAGTTCTGATCTGCAGTTCCGTCCTTCCCTGAAAGAAATGGCCAGAGAGGAACAAAGCACAAGTGTGAATGGTATATCACACTACAAATAATTTAGGAATACATCAAAGGCCTGATAAGGGAAACCACCCTGAATTTACAGGTTGTGAGAGGTGTGCTGTTCTCCTGTGATTGTGACTTGTAAAAGGTGTAGGATGCTTGTCCAAATAGATTAAAGTAAGCGTGATACGAAGTGCTGTGGACCAAACAGTTGTTGGACAGAAAGGAAAATATCGGAGTGTAGGACACATTTTGAGTACATCGTTTGCCACAGCAAATTTGAAATTGAGATTTGAAACTAAATTTTGAATTTGAAATTTGAAAGAAAATAATTATGGGAACCCAGCAAAGCAAAGCAACCATACATAAAAGCCCCTTAGGGTACATTTTATATCACTGGAAAGAGATAGGAGGACTCCCAGGAGGGACTATGAGCAAAATATTACTGATTAAATATTGTAATCGGTGGTGACCTCTCTATAAATTAGATGATGGAGAAAAGTGACCATTAAAGGGAACTCTAAATTATAGCACCTTGTTGCAGTTAATGCTCTTCCTCTGAAGGGAAGGAAAATGGGATGAAGTGGTCTCTGCAGATACGTTCTTTGATCTAAGAGACCACTCGGAGTGACAAAAGTCTTGTGGAATGAATATTGTTCCAAGGGACCTGCTTGTATTAGTGCAGGGTGGAGAAATTGTTCATCCTGTTCCATCGGGCAGAGATACTTAAAAAAAAAACAAACGAGGAACCGGAGGAAATGATGGGGGATTTTGTTAGTCCACCAGAAGCAGAACAGGAAGTCCTGATCCCTCCTTCTTCCCCTGAAAGAGGGAGAAGAAGGGACAGAGGCAGATCACCAACTCCATCTCTATCCTTCTCTCGGCCAAGTAGGAGGACACGGGCTAAGGCATCACCAGTGGTAAAAGGAAAAAGGTGATACAGGCTCCGCTGTGGGAAGCAGCAGAACTAGCGGGTCCTATAAGATTAAAAGTAAACTTTTTTAATGGGAGACCTTGAAAATTGGAAACAAGCTGCCAAATCATATAGAGATGATCCAGTTGGGGGTGGCAAAGTAATTTAAAGTACTCACTAAATCTTTGAACCCTGATTGGGAAGATATTGATTTGATGTTTGATGAATTAACAGAAACAGAAAAGGAGGTGGTTCTTAAGGCTGCTGAACTCACATGCAAGCTTTAATAATGGCTCAGACCTTACAAGGAAATGTAAATGCTTATGTTATACTACAATCAGTCTTTCTGGAGATCAAGGGAAATAATAATATTTTTGGGGTTTTTGGACAATTTTCGAATGATATCAGAAAGACATTACAAAACTCAAAATTGAGGATTGAAGGGATATTGAAAATTGATTGAAGAAACCTGGAGAGTATGTTGTAAATGGGATACTAGCAATAGAAAAGAAACTCAGCAGAGTAATTACTCATGCCACTATCACTGTCTTAAATCACAAAAGGTCTTTGGGGAGGTGATCAAGCCAAGGGGCAAGGGAAACCTTTCAGAAACTGCCCTAGATTGAGAAAAGAAAGGGCACCCCCCCTTCTGGCAAAATTGGATACTGAATGAGGAGGACCGGGGAATCCCCTGGTTGTAATGAAGCTGGGGAAAGAAAATAAGAAAGTTGAATTCTTAATATTTTCCAGAGCAACCTTTTCTGTGTTAAATCAACAGTTCAATTTGCTTTAATTGATAATGAATGTTTAAATGTAACCAGAGCAACTGGACAGCAACAGAAAGTATCATTTATGTGACCCCTGCAATATAAAATTGGTAATGAAATCGGGACACATAAATTTTTGTACATGCCAAATGCACCCAAATCATTATTGGGGAGAGATTCAGTTGACAAGTTAGGAGCAGAAATTAAATTTGAGAATAAGGAAATTCTATTTAAAGTAAAAGATGACCAACTCATTGAGTTATTAAGTTTATCATTTATCCAACTACAGATAACGACTAATGTCCCAGAAGATATTTTAGATCGGCTATATCCGAGGGTATGGGTGCATGGAATCCCGGGAAGAGCTAAAAATGCAAAACCTATAGAGGTGAAATTGAAATTAGGAGCTAAACCAGTAAGAATTAAGATCATAAAGGAATCTTTTGGTTGAATGTGAATCAAAATATAACACCTCATATTACCAATTCAAAAACCAGATGGGAAAAATGACAGGCTAGTGCAGGATCTTAGGGCAATCAATCAGATAGTAGAGGATCTACATCCAGTTGTGGCTAATTCTTACACTTTACTAACCAAGTTAAGAGATAATTTAGTTTTGTTTACAGTTCTGGATTTGAAGGATGCCTTCTTCTGCCTGCCCTTGGGCCCAAAGAGTCAAAAACTGTTTACTTTTGAAAGAGAAAATCCAGACGCAGGTCGAAAATCCCAATTGACTTGGAAAGTGTTACCTCAAGGATTCGAAGATAACCCTACCTTGTTTGGCAACCAATTAGCAAAGGAATTAGAAGAATGGACAACTCCTGATGAGGATGAAGTTCTACTTCAGTATGTGGATGACTTGCTGATTGCTACTAAAACCACAGAGACCTACTTGGAATGGACTTTAAACCTCTTAAAATTTCTTGGGGCTAAGGGGTTCACAGATACTGAAGCAAGAAGTTACCTATCTGGGATACAAAATCTCAAGGAGGACAATGAAAATTGGGACAAAAAGAAGCAATCTGCAAAACTCCAGAAACACCCAAGGAGCTCTGCACCTTCCTCTGAATGACAGGTTAGTGTCATTTTTGGATACACAATTATGGACTTGTAGTTAAGCTGCTATAGGAAATGCTGAAGACACGTGAAAAGCAATTACAATGGACTGGAGAGGCTAAAAGGGCATTTGGGCAACTGAAAGCCCCAGCCCTGGGCCTCCCAGATGTTACCAAAACCATTCTTGCTATTTTCATGAGAGGCAAGTAATTGCTCTGGGTGTATTAGCTCAAATGATTGCACCTTACAAGAGAGCCATTGCCTACTTTTTGAAACAACTTTATGAAGTGAGCAAAAGGTGACCAGGCTGCTTGCGTGTAGTGGCAGCAGTGGTATTAAACATCCAAGAATCTCGTAAATTCACCCTTGAGCAGAAAATAACAGTCCTTGTGTTAGCAGAGAGACAAACACATAACCACTTGGGAGAGGTTATATGTGGTGCTTTATTTCGAGGCCCTGGGAACCAGGGGTGCGCACCCAAATCTGGTTCGAAGACCATTACAGCGCGACTGCAATTTATTCCCTACATGTTTTGCAATCTAATGTATATTCAATAGGTTATGACATTTTCTAATGCATATTTTTATGTACCAATTACTTCATCGATTAATTACAACATCAGTCCCTTCTGTGCTTGGTCGTCCAGATGAAGTAAGTAGTCTTATCCAACGTGACTTTTAGTGCCAACGTCCTTCTATCTCCACTAGATTAACTCTGGTATGCGAGGTCCTTCCTCTTATCTCAACTGTAGACTCAGTTTGTATAGGTTTTGGGTACTTATTCTTCTACTTCTAACAAACACAGTCCTTATAAGGTAAAAAAAATCTTCTTGCCTAGATAACCACTACTTCAAACAATCATTACACCATCTTAAACATTTAACACACTTAACCCAAAGTAATCAAATTTAAAATCATTATATTTCTGTTTCTACCTAATTAATATCAGACTAATAAAATCATTGATTTTGTACTTGATTAATATCAGACTAATATAACAGACTGATAAAATCTTACACTTTTCCAACATTTCCCCCCTTTGAAAATACTTCATTTTCTACAAGTATTTTCACTCACACGGTTGCTTCTTGGTATGTCGGTGGGGATGTTGGGTGTTGTGGATATTCTCGTATGACTGCTCCAATAATTTTATGAGTCCAATTGCTACTACGAGTGATCTCCTTTCAGATACATAAATACACCAAGTAGATCACGAGGAATACCAGTAAAAGAGTACACACTGTTTCAACGAGAGATTGAATCCATCTGGTAAGGTGGATTCCTAAACCATTAAACAATGCTCCAACCCAGTTATGACTGACCTCTTCCTTTTCTTTTTCAGCCTCCTTCTCTATTTTTCAAGTTGTGAAATGTCATATTCTATATCTGCAGTGACATTTGGTATATGTACACAGCAGTGATCAATACGATCTTTGAGATATCCACAAACACCACGCTTCTTTAATAGTAACATATCCAATGCCATTCTGTTCTGCAAAGTCATTTTTGTTGTTGCTTGCAATTGCAAGTTTAAGTCTTTAAATCCCTTTTTAGTTACTCTTGCCAATCTTTCAACTTGTCCAATTAAGTTATAAATCATTTCCCTGTTACGATATGTGACCATTTGAGGAAAAAGGGATTCTAATGCCCAACTTACTTTGACTTTGGTTGAGGGCTCTTGCCAGGTATCATCTATGTCTTTGATGTCATTGTTTATATCTCTCTTAGTTCAGATTTGTAAGGTTTCCAAATTGCCCTTAAAGGGTGACTTTTTCCAGATAGGACAAAGTGTCGGCAGGCCTAAAGTGATTTCTTTTACAGGTCCATCTATTGCTAAGTGTGTAGTCCAGGTTCCATCACTAGCTGCTCTGTATGGTAATAGTTTTACAGTTTATATGGTTGGAGTCCGTTCATGTCTCTTAACTTGTGGCATGCACACCCAATTTCTAAGGCCTCCTTTACTGGTGTTAATGTTGGGAATTTGATGATCAATAAAATTAAGATGATTGGGAATTATAGTTAATCGATATGATTAACAAATAATAAGGAAAAATCAATGATTTTCTGGGTATAAAAGCTTTAATTAAAATCAAGAGTAGCTGATTTTAATGGTAAGTCATTCAGTTAATGACTAACTCCGTAGTTGGGAGCCTTGAGGAGAGTTTTACCTTATGGAAGTAAGATTTGGAGTATGGAGATGAAACTTCAAGGATGGACTGGTAGAAACAAAAGAGATCCTGGATCTGGTAATGGTTTCGGGAGAAGTGAAAGCTGAAATACGTCCAAGGACGCTGGACTGATTCCAGTGCAGAGAGAGGTGAAAAGGACACGGTGAGGAAGACGTCTTACTTCAACATGAGGGGCTTCTCGACGACCACCAGAGGGGGCTGCGCAAGCGCAGATGGGACTAATGATGTAATTAATCGATGAAGTAATCGTTTTACATATGTATTAAGTAGATGGGGTAACTGAGGCATGACCTGTTGCATATACATCAGGTTATGGAATAAAATTGCAGTTGCGCTGTGATGGTTTTTGGAACCAGATTTGGGTGTGTACCCCTGGTTCCCAGGGCCTCGAAATAAAGCACCACATAGAACCTCTCTGAGTGGTTATGTGTCCGTCTCTCCGCTAACAGTTTTGGCGACCCAGGTGGGACCTCGCGGGCATCGCTGAGGTGGCTCGCACTTCAATCCTGCTCCAGCCGGCACTGAGTGATTCTTGGGGAGCCATCGACCGCGACCGACCTCCGCTGCTCTCGACAGACCAGGAGAGTGGTAAGACACGGTGCTTTATTATATTGGGAAAATGGTACCATATATTGGGAAGTGGTAAATGCCTGCCTGTCAGACGCGGCGAAAGCTGCGCGTGGTTGCGCTAAGGAGCTCCGTGGGTAAAGCCTAGGCGTCGTCCTTTAGACAGGAGTGAAAGCCCTGCGGGTTCGGCAACATTGGTGTGGTAATTTTGGTCTTTTTGTGTTTTGGTATTGTTGGAATTATTCAATATGCCGCCTATACCTCCATCATCCCCACTGGGATGTCTCTTGAGTCATTGGAAGGAGGGACGGTTTGGGCAAGATATGTCTAAAGGAAAGCTAATTGATTATTGTAATGTGTGGTGGACGCAATATCAATTGCCAGATCAGGTCCAGTGGCTGGAAAACGGAACACTGGACTATGATATCCTGTTACAATTAATGTTGTTTTGCAGACGGGAGGGAAAATGGGCTGAAATTCCTTATGTTGACTTATTCTTTTACCTAAGAGGTAAAGATGAGTGGAAAAAGGCATGTGGATTGATGGCAGTGGGGGTAGCTGGAACTGAGCACTGTAGTGGGTGTCATGCAGAAAGGAAATGCATGAAGTGTCTTGCTATGGATAATGTAGCAGAACATAGGAAGGATGAGGATTTTGAACTGTTAATACCCCCTTCTGCTCCGCCCGCATCGCTAATAGTGGAAGTAACAGATGAGAGGAATGGAGGAAAGGATAAAGAGGCAGGAAAATCAGAACACCCCTCTACCCCAGTTTCCCACAGAACGCGACAGCGGGATGGGCAGGAAACTCGTTACCAGGGGACTAGTGCGTTGCTGGTGCCGTTACGACAAGGGGTCGGAGTAGAAGGGCCAGTATATGTAAAGGTACCTTTTCTACCGGGAGATATGGCTTTATGGAAACAATCAACTGGGACTTATCGAGAAAATGCAGATAAGATTGCTCGAGTGGTAAAAATGATTTTAAAGACTCAGAACCCTGACTGGGATGATATTCAGGTGTTGCTGGATACTTTGATGGATTCTACGGAAAAGGAAATGGTGTTAAGGACCGCTCGTGATCGGGTCAGGGAGGATATTAGGCAGGGTATAGTCACAGGGACGGTTGAACAGAATTTTCCTGTAGAAGATCCCATGTGGGATTATAATACTCCTGCAGGGATGTGGAGTTTGAAGAGATACCAGGAATGGGTGGTAGTTGGGGTACAGAATGCTATACCTAAGGCAATAAATTGGTCAAAATTGTATGATGTTAGACAGGAAAAGAAAGAGTCCCCGTCAGCATTTTTAGAACGACTAAAAGAAGTGGCCAGGAAATACACTGACTTAGATGTGGAAATGGAGCAAGCTAAGGTGCAGTTGGCTCTTATCTTTTTGGGGCAGTCACAGGAGGATATAAGGAAAAAGCTGCAGAAGTTGGAGGGTGCGGAGTTGCGCGACTTGAATAAATTGTTAGAAGTAGCTTGGAAGGTTTATAATAATCGGGAAAAAGACACTGCCCAAAACCAACAGCGGAGCCTGCTGGCGGTGATGCAGATGGGGAATCAAAACAATTACAGAGGAAGGGGAAGAGGTGTTGTACGAGGACGAGGAAGAAGATTAGGAACTAGTAGTGGGACTAGAGAACTGGAGGCTGGAATGTCTAGACCGGGAATAAACCAATGTGCATGGTGTAGACAGGAAGGACACTAGAAAAATGAATGTCCTCAGAGGATGCAACGGCTGTCACAGCCTGGGGCCCCATTTGGGGGTTCCGAGTTAGCAAGAACCATGGTTTTGGGAGAACAAGGGACTCAGAGCTGACTAGGATCAGAAGAACCTCTAGTGCAATTAATATTGGGGGGGGAAGACGTAAAATTTTTAGTAGACACAGGGGCAACTTATTCAATTTTGAACAATTTATATGAAAATATAGGAAATAAAACAACTACAGTGGTGGGAGCCACAGGGAAGGAGGAAGAGCGGCCATTCATGCAACCCCTAGAATTACGGTTCAGAGGAAAGGAGTTGATGCATGAGTTTTGTATGTACCTGATTGTCCAGTCCCTTTATTAGACCGGGACTTGTTATCTAAAGTAGATGCAAAAATTATTTCTGAAAATGGAGAGTTGATAATGCAGGTTCCGGAGTTGAAATCAGGACAAATATTGGTGCTAAAAGATAGCCCAAAGGCCTCGATACCTAAAGAGGTAGAAGAGGCAGTAATCCCCATTGTCTGGGAAACAGATATACCAGGCAAATCTAAATTGGCCCAACCGGTAGTAATTGAATTAAAAGAGGAGGCTAAGCCAGTACGAGTGAAGCAATATCCTATTAAATTGGAAGCCCGATATGGAATAGTAAAAATTATTGAAAAATTTTTGAAATTCGGGATATTGGAAGAATGTGAATCAGAATATAACACTCCAATCTTTCCTGTAAAGAAATCAAATGGGAAGTACAGGTTAGTGCAGGATCTGAGGGCAATGAATAATATCACAAAAGATATACACCTGGTGGTGGCCAACCCATATACATTGTTGACATCTGTGAAGGAGAAGTACAAATTGGTCACAGTAATTGATTTAAAAGATGCCTTCTTCTGTATTCCCCTTGACGAAATTAGGAGGAAACTTTTTGCCTTTGAATGGGAGAATCCTCTGAACGGACGGAAGACTCAACTGACATTGACTAGACTTCCACGGGGATTCAAGAATAGTCCTACTCTTTTTGGAAATCAATTGGTAAAGGAACTGGAACTTTGGACAACGCAGGGAGAAATCACAATATCTCTTGTTAGAATATGTGGTTGATATTTTTATTGCTACAGAAGAAGAATCTTTATGTATACGGGTAACCATTGAGATTTTGAATCGGCTGGGTTTGAATGGGTATAAGGTTTCAAAGGAAAAGGCACAAATAGCCTGTACAACTGTATTGTGCCTAGGGTGTGAAATAACCCAAGGGCAGAGAAGACTGGGATTAGACCGCATTAGAGCAATCTGTGCCATTCCAGAGCCCCGGAATTTGCATGAATTGAGAACATTTATGGGAATGACAGGTTGGTGCAGACTGTGGATATCAGACTATGGACTCATAGCGAAGCCGCTGTATGAAACACAAAAATTACCAACCTTACTTTGGGAAAAGCCCCAATGGGAGGCTTTCAAAAGGCTGAAAGAAGCCTTGACTAAGGCACCAGCACTGGGACTGCCAGATTTAACCAAAGACTTTCAGTTGTTTGTCCATGAGAGACAACGACTGGCACTAGGGGTCCTGACACAGAAGCTGGGAAGCTGGAAATGGCCTGTGGGGTATTTCTCCAAACAACTGGACCCAGTAAGTGCTGGTTGGCCATCATGTCTGCGGGCCATGGCAGCAATGGTAATTCTGATCCAGGAGACAAGGAAATTGACTCTGGGAAAATGGATTGATGTATATGTGCCTCATATGGTACTAACGGTTTTAGAACAGAAGGGGAGACATTGGCTCTCCCCAAGCAGGATGATGAAATACCAAGTCATACTCACTGAGCAAGATGATGTAAGTCTAAAGACAAATAACTTGTTGAACCCAGCAGCCTTTTTAGGTGCAGCCACAGAAGATGGACCTTTGGAGCATGACTGTGTGGAAGTTATAGAATATACCTATGCTATGCGAGCAGACCTAAAGGATGTACCCATTGAAGAACCTGAGCAGGAGCTGTTTACGGACCGTAGCAGTTTCGTGGAGAATGGAACCCAATATGCAGGATATGCGGTAACCACACAGAATTCAATAATAGAGGCAAAAGCTCTGCCAGCTGGAACTTCAGCTCAGCGAGCAGAGATAGTAGCCCTCATGAGAGCCCTAGAATTGAGTCAGGATAAGAGAGCCAACATATGGACTGACTCAAAATATGCTTTTGGGATTGTACATATTCACGGGGCTCTATGGAAAGAACAGGGATTGCTATCTTCACAGGGTACCAATATAAAATATCAAACAGAAGTCTTAAATTTGATAACTGCTGTACAATTGCCTAAACAGGTAGCGATCATGCATTGCAAAGCACATCAGGGAGGAGATTCCAAAGTGGCTGAAGGAAACGGTTTGGCAGATCGCACTGCTCGTCAAGCTGCTAAGCAGGTAGCTGCCACAATAACATTAGTCCCGACAAAGGTAAGCCCGTTGCAAGAATACCTTACACCGAAACCAAAATATTCGGAAGAAGATAAGAAGTTGGCAGAATTGGTTAAAGCTCAATTAAATCCAGGAGGATGGTACCAAACTACTACAGGACAGATAGTAGTAACCATCACCATCATGAGAACAATTTTACAAATGGAGCATCAAAAATGTCATTGGGGAGCGGAAGCATTGATAACTTATTTAAAAAGAAATATGATCTCCACACAGATGTTAACTATGGCAAAGTCAATAAGCTCGAAATGTGAAATTTGTTTGAAAAATAACCCAGTGGTTAGAAAAAGAATGGAAATGGGGCATATAAGATTGGGAATAGAGCCAGGAGACTGTTGGCAAATTGATTTTGCGGAATTACCAAAGACTCAAGGATATAGATACCTGATAGTAGGGGTTGACACCTTTTCAGGATGGCCAGAGGCCCTTCCCTGTCGCACCAACCAAGCAAAAGAGATAATAAAGTGGTTGTTGAAGGAAATAATCCCAAGGTTCGGGGTACCATTGAGTCTATCATCTGACCGGGGACCACATTTCGTAGCCTCTATAGTGCAAGGGATAAGTAGACTTTTGGGGATCTCCTGGAATTTACATACACCCTGGCGACCACAATCAAGTGACCAGGTGGAAAGAATGAATCAGACAATTAAAGGGCAAATAAGTAAGATTTGCCAGGAAGCAAGGATAAAATGGCCACAGGCATTACCAATTCCTCTCTTGAGAATCAGAATCAAACCACGAAGTGGGATAGGACTAAGCCCCTATGAGATTCTTTTTGGCAGACCATATGAATCACCTCAACCAAATCCAGATCTATATATATCAAAGGGGGGCAGGATATCTATAATTATGTAATGTCTTTAGGAAAGACTGACGAAACTACGGAGCACTTGGATCTGGAATCGTCCGTTGACGCTGGAGAACCCTGTGCATGACATTGAACCGGGAGACCAGGTGTACGTCCGCGATTAGAATGAAGAACCACTGAAGGAGCAGTGGAATGGGCCGTACCTGGTGCTGCTAACAACTTTCACTGCTGTAAAGGTGGAAGGAATAGATTCCTGGATTCACTATACTAGAATCAAGAAGGTATCGACAAACTGGAGAGTAGAAGTATTGGGACCTACAAAACTTAAACTGAAAGGACAATAACAACATGTCGTACATAACATATGTTACCGTAATTGCGATCTGGATTGTAACTCAGAATGTTGCATTTGTAGATATTCCAGTGAAGAAAGGGAATAGAATCTATAATGTTGGGAATAATGCCACTCTGTCTTGCAGATTCAAAAGTAAAGCCCCAATAGATATGGAGGGAATTCAGGTGGTGTGGGACAAAATGACAGGTTCCAAGGGATTCCGAATAATATATGACACCGGAAAAAGAGGAATCAGGAAAGTTGAGTCGGGATTACAGGAGGAATGGGAATCAAGAGGTAAGGTAACTCACCATTTTTGCATACAAAAACCCAAAGAAGGAGAGACGAAGTTGTGGCTCTCTAATGTAACTGAACAAGATCAAGGGAAATACAGATGTTTGGTGAAAGAGAAAGGGAGTGTGGACTATGGTGAAAGGACTCTATTAGTTCATCCAATTCGAGATCATGGGATAAGGGCAGGTCACACTAACTATCCTGTGGTGGTAGACCATGATGTACTCATATACTGCTTATTGGAAGATCCACGACCAAATGATTATTGGTGGACAAAAGAAGGCAAGAGGGTTCTGACTGACCAAAGGCACCAGAGTTGAGATTGGGAGAAATGTTAGTCCAAATTATTACAAAAATCAAGAAGGGAGAAACAGGAACTTACCAATACAATTATCGGAATGTTACTGTTTCTGGATACAGTGAGATCCACATCACTGAAGGTAGAACCAGACGTTCGAACCTTACCACTTTTAGTTATTCAGAATAAAACAGTGATGTGTCAAGAAAAGAGAATTAATAAAACTGTGGTAGTGACTGGATATTACTGGGCTACAGAAGGATCATTAGCAGCTCCCATATCAAGGTCTTTATGTATGAGAAAACTACGGTGGGAATTCACACCCTTAATGGGCGGCAATGTATTTGGACATCGGGATCCGAAAGGGAAGTGTACTTACGATAAAGAAATAAAGGTAAATAAGCAGAAAACTGAGATTACTTGGGACTGTGAGGAGAAGGATAATTCCACCCAAGTTTGGGATACTATCTGGTCAATGAGTATTACCCAGAAATATCAATACGGAGGAGAGACATCTTGGTGTTTTAGATGGTTAACTAAAAGATATTATTATGACAAGACTAAACATGTCCCATTGTGGAATTGTACAAAGGTCTTAGATTGTGATACCGATTTGAAGACGGTAACATTAGCTCCAGTAAAGGTAGCATTAGAAATTGGGTGTGCGTGCCATCATGGAGGGGGCTATCGACAGGTGAGCTGTACAACTGAAACAATACAGAGCATGGGGCATTTTGTATGGGCAGCTAGTGATGGAACTTGGACAACCCATTTGGCAATAGGTGGACCAGTAAGAGAAATAACCTTAGGATTACCAACACTCTGTCCAATCTGGAAGAGATCGCCCTTTAGGGGTGATTTGGAAACCTTGCAAATTCAAACTAAGAGAGATATAAATGAAGATATCAAAGATCTAGATGATACTTGGCAGGAGCCCTTAACTGGAGTAAAAGTGGGGTGGGCATTGGAATCCCTCTTTGCTCAAATAGCTGCGTATCGTAACAGAGAAATGATCTATAAACTAATTGGGCAAACTGAACGATTGGCCAGGGTGACTAAAAAGGGATTTAGAGACCTAAATTTACAATTGCAAGCAACGACAAAAATGACTCTGCAGAACAGAATGGCATTGGATATTATCTTACTGAAGGAACATGGAGTATGCGGATACCTTAAAGATCGTGTTGACCATTCCTGTATTCACATTCCAAATGTTACTTCAGATGTAGAAAATGACATTTCACAGCTTGGAAAGATTAAAGAAGAAGCAGAGAAAGAAGGAGAAGAAATTAGTCACAATCGGGTAGGAGCATTATTGGGTAGTCCATCTGAAACACCAAGGTGTTTTCCCTCCATACTGAAAATTTTGTAATATGCTCACTGACCAAATGGTGTCCCATCTTTCATCAGACTCCGAGTTATTCTCTTCTTTACATCGCCAAACCGCTTCCTTGTCATACACTGTCACTCTCTGGACTTCATCGTAGGAACGTCACCCTACTCCCTTAAACCTTCCTATTCGTGTAAATACAGATCTTGATTGTTTCATACAGTCATCTTGGCTTCTTGGCCATGTTTCTCTTACGGTCTTTGTCCGACTCCTTTGTATGGTCTTAAATTCTTGCCAACATACTGTTTTATTTTCTTTATTTTCAATTTCAAGGAAGGGAGAAGTTATTATTCCCCAATCAATAGGTTTCCCTGCTGCCCTGGGTATGGGTAGACAAGCTGTTATTCTACTAGTGTTTTGCATTTGGGCAAAATCTCTGATTAGTCCTATCATCAGATTCTCCTCCAGATCCTGTTGGGAAATGTGAATTACCTGGGGTGGTTGGGTGTCCTCTATTGCTCGTTTTGTTCTAACCCCAGTTATTTGTATTTCTCTGTCAGATACCTCAGGGGCCTTTGACATCTTTTCCCAGAGAACTCGAATTAATCCTACTTCCATCGGAACTGTATTTTCAAACCTGCAAGACAGAGTGGCATTTTCCCCCACAACATATCTCTTTACTTCCTTTTTGAGTGGAATCTCTAAAAAGGTAATAACCATCATAGGCATTAAAGACCAGACCACGATCAAGGTACCGTATGCAAAATATGACATCTTATTTGCTTTTCAGTTTAAGTCGCGTTGGTCCCAATACTTTTACTTCCCAATCTTTAGGGGCCTTCTTTACTCAGGTGTAATGAGTCCAAGAGTCTATCCCTTTTACTTTTACCTCAGTGAAGGTTGTTAACATCTCACGGAAAACAAATCAAGCATGCAGTGGAAATTCTGCAACTTTTGGAGGCCATAAAACTCTCCAAAAAAGTGGCTATATCTGCGACGGATAAATTCACCGACTCCGATGCAGGTACAAAATGGAGACATTTATTGTAACACAAATTGCTCTTTTATAACAGTCTTTTTGCAAAGTCATTGTACACCCACCAATTTCACATCTATGAGTGGGCTAAAGCACTTGTGCACCGCCTTAAGCTGTTTCTTGATTGGTAGCATAAGTTCTGTTTTCCTTTACCTAATCCCTCATTATTGCCTACTTGATAAGTGCCCGGGACTTTCCACTACTTTCAAAGTTAGCCAATTCTCAGCTCATTATCAAACTCTGTCAATGCCTCTGTGCTATCAACCAGGCTTAACCTTACAGCTATCATGCATTGGAGACCTGAAAGGGTGACAGGGACTAGGAAAGAGGTAATCGACTTGCAGATTGGGCAACAAAAAGAGCAGCAGAAGGAGGAGAGGTAAATTTGTTAGCAAATTACAACTTGTCAAAAATTGTTGGGAAACTAATTTACAATGGGATCAGACCTCTGGCCTTGTTAAGAATTCAGGTAAAACCAAGGACAAAAGAAAAACTAAGTCCTTTTAAAATCCTGTATGGAAGACCATATAATTCACAATTTATGGGAGAGGAATTACACAAAGTGGGAAAAGGATATGTTAGACAATATGTCATTAAATTGGGAAAACAATTACTGAAAATTAAGAAGTTTGTAATTAGTACCCATTCAAGGTACTGTGTGTATGTAAAGACAATAGTAGGGAATCCCTTCCAAAAGAAATGGAAGGGACCCTACCAAGTGTGATTAGTTACATATACAGCTGTTAAAGTAAAAGATATAAATATCTGGGTACATTGTTCTAGAACAAAGAAGGCTCCGAGGGACGATAAGGATCCCTCACCTTAGTCAAAATGGACCTCTGAGCATACTGGACCAACAAGATTGCGGTTGCAGAGGTTATCCTTATTATGATCTTTGGTATTGTGGCAGAACTGTGGAACACACCAAGACTTGAAAGACGTCCCTGAACCTTGGGACTGGACCATAGACAGATACTGGCCTGAAGGCTATGGATGAAATAAGTAAGGTCCATACCATTCTAAAGGTTAATGGACAATTAATGAAGCAATGGGGAGAGACTGAGGAAATTCCATCCTTTGATATAAGAGGAAACAACACTATTGACATATCGTGCAAATTTGAGGTGAAGCAGGTATATCAGACTAAAATATTAATGGCTGTCTTTTATGTACATAGTCCCGTGAAACCTCAAAAATGTACATATTCAGTAACTTGTACCTTTTATCAAGATTATTGTCAGGCAGAGCCTGCATATTCTTTAAAGAAGGTACAAGTGAAAATACAAGCTGATATATCACGGATAAAATCAGAATGCTTACCTTTTGTCTCACAGAGTCTTAAAGGATGGAGAGCATGATTACATTCCAGAACTCACTGTTCAAGGAAACGGAGAGATTTCACGGAATGGTTTGGATCTGGGCTAGGAGTTTTGAACTCCGTTGATCAAGAGGTACTGATTAATAAACTGAGCACAGTCACCTCCCTCTGATGTGGGAAAACTAGACGTACCATTAAGGTCATCCCTGATTACCCTGGTTGAATCTCAGAAATTAACTGGTGGCCTCATCTCCTTACTACCCAACCACGCTACTGAAGATTTTTCAGTCAGTAGCAACTTCCATGGAGGGCTTACAAGGGAATGTATCTGTTGCCATTCAATGCATCCAGACACAACTCTGAATACAATCTATGGTTTCTGATATAATCAGGGAAGGGATGTCAAGAAGTTTGCCACAAGAAATTAGAGGGATTATTGCTAAAAATGGTACTACCACCTCACTACCACTAAGACATCAGGCTTGGTGGCAACTAGTTAATTTCACCCATGATGACATGAAGGAGCAAATTGAAGCATATGTGCTCGCAATTCAAAGGGCAGAGTTGTGGGATATCTTCCCTATTTTAGCATTAGGGGCAATCCATTGAGATGTAGTAGTCAGACCAATAGGACACAATGTTTGGGCAAAATATGACAATAATACAGGGAAATGGCAGACAATTAGTACTGAAGCCTGCATCCCAAAAGAACAACTAGGATACTTTTGTGAAAATGAGGTAACTGAAAATCAAGATCTGTGCTTAGACACAGAGAACAGTACATGTACTTTTGAGATGTTTTCCTCGGGACATGCTCAATCACAGGTATATCATGTAGGTTAAGGATGTGCCTGTATAAGAACTGGTTGTGCTAATGTTAGTATTGATACTTGTGAAGAGGAAACAAATGGAACCTACTTTTGTATCTGTAATTTTGCCAAAATACAAGGTTAAGAAATCTCTAAATGAACACTATGAACATCGTCACGGATATCAAGAAAACTGGGGAACATCGTTGCTGGGACATTTTTCTAAATACATCATTAAAATCTCCAACCACTGCACGGTTCTTCTAACTCCTAGCGCATCCTGTGCTAGTGCTGATCCTTGCAGCCCTACTATTGACCATTCTCAACTTTTGGATGTCGTGGAAGATACGAACTGTTGCACAGCAAGTACATGTATTATGGACTGCAAACAAAATTTTGCAAAAGAATTTTCAATAGGTTAAAAATAGGGGGTATTGAATTAAGGAATAGCGAGTCTTAACTAAAAGCCTACTAGGTTGCTCTTAGCATAACTTGGCAGAAGCAGGAATTTGTAATAGAATGTTCCAACGTGGCTAATCCAAGTAGGGGCCTACTCTGTTTGCAAAGGCAAAAGGGCAACTGCTTTGGACACGTAGGCAGTAGTATCTGAAGAACCATAAAATTTGATGCAGTGGACAAAGTAGGACCCTAAAAGTTTTGTAACCTAAGTGCTTTCTTATTGGGTGCTAATCACAGAATGTATGTCGTGTTTGATAAAATGCAATGTATAAGCTGACCAAAATTGTACCACATTGGAGTTTCATCGTGCCGGATGCTGAGCCCCGCACTCCCTGCTGGTGAATAAAGATACTTTGGCTTACAGTCCGTCTGTGGGTCAGTTCCTTTGAATCAATATGTCCAGGAGAACTGGAGACCCCAGTGGCTGCTCAGGCCCCTCTCCACCCCCCTTGCATTCATTCCGCAGCTTTTCTTAACAATAAAAAATAAAAATAAAAACAACAGCTTTTTTTCCCCCTCCATGATCCCTGCTAAAGCTCCACAAATGGCAACAATAGAGTATCAGGCAAAGCATCAGTGGCACCTCATGGTATATCATGGGCTCCCTGAATGCATACCTGGGGACTGAGGCAGCAGCAGAAGTTTGGAAGTCTATATAACACCTTCAGGCAGTGCTTTCCTGGGTTTTTTGCTGACATGCGGATGGACCCAGGCCTAGCTCCCAGTCTAGTGTGTGTGTTGGTGGGGAGATGCCGCCACCCAGTGTCCTAGGAAAGCTCAGATGCAGTAGAGAATCCATCCTCCAAAATGTTGCAAAGGGGCTGGGAGAAAAATTCCCCATGAAGTTCACTCTGCTTTCATAGTCTTGCTGAAGTCATAAAACTCTCAGTTCTCCAGTCTTCGAGAAAGTCTGTCAGGATAAAGAAGATACAACTTCCTAATGTAAGGAATCAGCACATTGTACTATATAGAGTAAAGACACACACAGAGGTCATGAGCCCTTACTCCACCCCTGGCTAGAAGTTTGTTGGGTTTTTGTAGATTGATTGTTTAGCTTTGCTTCATCTACACACAGGGATACTTTATCATTATCATCATTAGTAACTTCTCCATAGACATGAAAATGTCCTTCCCTGGCTCTTCCTATAAGAGCACAATCTTTGCAGTATTCAAGGCAAACATTTTCCCACCAATAGCAGAATTAAACAATTGTATGAAACAAATAGATGCATGAGAAGAAGGATAAAGCAGAGATAACGAGTGTGTGTTCACATAGATTAGCTGTGCACACAGTTTAACTCACCCCCTGCCTCCTTGTTACCTGAATATTCAAGATAGCATCAGGTTTCACAAAGGAGTGAGAATTTGCCTGATGCATTTGATAAAAATGACTGTCTCCTGTAACATGGTTTGTTAATGGTCCTTCTTCTGCTCCATAATGATGGCTGCATTTCAGCCATGCTAAAACTATACACCATATACTTGTATTTTGGTTCTTCAAATACATATAACGTATATGCTATGTAGAGAGACTAATAAGTATATGTACATTCATGTGCTATCTGCGTGCATACATTTTAGGTCCTGCTCCCTGCACCAGCAGTGCTCTATTTAAAGGGGAAGTCCATTCCCTATTAGCATGGGAGGGGAGGGCTTGCTATGAAAGTTCTCAAAATGGGGCATGCACAGAAGCTCCCTTGGGAAGATTCTGGAATTGGGACTGGGGGCTCCGGGGTGACTAGCATTTCAACAAATCCTTGCCAGAATAACCTCTGTATGAACTCTTTGGGTCCGCATGTGAAGTCTACTGGGGGGGGGGGCCAGCACCTGCTGCTGCACCTCCTCTCCCTCCTCTACAGCAGCACAGTCAGCCCATCTGTTAATCAGAAGCCACAGTGCTCAGATGATATCTAAGACAACAATACAAGTGTAGTCAGTCTTCACAATGTACAAATTTACATACAAACAAACAAATTCACATTTCTCTATATACATGTACCTACACATTAGAGTTCTTTAGGATGAACAGTCTTTTAAAGGTATATTAGAAGTGTATATCTGGACATTCATGAGAGACAGCCAGCAATAGAAATCCAAAATCGGGTTTCAGCACATTAGTTATTAATTAATATAAACCCCATCTTGTCTATAGGGAAAATTCTCTTTTCACAAACTCAATGGAAAATTAACAAGTCTTGATATATAACAGTCACGCCCTCTGCTGTTGCTGAAACGGATGTGGCCACCCAGACGGAGCCTCCAAGGAAACATGCAGCCGTCCAGGTCTCCGGCTGCAGGGAGTGCCAGAACCTCTCAATGGTTACCAGTGACAGTGGTGAGAATGGCTGTGTGAGGTGTGAGCACCTGGACTCCCTGCTCAGCATGAGGGCAGCGCTGAGAGAGGAAGTGGAATGGTTAAGGAGCATCAGGGAGGCTGAGAGAGACTAGTGGAGCCAGGCTCTGCCCTCCCTGAGACAAGCACAGGAACAGCCGCTGCAAAAAAGACCGGAACAGCATTTCCTCCACTTGCCAGCCCACAGGCAGTAGTTCAAAGGAGATGAGTGAATGGAGGCAAGTCTGTACTTGAGGTGGGAGGCGAACACCCTCCTTGCCAGCCTTGCCCCCTCAATTCACCACATGTAATAGGTATGAAGCTCTGGATATGCAAAGTCAGTCAGTTCATGATATGGAAGATGGTTCATCTACTCCAGAGGTGTCACCAAGGTCAGAAACACCTACTCCCCACATCACAACCACCTCCATGCAGAAGAAAAGACAGGTGATAGTTGTAGGCAACTCCCTTCTGAAGGGAATAGGGGGGCAAATATGTCAGATAGACCCTTGTCCTAGGGAAGTCTGCTACTTCCCTGGGGCCCAGATTAAAGACATTGCTGGGAAACTTCCTAGCCTGGTATGGCCCTCAGAATATTACCCATTACTGCTCTTCCATGTAGGTAGTGACAAAACTGCAATGCATAGTCCAAGGGTGACCAAAAGAGAGTTCAGGGCCTTGGGACAGTTGGTAAGAGAATGGGGAGCACAGATTATTTTCTCTTCTATTCTTCCAGTTGTGGGCAGTGACATTGGTAGAAACAATTGTGTGCAGTCTATTATTGCATCACTCCACGGCTCGTGCCACTGTCACAATTTTGGTTTTTTTGGCAATGGGAAGGCCTTCACAGTGCCAGGCTTCAGATGGGGTTCACCTGTCTCAAAAGGGAAAGAGGATCTTTGCATGGGGACTTGGGGGCTCATAAATAGAGCTTTAAACTAGATTGTAAGGGGGAGTGGGATAAAATCAGGCTTGCCCACAACAAGATGTGGGAGGACAAACCAAGAGTAGAGGGACAGGGTGCTAGCAAGGGCCCTCAGGCTGTTACTCAGAAATGTATTGAGCACACTGAAGAACACTTAAAGCAAGGGGATGCTGAGGTAGCATGGGAAACACCACAGAGGAACAAAGAGGTGCTCCTCTAAGAAGGCCAAGCAGCTGACAGACCAGTTGAAGTGCCTCTACACCCACACACACAGCCTGAGCAACAAACAAGAGGAGCTGGAAACCACCACGCTGCTGGAAAGCTATGACCTGGTTCCATTACTGAAACTTGGTGGGATGAATCCCATGACTGGAGTGTGGCTATCCACGGCTACAGGCTGTTCAGAAGGGGCAGACTGGAAAGGAATGGTGGAGGAGTTGCCCTCTACATATGGAAATAGATAGAGTGTGAAGAGCTGTCTCTGAAGAACAGCCATGAGCAGGCTGAAACCCTATGGCTAAAAGTCAGAGAGCAAGGCAACAAAGGGAACCTTGTGGTTGGAGCCTACTACAAGTTGCCTGATCAAGAGGAAGTCATTGATGAAGTCTTCTTCCTTCATCTACAGGAGGCATCACACTTGCAGGCTCTCATCCTGCTGGGGGACTTCAGCCACCTGGACATCTGCTGGAAGAGTAACACGACAAGCTGTAGGCAATTCAGGAGACTGCAGGAATGCATTGAGGACAACTTTTTCACCCATGTAACAGACAGCCCTACCAGGGGAGATGCAATACTTGACCTGGTGATCACCAATGCGGGCGAGCTAATCAGGGACATCAAGGTTGGACGCTGCCTGGGCTGCAGTGATCACACACTGGTGGAGTTCGCAGTCCTGAGGGATATGAGTCAAGCAAGGAATAAAGTCAGGACCCTGGATTTCAGGAAAGGAAACTTCCAGCTTGTCGGGGAGATAGTCAGTAGGACCCCCTGGGAAAGTGCACGCAGGGACAAGGGAGCAGAGCAGAGCTGCAGATCTTTAAGGATGTTTTCCATAGAGCGCAAGAGCTCTCATCCCCAGGTATAAAAAAGTTTGACAAGAAAGGCAAGAGGCTGACATGGTTGAGTCAAGACCTGCTGGTCAAGCTAAAGGGAAAGAGAGAACTGCACAGGCAGTGCAAGCAGAGACAGGGAACCTAGGATCTGATGAGATGCATCCCAGTGCCCTGAGGGAATTGGCTGACCTGGTTGCCCAGCCACTGTCCATGTTATTTGAAAAGTTATGGCAGTCAGGGGAAGTCCTCGGTGACTGGAAGAAGGGCAATATTGTGCCCATCTTTAAAAAGGGTGAAAAGGAGGACCCTGGGAACTACCGACCTGTCAGACTCACCTCAGTGCCAAGGAAGATCATGGAGCTGATCCTCCTAGAAGCTCTGCTAAAGCACATGGAGGACAGGGAGGTGATTTGAGACAGCCAGCACGGCTTCACCAAGGTGCCATTGACCTTCTTAGCCACTTGGGTCACTGCTGGCTCATATTCAGCCACCTCTCAAACAACACCCCCAGGTCCTTCTCCGGCAGGCAGCTCTCTAGACATTCTTCCCCAAGTCTGTAACACTGCATGGGATTGTTGTGCCCCAAGTGTAGGATCCGGCACTTGGTCTTGTTGAACCTCATCCTATTGGTCTCAGCCCATCAATCCAGCCTGTCCAGATCCCTCTGCACAGCCTCCCTTCCTTCAAGCAGATCAACACTACTACCCAGCTTAGTGTCATTCACAAACTTACTAAGGGTACATTCAATTCCCTCATCCACAGCACTGATAAAGATATTGAACAGGACTGGACCCAGCACTGAGCCCTGGGGAACACCACTCGTGACCGGCCTCCAACTGAATTTAACTCCATTTACCGTAACTTTTTGAGCCTGGACATCTAACCAGTTTTTTACCCAGCAGAGGGTGTGCCTGTCCAGGCCAATGGCAACCAGTTTCTCAAGCAGAATACTGTGAGAAATGGTGTCAAAGGCTTTACTAAAGTCCAAGTACATAACATCCACAGCCTTTCCCTCGTCCATTAAATGGGTAACCTTCTCCTAGAAGGAGATCAGTTTCCCCACAACATCCTTCTCTTTAAATTGGAGGAATATGGATTTGATGGGTGGATTTTTCATTGGATAAGGAATTGATTGGTTGGTCTCACCCAGAGGGTAATGGTCAATGGTTCAATGTCCAGATGGTGATCCGTGATGAGCCGTGTCCCTCAGGGGTCTGTACTGGGACCAGTAGTGTTTAATATCTTTATCGATGACATAGACAGTGATATCGAGTGCACCCTCATCAAGTTTGTGGATGACAGCAAGCTGAGAGGTGAGGTTGACACCCCTGAGGGATGGAATGTCATCCAGAGGGACCTGGGCAAGCTGGAGAAGTGGGCTTGTGAGAACCTCATGAGGTTCAACAAGGCCAAATGCAAGGTCCTACACCTGGGTCGGGGCAACCCTCGATATTGATACAGGCTGGGGAATGAAGAGATTGAGAGCAGCCCTGTAGAAAAGGATCTGGGGGTGCTGGTGGATGCGAAACTGAACATGAGCCGGCATGCGCTCATATCCCAGAAAGACAATCGTGTCCTGGGCTGCATCAAAAAAGTGTGACCAGCAGGTCGAGGGACGGGATTCTGCCCCTCTACTCCACTCTCGTGATACCTCACCAGGAGCCCTATGTTCAGCTCTGGAGTCCTCAGAACAGGAAGGACATGGACCTGTTGCAGTGATGTGTGGAAAAAACACTTTACAACTGAGCAGGTTATAAAGGAGGTGCATTTATTCAGCGCCGGATGCATAGGGGAATCGCTCCACCAAAAACGTGCATACCCTGTGCGGCACTTTGCCATAGTTATATGCACAAAAGTGTTACATATTCATTGTTTCGCAATGCGCTTATACGTATTCATGACATGTCCCGTTTTGTATTAAAATTAGTTCCGGGAAGTCATTTCCATGCGCTCCTCCCTGTTGCATGTGCGCACTGCCTCTTGGTGGTGGTCGTCCGAGGGTCGTGGGGATGAAGACAGTAGCCTTCTTCATTGTAAACTTTTCATCTTTAATACCTTGCGCATGCTTGGTTATCCCTTGGTTCTTACGCAAGTCTGGTTCTGGATGGTTTTGTGATAAAACTGTTTTATCAGTTCCTACCTTCAAGGCAAACTGCTGTATCAGTTCCTGCCTTCTGTCTGTTCTTATCACACTCCACTGATTTTGCACAATGTCCTATTCTAAGCTTACACAATACATACTTAAAGCTATAGTGCCTATCCTATAAAATCTGTTTTAACTCCTACTTTACCTATTGTGTCTCCCTCTATCAGGAGGGGGTCCAGAGGAGGACACAAAAAATGATCAAAGCCCTGGAATAACTCCACTATGAAGAGAGGTTGAGAGAGTTGGGGTTGTTCAGCTTGGAGAAGAGAAGGCTCCAAGAAGACCTTATTGCAGCCACTCCATATTTAAAGGATACTTCTAAGAAAGATGGAGAAAAACTTTTTAGCAGGACCTGCAGCAATAGGACGAAAGGTAATGGTTTTAAACTGAAAGAGGAGAGGTTTAGACTACATCTTAGGAAGAAATGTTTTCCTATTAGGGCGGTGAGGCACTGCCACAGGTTGGATGGGGCTCTGAGTAACCTGAATTGGGCTGGGCTAGGGCTAAACCATTGAAATGAGTGGGTTAAAGGTTGTAGCTCACTCAATAGTTTAGCTCCAGATGCAAGGCCATTTCTCAGGCACAAGATAAGAGGAACTTTACAGATAATCACATTGACTGCAAGATCCTCCCTACAGCAAGAAACCAGTTTTAATCAGATCTGTGGTTAACAGCCTGGAACAACTCAGCATTTCAACCAAAGGTGAAAAGTACACTAGGAAGAAGACTACTGCCTTCATCCTCAAATACCCCAGAAGGAAACCACCAGGGGCAGGGAGTAGGCATGAATGGGAGGGATAATGAATTTCTGGAACTGATTGTAATAACCCGGCCTAGTCTTGGAAATCTAATGAATATACATGTTTGTGTGTAATAAATATGTGCTTGCTTGAACTCTGAGTGTGCAAGTTAGGAGGAGGGATCCCCTTTGCACCCAGCGCCGCATTAAGCATACCTGCTTTATAACTCTTCTGAGTTGTAGAGTTTGTTTCTGCGTGTCACCGTGACACTCATCTTTAGTCTGATGCATTATTTTGCTTCTGCATCTGTGACAAATCCAGCTGTTCTAGACACTTCATATGGTGTTCGCACATAAATACAGAAGAAAGGGTTACTAGCTTGTAAATGTGGTGGTTGGAGCAGTGCTCCAGAAATTAGAAGAGCTGATTTTAATACCTGACTGTGCCACAGACTTTCTTCAAGACCTTGAACAAACTGTTCAAGCCTGGTCAACATGAACCAGTCTGTGGTGCATTGTGTGAGCTGCAATACTCACTGATATATGAGTCCATAGGGTAGGGTCCAAAGTAGAAGGTGCTTTATACTGGAATGCCTTATTGCCTTCCTGTTGCAAAAGAGTGTACCATTCTAAACATTGTGATAAGCAGTCAGTAGAACGCACTAACATTTGTTAATATTAAATGAAATCGCAGAACTTGTACTAATTAAAAGAACAAAGCACCCAGAGAATCTGATAAAGTACATCCTGATAAAGTACATCCTGCACATATGGACTGAGCCTTGTTCTAATTAAAGACCCAGAAGATCTGATAGAGAGCATCCTGGGCATCTGTACCAGGGGAGGACATATTAACCAGGTTCTGTCACAGGTCTGCCAGTTTGGAAGAGGAACATAAGCAACCCACCTCCAGAAGCAGGCCCCCTACTCACTGAGCATGCATGATACAAACATCTGTAACTTTATTACAATGATATGTGAATCACTGATGAATCATTTGTAGAGAGAAGTGCTTGGCATGTATTCACTCTGTAACTTTTGTAATAAATTGAGTGCAGGGGCTCCTGTCAGCGGTGCTTGATTTGTGGAAACTCACTGAGCACCCAGCCTTGTGCAGCTCAAATAAAATCAGTGACTTGGCTTGGCATAAGATTGGCTATTTGCATGACAACTTTCTCAGAGGGTAATATACTTTATAGATAGCGTTCATGGTTGGGATTTTCAGTATTTCTGAGTTGACAGCACCTATTGCCAACTCCACAGAGACCTGTAAGTGACAAGTGCATCATATAGCAACACTTAAGATAAAACTTAAGAGACTAAACAAATGAACTCTGAAACTATGCTCCAAATAAGAAACATTATGATGATGACTAAGTAAAGGGAAAGATTGCAGTGACAACAACATATTGGAATTAATAAAGGTTTTGGTAAAATGAATAGACTCTCTAGCATAACAGCTTGCCTCCCCATGCCACGTTTCACCTCAGACCCCATACCTTGGGGAATTATTCCATTAAATTTCATGGATCTCCAAAAATTGAATAATGTCAACAAAGCACTAAAACAGGCGAACACAAGCTATTATTTAGATAATGAGAACCAATATAGACAGGGGGAGAGAGAAATGCTTCGAGATAGAACACAATGGAGAACACAAAGGAGCGCTGGGTTAATGAACACAGTGCTGGGTTAATGACCCTATGTGTCACCAACAGCAGTGGATACAATGTGATTGAATTACCGGAATGCAAGGTCTTGTGGAAAGGTTCCGGGACCTGGGATAAAAGGTTACAAGGAGACTGGAAATATCTCTCTCCCCTGAATTGGTGTTTAAAATGGGGAAGTAAAGACAAATATAATCATACCTAATTGGCTTGAAACTGTATGCAAGAAATTACATGCAATCACATCGGGGCAAATGTAATAACAATAGCTTTCCCTTTATTATAAGAAGAGCATTAGAAATGCAACAGTCTTGTAGTAATACCATAGATTGTACATCACTCGGAGTATCAGCCCCTGGGTATAGTGTTTGGGTAATGGGAAGTGGATCCTGGACTACTAGATTATCTTTTACCAAAGAAACCGTACCTGTAACCTAGGGTCTCTTGACACTGCCCTATTTGGAAACAAAAACCAATAAACCCCTGATATTGGGGAAAAATTGAAAGAGCCAGTGATGAAGATAATTGGCAAGGGCCCAGTACTTCCACTGAGATAGGGTGGGGACTCCAAAGTTTCTTACTCCTGGGACTTATGGCATTAGAAAATCGAATACTGATTGAAAATATTACATGGCAAGTAGAAACACTGGCTAATTCAACAGGTAAAGGATTCTAATTGGCAACTACAGAATAACACTAAGGCAGTGTTACAACATCGCCTAGTCTTACACCTATTATTAGCCAAAGAACATTGAGTCTGTGACTATTTAAAACTAGACATGGGTCATTGCTGCATTCACATTTCGAATGTGATGGAAGATCTTAATAAGCAGATAGAACAAATTAAAACTATTGCCCAACAAGTTCAAGATGTGTGAAAAGATGTGGAAGATACATGGTTAAATAAAACTCTAAGTCATATAACTGGAATATAACTGACTAGATGTCTTGCTTCTTTGTTGCAAACTTTGATGCTGATAATTTTCATAATAGTAATTGTCTTATTTATGCTGAGCTGTATGAAACGTGTGATTTTGAATATAATACACAGAAATGGAGTTCGAATTATGCTTTTAGAGCAAAGGTGAGGCCCAGGGAAGTAGTTAATAGTTTCAAGGGCCTCAAAGGGGGGGGGGATGTTACTGTTGTGGACTTGAAATTTGCTTGTCTAAGCTTTGTATTAAGTTAGCTTGACCTTGTGATTAAGAGCTAACAAAGCAAGTGCATTTATCAACAACAATCCCAAATTTGTTTTAATATGTCACTTAAATTAAATTACTTTCTGCCTCCAGCATTGCAAAATTGTCTCTCTGACAGGCATTGCTGCAAGAAACTGCCTGTCCTGTTCAGGCTGCATGTATTAACACTGTGTGTGCCAGTCTCTGAGGAGACTCTCATAGGTAAATTCACAATGGGTCAGAAAATGACAGTATATGTACCACATATGGTCATCACTGTCCTGGAACAAAAAGGAGGACATTGGCTCTCTCCTAGTTGAATGTTAAAGTACCAGGTGATATTATTGGAGCAAGATGATATTCTTCTTAGGAACACCTCAGTTGTTAACTCAGCAGTGTTTCTTTCTACTGACCATGTAGAAGGGACTCCTGAGCATGATTGTTTGCAGACAATTGAAGAAGTATATTCCAGCTGCCCGGACCTTAAAGATCAACCACTTGTGAGTCCAGACTGGGAATTATTTATGGATGGGAGCAGCTTTTTGCGAGGAGGAAAGAGGTTATCAGGGTGCGCAGTTACCACAATAACCTCAGTAGTGGAAGCTCGTACTTTGCCGTTATGTATTGTAAGACACTTCAATTGGAGACATCTGATATTTGATTGGGAAATCAATTGGCTGATAAAACTGCTAAAGAGGCTGCAGAAACAGGCATCATGACTTTAGTGCCATAAAAAGAAATAAAATTGCCAGAAACAGCTCCTAGATATGATCATAAGCATTTTAGATTGATTAAGACATTACAGACAAAAGAAAAAAAGAGCGGGTGGTTTGTCACATCCACTGGGCAGGTGGTAATACCGCCTTTTCTTTTAAGGGAATTGGCCAAAAGGGAGCATGATAAAGTACATTGGGGAACAGAAAATCTTTTAAAACACTTAAAGAAAGTAGTTATAGGAAGAGCCATGATGGAAATTACTCGTTCAGTTATGGAAAAATGTGGATTATTCCAAAGAAACAAGCCCAATACCAATAATTGAGTAATACTTGGGAATATTAAGGAAGGAAATTCCTCAAAGATTATTGACAAATAGGTTTTACTGAGTTACCCCGACAAGAAGGCTATAGATATATTCTAGTTTTAGTAGATACCTTTTCAAACTGGCCAGAGGCTCTCCCTGCTTGCACCAATAAGGTAAGAGAAGTAGTAAAAATTTTATTTAAAAAATTATTCCAAGGTTTGTGGTGCCTTTAGGAATGTCTTCAGACAGAGGTCCTCATTTTGTGGCAAAATTAATCAAACAACTAAGTAGTATTTTGGGAATATTGGGGGATTTGCATATGCCTTATAGGCCTCAGTTTAGTGGGAAAGTGGAAAGGATGAATTATACTTTAAAATTGCAGTTGAGTAAAATATATCAAGAAACCTCTATGACCTGGGTAAAAGCTTTACCTTTAGCATTATTAAGAATTTGAATTCAGCCTCGATGAGGATGCCTTAGCCCTTATGAGATACTATATGGGAGGCCTTATCAGATGCCACATGTCCCAGGAGATATCACTGTTAAACGGAATTTGGACATTAATAGCTATTTGATATCTTTAGGAAAGACTCTTCAGGAACTGCAGAAATTTGTGATTGTTAACAAATCCCTAGAGCTTGATATGCTAGCACATCCGTTCCAGCCTGGAAATTGCATGTATGTCAAGTCCTGGGACTCAGAACCATTAACTCCTAGATGGAAAGGACTGTACCAGGTACTTTTAACTACATACACAGCCATGAAGCTGGCTGGAAAAGGACCCTGGATTCATTATGCACGGATTAAGAAGGTTCCTGCTTCACGGACCGCAGAACAACGATCCCCAACTGCTCACCACACGGGAAGCGAGCTGGTACCAAAGCCTGAGTGAAAATCCAACAGGACTCAGGGAACCCACTAAAGATAAGGATTCAAAGAACTGGATCATAATGAATTTTGGGGCTATGTTTCAAGTTATTATCATTACAATAATAACTGTGGTAAAAGGGGTAGATTGGAACAACAACAGCATATTGGAATTGATAAAAGGTTTTGGTAAAATGAATAGACTTTCTAATGGGACAGCCTGCCCTCCCCATGCCATATTGCAGCTCAGATCACATACCTTGGGGCATTATGCTATTAAATTTTATGGATTTTCAAAATTGGATTATGTCACCAAAGAGCAAAACCAGACTAACACGAACTATCATTTAGACAGCAAAAACTGGTGCAGACAAAGAGGGTGTGATGTACTGCAGGATGCAACACTTTGGAGGCCGGGAAGCAACAGAACTTGCCCAAAGAGGTCCACCCTGTTAGACCATCATTTCTTAGATTGGGTTGTAGGATACAGTGAGGCACGATTAATGACCCTGCGTGTTACCAACCGCAGCAGTGATGTGACTGTATTACCAGAATGTAATATCTAGAGAAAAGAAATGTAACAAAAGATCTTAATAATCAGATAGAACAAATTCAGGTTGTTTCCCTGCAAGATTGGGATCTTAGAGAGGATGCAGAAAACAATTGGCTGAATAAATTTTTAACACCATAGAGGTGGAATATTGCTGACTGGGTGGCTTGCTTCCTTGCTACAAACTTTAGTGTTAATCACTGTCATAATAGGGATCGTCTTTTTAGTATTGTTGTGTAAAAATGCATAGTTTTGAAAAGGATCATATTTCTAGAATAGAATTAGGTAAACAACGTCTGTATTATTTTGCTTTGCCTATATCTGGTGAGAAGAAAGATGATGTGGACCTTTAGATGAGAAAAGGTCCAACAAGAAAAGGAGGGATATGATACAAGAAGTGGTTGTTCTTGCAGAGAATGGAATATTTTTTTTTCTGTAGAACTGGTTTTCTAACTAACTTCAGTTAAGTGATATCTAAATGGCAGTATTTTTGAAGTTAGACAGATGCAGACTGTTCTTCTGATATAGTATTTTTTTTTTAAATAGTGCTGTACCCAGACAATGTTTTGAGGATTTTTGGGGTTTTTTTTGTGTTTGTTTTTTTTTTTTTGACTTATCTAAAAAATGCAAGGTCAAACAGAGAACTAGCTCTGAAGCTCTCATTAGCAGAGACAGACTTGGCTGTGTTGAAGTTCATAATAAAATAAGTCCTTGAAAAGTAATAGAATATGCAGGGAGAATTTATACATATGCACGTAAGTTGGATATATATTCTGTCCCCAGCTCTTGTCTCGTTGCGCATGATTGATGGAAATTATTCCCTCATGCCTCCCAGTGCTGAAATAAAGGATGCTTGCATTCTAAAGCTCCAGAATGAGTCCTAGAGAGTTTATTTGCCAGCATTTTCAGTATGACAGACAGACAATGATGATGTGGCACTGGGAGGGATCAATGTAAATAATTTCCCTGAAATAACTACAATACGTAATAGTTTTCTGAGAAATGTTAATGAATATGTATTATTCCGGTAACAATTTCAACATTACTGCTAGCATTAACTGATTTGGTTGCAATAGGAACAAAAAATGTCATCCACATCATTTCTGTGACTTCTATATTGTCATTGTAAAGATGTTCGGAGAATATAAATAAATAATTTCATACCCAAGTTTGTTGTTTTACTACCTTCCAGGGATAGTTTCTATATTGTAAATGGACATGCTAAAGAAGAAATCATCAATGTCATTTACTGAAACATTTATCACCTCACCTGAGTTTATTTGAGCACCTGGGCTGAAGAGGAGCTTGGAGACACCTTGCATTATTTTTCAAGCTGCACAGGCAAGCTTTTGTATGAAACAGCCTTTGTTTTGGAAATCACCTTTCTGATACAAATCAAGTCTTCCCTTGAGACAAAAGCAGTGACCTCTATGACTCATTTGACTGCTCTGTAACCCTATGCTCTCGCTACATGGGAGTGAGCTGTTACTTGAACATTTACTATTCCTGTAGGGAACTGGGTTTCCTGGCTTGTTTCCTCCCTGATCTCACCCCAAGTCCCTCCTTGCACAGTGTAGTGCTCTGTCACCCACTGGTCAGTCCTCAAGCAAGTAGTAGACTGGGCTAGTTTTTCTCTTTCTATTTGAACCTGGCTTTGTTAATGACAATTGCATCTACACATTTCTAATGTCTAGGGGAGGAGCATTGGTGACTAAACCATAGCATTTCCCTAGGTCTAGAGTCTGCTTTGTTCCAACCATTGCATTTTCACATCTTTCATGATTAAATCACTGACTATTGAGGATGGCACAACAACCAACAACAATTTATTTCAAAATAGGTTATCTGTACAGTTCCAAGGTAGGTATGTCACAGGAGTTGGTCTGCACTCAGCTGCAAGTGATAGGGGATAGACATCATAAACAGTAAAAAATTAAGAAATTCTAATGATTCAAAGAGGTGAACTAAGGAATGTTGCAGTCTGTCATATGTTGATTGCAAAGGATAAGGAAGGTCAGGATGTCTGCAAGACTGCATAGATAAAAAGAAGATGCATTAAAGATGTTTATATGTTAATCAAGAAATGGAGATATGTAAATGATTTACCCAATAAATGAGTAGAGAGATCCCCAGAGTCTCTCTGTGAGAATAAAGATACCTGCTTTCTAAAACTCAAATTGAGTCTTGGAAAGCTAAATTCTCGGCTGTTTCATGGCTTCATTTGGCAACTCATGTGGGACCTACTCTGCTCCGCTGCAGGACCTGCTGAGACCAGGACTCCCAAGGGTACCCCCGGGATTTCCCAGAGGGACTCATCTCACTCGGATCACTGCAGGAGCAGACAAGGACCATCTAAGAAAAAAGTTCTCTTTTAATCTACTTGGGTAAAAGGACCGGTCTAACTGGGAATCCCGTAAGTCATAAGGAGACATTGATCTGTGGAATCAGACTCTATAACTCAAGAAGAGTTATAAAGAAGGTATGTTTATTCGTCGGTGGGTCAGGGTGGATAATTCCAAAAAGCCCTGAGTCCCGAACAAAGGACAGGTCAGTATTTATTGTTAAAAGACATACATATTCATTACATTCCCGGGACTAGGCCAAGTTATGTTAATCAGTTCCAAAAAATCACTAACATAAGTGTCCTCCTCTTCGCGTGCAGGCATAGTTGGTCCTGGATGAAAGACTTGAAAATTCTTCCTTATCACAGCACAGTTTCTCCTTATCAAGCAAAGCATCATACATAACCTTGCTAAGTTCGCAAAAGCTGCTCCACTGCAAAATCCTCCCCCCTTACAACTATGCTCAAGGTTAACTAAATATCAGGCTAAACAAAGACTAAACAAAGACTTCTACTTTAATTCCTACATTTTGCTAAAATCCCACATCATTTTGCTAAAATCCCACATCAACGTTCTATGGAGGGCAGCGTACCAGGAACCAGTGTCTGAGAGTATGGAATCTGGTTGTAAGTTGAGAGCCAACTTGGGAACCTGTTGTAGATGCTTCACATTTAGGTGGTTGGATTTTCAGCATAACAATTTATATGGCAGGTACTTGGACTAAGATAATGTCTTTGTAAATTTGACCTAAATATTGTTTTATTGTTGGATTTTTGGCATAATGAATTACATGGCATATAGTTACTTGGACTAAGATAGTGTATTTGTGAATTTAACCTAAACATTATCTGAATCTAATCTAAACATTATTTTGATATTGTGTGCGGAGTATATGGGAGGAACTTTTGAGAAAACCAACGTTGTTAGTCAGGGCTCGCATTGTCATTAGATGGTATATTTTGATGTTTATTATCAAATTCCAAAAAGGAGAGACAATAGCAGTTTGTTGTGTTGTTTGTAAACAGTGTCAACCGATAATTGTAACTAGGTATTACTCCATGTGTAGTATTGGATAACGGTGTCTCAAAGTGAAATAGTCTAAAGAAGAGTCTGAAGTAGAGCCAGGGGAATTGATGGTAACCCTACCACCGACAAGTTCAGGAGTTGGGAGTAGTAGCGATGAAGAAGGAGAATTGAGCGACACCTTTACCCCAGTTGCTGACAGGACCAGAAGTAAAAATTCTAAAGGTCCGGAACGATCAGCCCCTTTATAAGAAGTGCTGGGGCAGAGGGGAGAAGATACAGATTTAGATACCTGGAGGGAAACAGCAAAAGGATATTGTGATGACCCTTCCAAGGTAGCAAAAAGGTACTTAATACTGGGGGAGGTAGTGAAACCAGAATTTGAGTGGGGTCTTGATGTAGCAGCCCATACTGATCCTGCCTCCAGGCTCCAACCCCTGATTATTATTAATGAGGGGGTGGTAAAATCTGATCCTGCTCCCCATTCCATGTGCGGTTGTGGAGCTGGCTGAATTGCAGGAGCAGGAGAGACTGCTGTGGTCTCTTAATCAAAAGGCAGCTTATTGGGGTGGAGTAACTGATTTTTTTTTTTTTTGGAGAGGGATAATGTGATTGTCATCCCTACCCCTGGGATCAGCCACCTCACTGGAAAGCATACAAAAAGCCGCTTGCTTTCAGTTGATGCAGGCCCTCATGCTAATGTTAGCAACCCTGGACAAAGCAATCCCCTTGATTAGAGATTTGTCTGACTCCTTAAGACTTCACAAAGTTTCATGGAGTCTGTTATGGAAAGAGGGTCAGGGAAAAAGCATTCCTCGATATTTAACGGATGGCCTGCCCCTATCTGATTGGCATTTGTTAGTATGGAGAGAGAAAATGAAGTATTGAAAGTGGTGTTTGAGGCACTGGTGGCAGAGCGGATGGCTCTGCAGAGGGTTCAAAGAGTAATTGTTGACCTAAGGAGAATGAAGGAAATCTTGCGAGGTAGCTTAGAGGATGCTTATGCATGTGAAGAGAAGCTAAGATTACAGTTGATGGATGGCGGGGGGGGGGGGCGCAACAATTTGCCGCCCTATTTTTGGGACAGTCTGCCACAGACATTAGAAGGAAGCTTCAAAGATTGAGGTAACCAGAAATAAGAGATTTGGAAAAATTACTAGGAAGAGGCTTGGAGAGTGTTCAGGAATAGAGAAGATGTAGAAAGAAAGAAACTGACAAGGGTAATGGTGGCTGTGACTGTAGCTACGCTAGAACAGAGAGGAGGAAGAGTTTGAGGAAGAGGAAGGCCTATGGGAAGTAGAGGAGATTTGAGAAGTGATCTAGGGCAAAATCAATGTGCTTATTATAGAAAAGAAGGACACTGGAAAAGAGAATGCCCAGAGCTTCAGGATGGCTCCTGGGTGATGATGGCTACGGAAAATGTAGATTGACGGGACCATGGGCATCTACTCTAGTGGATCCACTGGTTAAAATAAAGCTAGGGACACAGGAGGAAGAGGTTGAATTCTTAGTAGATACAGGTGTGTCATTTCCTGTTTTGAATCGGGAACTGGTACCTATTAGTAAGGACTTTATAAATGTGGTAGGAGCTATTGACTAACAGAATAAGGTGTTCTTTTCAAAGCCTCTCAAATATAGACTGGGAAAACAAAATGGGATACAGTATTGGATTTAAAAGACGTGTTTTTCTGCTTGCCTTTAGTCAAAGAAAACCAAAGTTTGTTTGCATTTGAGTGGGAAAGTCCCACTACTGGTAGAAAAACTCAGCTTACCTGGACAGCGTTACCTCAAGGATTTAAAAACGGCCCAACAATTTTTGGAAACCAACTGTCACGAGACCTTGAGGCATGGGGACCCCCTTCTGGAAATGGGACTCTGTTACAGTATGTAGACAATTTGTTAATAGCAACTGAACTGAAATCTGAGTGTATCCAGTGGACTGTCTGTTTGTTAAATTTTCTTGGACTAAATGGATATCAAGACTCTCAACAGAAAGCTCAGATAGTGCAGTTGCAAGTGACCTACCTGAGTTAGGAAATCTCCAGAGGACAACGAGAATTGGGAACCGAGTGGAAAGAAACCATCTGTAAGACACCTCCTCCCCAGAGAGTAAAAGAACTAAGAACCTTCCTGGGAATGACAGGTTGGTGCTCAAAATGCATTTGAAACCCTTAAGAGGGAAATCATGAACTAGCTTTAGGTTTACCGGATGTGACTAAACCCTTTTGGATGTTCTCCCATGAGAAACAGGGAGTAACCATGGGGGTCTTGGCCCAGTGATTGGGGCCATACAGACGGGCTGTAGCTTACTTCTCTAAGCAACTGGACGAAGTAATTAAAGGTACAGGGTGTTTACGAGCAGTGGCAGCTGTAATAATTAATATTGAAGAAGCCTGCAAATTTACTCTAGGCCAAAAGATAACAGTGTTGGTTTCACACACTGTATCTGCTGTACTTGAACAAAAAGGGAATCACTGGCTTCCTCCATCTAGGTTTTTGAAGTATCAGGCTATCATGGTTGAATAAATCTAGCTCCCTTCCTTAGTGAGACAACCACGGAACCATTAACACATGACTGTTTGAAAACGATAGAAGTTGTATATTCTAGCAGACCTGATCTGAAAGAAGAACCTCTGGAGGACGCACAATGTTCTTGGTTTACGGATGGGAGTAGCTTCATCCTGCAAGGTACTGGCAAAGCTGGATATGCAGTGACTACTACAGATAAGGTAATCGAAGCTAACCCACTATGTGTTGGGACATCAGCTCAGAAAGCTGAAATCATTGCCCTAACTAGGACTTTGGAATTAGCCGAGGGAAAAAAGGATAAATATATGAACCAACTCTAAAATATGCCTTTGGAGTTGTTCATGCCCATGGAGCAATTTGAACAGAACAAGGATTACTAACAACACAAGGAAGACGGATAAAGCATGTAGAAGAAATATTATGCTTATTGAGGACTATACAGTTCCAGCTAAAATTGTTATAATGCATTGCCAAGGACACGTAAAGGGTAACATTGACCAGGAAAGGGGAAATAAATTGGCTGACTATGGGGCTAAAAAGGCAGCAGAAGGAATATCAGAAGGACAAATTTTACCCTTAATTTCAGACAACAGGGCAAAGGACTTGAATGAATGGGAGAACATTAAATATTCAAAGTCAGATCAGGACTTAATACAGGAGCTCAGAGGTCAAGTTCCCTCTGAGGGGTGGGCACAATTAAGTGATGGAAGAATTATTTTACCCACCAGTATAATCTGGGGACTCATTAAAAGAGAACACGATAGGACACATTGGGGACTAGACTCCCTGTATAAATTCATAAGTCAAAAATGGATAGGGAGGAACCTATATACTACTATTAGACAGGTGACCCAACGGTGTGAAATATGCTTAAAAAACAATCCCAATAGAGGGAACCAAATACAGTTGGGAATGATAAGGAGAGGAAACATACCAGGAGATTGCTGGCAAATTGAATTTTCAGAACTCCCAAGAAAAGGGGGGTAGAGATCTTTTACCTTTTCTGGATGGCCAGAGGCTTTTCCCTGTAGAACAAATAAAGCAAGGGAAGTAACTAAGGTATTGTTGAATGAAATAATACCTCGGTTGGGGGTACCTACAATCTTTTCATCAGACAGAGGTACCCCTTTCTGTGCACTAGTACTACAACAAGTTAGCAAACTATCGGGAATTGAGTGGTAACTACACACCACATATAGGCCAAAGGCAAGTAGAAAAATAGAAAATAAAAATCATATGATTAAACAACAAATAGCCAAAATATGCCAAAAAGCAAATATGCACTGGTATCAAGCCTTACCGCTAGCCTTGCTCTGACTATGGGTAAAGCCGAGAGCAAAGGAAAATCTGAGTCCTTTTGAGGTTTTATATGGAAGACCATATCAGACCAGATATCAAGGGGAAGATTTACACCAGATGGGAGAATTAGGTCTCCAGTGATATGTTATTTCCTTAGGAAAATAAATGGAGCGAATTAATAAATTTGTGTTGGGAACCCAGCCTAAGGAATTGGATCATCCTATTCGTCCCTTTAAACCTGGGGACTGGGTTTATATTAAGAAATTTTCAGGTGAACCTCTATAGGAAAAGTGAAGTGGACCACATGAAGTGCTGCTGTCAACTTTTACTGCCATCAAGACAGTGGAACAATCAGTGTGGAGACACTACTCCTGGGTGAAGATGGCACCGAAGGGTCAGTGGCTTCCATGCCAACACAACCTTTGAGACTGAAACTGCAAAGGACTTAAAATGATATAAGTCTCTTGGGAAAAATTCGAGAAATGGCTGGAGAATGGAATCGGAACTTGCATTTAAATCTGGTCCAGAATATATCTAGAATAATGGTTGAAAGTGATTGCTGGATATGCACCCACTTGCCAGAGCATGGGGAAAAAGGCATATCTCTGATAGGGACTCCTGTACCCCGAAAGGAGTGGAACTATTCCCTATGGGAAGGAACAAGCTGGAGTAAGAACATAGATTACCAAATATTAGAAATTGCAAGTCCCTCTAGCCCAGAGTTATATAGATATAGCGTATGTGTGCAGAGATGCAACCCACCCAAGGGATTAGGAAAAATAGATTGTGCAAATGCAAAACTTATTGGAAATTATACAAGTTGTAATCAAATCCTTGACATCAGAACATCATTCAATCCCAGTGTAATTACAGGTTGACCGGTACCTGATGGAAAAGGATGGTATTGACTATGTAATGATACAGCTTGGAAAAGGTTACCGGAAAACTGGAAAGGAACGTGTACTCTAGGAAGAGTGGTCCCAAATATGGCTATACACAAATCATTGAACAACCAAGGGAATTGCATAAGGTCTATCATGAAAAGGGTTAAACGAGTTAGTAACCCATTAGCGGAAAGACCTCATGCGTTTCACAGTTTTGTGTGATGGTTGTTTCCTATGATCAGAATAAGTGAATTAGAAAAAGCTCTTGTAAATATCTGTGTAACCATTGAAGCAATAGAAAATAGGACTGTAGACTTAATAGAAGCCTTACAAGCTGAAGTATCAAGTATATCCAAAATAGCGTTGCGAAACAGAATGGCATTAGAAATACTGTTGGCCTCACAAGGAGGGGTATGCACACTTATGAATACTAGTTGTTGTACATATATAGATCAGAGTGGAAGGATTTTGACACATTTGGAAAAGATTGGAAAACAGACAGCAGTCCTCCATAGAGTAGCTCAAGATCATAGAATCATAAAATCATAGAATCTTCCAGTTGGAAAAGACCTTTGAGATCATTGAGTCCAACTGCACCCATCATCCGCTAAACCATGTCCCTTAAAAACTCATTTACCCGTTTTTTAAACACCTCCAGGGATGGTGACTCAACCACCTCCCTGGGCAGCCTATTACAGTGCCTGATCACCCTTTTGGTAAAGAAATTCTTCCTAATATCTAGTCTGAACCTCCCCTGGCACAACCTATGGCCATTTCCTCTTGTCCTATCACCTGTCACTTGAGAGAAGAGATCAACACTCGCTCTGCCACAACCTCCTTTCAGGCAGCTGTAGACAGTGATGAGGTCTCCCCTCAGCCTCCTCTTCTCTAAGCTAAACAACCCCAGTTCCTCAGCCGTTCCTCATAGGACTTCTTCTCCAGCCCCTTCACCAGCCTTGTTGCCCTTCTCTGGACACGCTCCAACACCTCAATGTCCTTCTTATACTGAGGGGCCCAGAACTGAACACAGTACTTGAGGTGTGGCTGCATCAGTGCCGAGTACAGGGGTACAATCACCTCCCTTGTCCTGCTGGCCACACTGTTTTTTATACAGGTCATCTTAGCCACCAGGGCACACTGATGGCTCATATTCAGCTGGTTGTCAATCAACACCTCCAGGTCCTTCTCCACCAGGCAGCTCTCCAGCCAGTCTTCCCCAAGCCTGTAACGCTGCATGGGGTTGTTGTGTCCCAAGTGCAGGACTCGACATTTGGTCTTGTTAAACCTCATCCCGTTGGTCTCAGTCCATGGATCCAGCCTGTTCAGATCTTTTTGCAGTGCCTCCCTTCTTTCAAGCAGATCAACACTGCCACCCAGCTTGGTGTCATCTGCAAACTTGCTAAGGGTGCACTCGATCCCTTCGTCCAGGTCATTAATAAAGATATTGAACCCAGCACTAAACCCTGGGGAACACCACTCGTGACCAGCCTCCAACTGGATTTAAGTCCATTTACCACCACCCTCTGGGCCCGGCCATCCAGCCAGTTTTTTACTCAGCAGAGGGTGTGCCCATCCAGGCCAATGGCAGCCAGTTTCTCAAGCAGAATACTGTGAGAAACGGTGTCAAAGGCTTTACAAAAGTCCAGGTACACCACATCCACAGCCTGTCCCTCATCTATTAACTGGGTAACCTTGTCATAGAAGGAGATCAGGTTGGTCTGGCAGGACCTGACTTTCATAAACCCATGTTGACTGGGCTGGATCACCTGGCTGTTCTGCATGTGCTGTGTGATAGCATTCAATATGATCTGCTCCATGACCTTCCCCGATACCGAGGTCAAGCTGACAGCCTATAATTCCCTGGATCCTCCCTCCGTCCCTTTTTGTAATTGGGAGTTACATTTGCCAGTCTCCAGTCGAGTAGCACTTCCCCAGTCAGTCAGGACCGTTGATAGATGAGGAAAAGGAGTTTGGCAAGAGCCTCCGTCAGCTCCCTTAGTATCCTTGGGTGTATCCCATAGACTTGTGGACATCTAATTGGCCAAGCAGGTTTTTAACCAAGTCTTCTTGAAACATTGAGGGTTCATCTTCACATTCTGTCTCTGGAGGCTTGGAGTCCAGAAAACATCTTACCTTCCTATTAAAGACTGAAGCAAAGAAGGAATTAAGTGCCTCTGCCTTGTCCTCATCCTTTGTTATTACCATTCCCCTTGCATCCAGTAAAGGAGGGAGATTCTCCTTGGTCTTCCTGTTGCTGTTAATATACTTGAAGAAACATTTCTTATTGTCTTTCACTGAACTGGCCAGTTGAAGTTCCAGTTGGGCTTTAGCCCTTCTAATTTTTTGCCTGTATGATCTCACCTGCTCCTTGTAGTCCTCATGGGATGCCTGTCCCCTCTTCCAAACTCATATATTTTCCTCTTTTTCCTTAGACCAACACAGAGCTCTCTGTTAAGCCAAGTTGGCCTTCTTCCCTGCCGACTCATTTTATGGCACATGGGAATGGTCTGCTCTTGCGCTGCCAGAACTTCCTTATTGAGGAGCATCCAGCCCTCATGGGCTCCTTTGTCATTTAGAACTGTCTCCCACTGGACTTTATCACACAACCTTCTAAACAATTTGAAGTCTGCCCTCTGGAAGTTCAAGGTGGCAGTTCTGCTGATCCCTCTCCTTACTCCTCCAAGAACTGAGAATTCTATCACTGAGCCCCAGACATCCTCCAACTGTCACCTCCCCCACAAGGCTCTCTCTGTTCACAAGCAGCAGATCCAGCGGGACACCTTCCCTAGTTGGTTCACTCACCAGTTGTGTTAGAAAGTTATCTTACACACACTCGATGAACCTCCTAGACTGTTTCCTTTCTGCTGTGTTATACTTCCAGTAGACATCTGGAAGGTTGAAGACTCCCACAGGAATGAGGACCAGTGATCGCGAGACTTCTCCCAGTTGCTCGTAGAAGAGATCACCGGTTTCCTCGTCCTGGCTGGGCAGCGAATAACAGACTCCCACCCACTATGTCTGCCTTACTGTGGGTTCCACTGATTTTAACCCACAAGCACTCAACCCTGTCGTTAGCATATTTTAGTTCTACACAATCAAAACTTTCTCTAACATAGAGGGCTACCCCACTGCCTCCCTTTCCTAGCCTGTCCTGCCTGAAGAGTTATAGCCACGCATGGCAGCACTCCAGTTGTGTGAATCATCCCACCATGTTTCCGTGATGGCAATTATATCATAGTTTTCTGTCCTTACAATGGCTTCCAGCTCCCCTTGTTTGTTGCCCGTGATGCGTGCATTGGTGTAAATGCACTTCAGTTGGGCTGTTATTTCCACCCCTTTCCTAAGTGGAATAGGCTCAAGTCCTGACTGTCTACTATCGGTGGTTTGTAACCCACCGATAACCTTTGAATTCTGGTTGTCACCTGGAGTACTATTCTCAACTTACACTGAATTGGCAGACCAGGTTCTCTCACCACTGGACCGTCCCTCAGAGCCTGAGGTCCCATTCCCATGATTTGATCTATTGAGCCTAGTGATGTCCCCCTTCCCCTTCCAAACTATTTCAAAGCCTTCTTGATTAGTCCAACCAACTTTTTAGAGAGCATCCTTGTGCCCTTATGGGACAAGTGTACCCTGTTGTTTGCCAGCAGGTCTCGTGCGTAGGCCAACCTATTGTCATAGAAGCCGAAGTTTTGTTCTTTGCACCATGTTCAGAGCCAGTCATTCAATTCTTGGCTCCTCCCTCTCCTTTCCTCACCATTCCCTACAACAGAGGAGAATACGACCTGCGCACCTGATCCCTTTACCATTTGACCTAAGGTCCTAAAGTCTTTTTTGATTGCTTTGAGGTTTCTAGTTGTTTTTTCATTATTACCAATCTGGAAAATGAGTAGTGGGTAATAAACTGTGGACTCGACAAGTTTGGGAAGTCGTCTTGCCACATCACCAGCTGAGGCCCCAGGTAGGCAACAGACTTCCCTATGCAATGGGTCTGGTCTGCATATTGGACCCTCTGTATCTTTCAAGAGGGAGTCGCCAATGACAATGACCCTCCTCTTCTTCTTTACAGAAGCCGTCTTAATTGGTGGCTTTGGTTTGCTTAAACCCAGGGGATGTTTCCAGGCTGAGTTCTTGGCCCTTGGAGTCGGTTCCACTTGCAGGCTGTTGTAGTTTCAGGCTTTTCAGAATTTTTTTTCCCTTGCCAACATTGGGACTGGTGGGGGCGGGGACCTGGCCGGCCAGTCGGCTGGGACTGTGAGTTTCCAAGGGGGGGCAGCATTACTGGGGACATCCCGGGCAGAGGGGTGGCTTCCGGTATGGACTTGCCACCACACTATTTGGCGGGGAAAGGAGAAAGCCACAGCTCACGTGCAGTGGCTGGGAGAGAGCGGTGTTCAGGATCATTAGCCCCGCTCCATGGGGGTTGTGCCAGTTTTCTTCAGAGAGAGAGAGAGAGGAGAAGTGCAGTCAGCACCAGCTGGATTTCTCTGCGGACTTTCTGGACTTCTTTCCCGTTTCCTTACTCCTCCCTCCTGGCGCCTCCTAGGAGTGGATTTCCAACCCGCCCTGCGATCGGCCTTCCCCCATGTGAGTTTTGTTTTGCCTCGGAGCCCAGCTGGACCACCGAGGACTTACTTAACTCGTTTGAGGTGTTGGACTTTGAAGGGTTGGGTTACGGCGTTGCTGTCTGTTTGGTTCTGTGTTTGGTTACATATATATTTTGCAGTTGAGAACTGTTATCTTATCCTATACAATTTCATCTTGTCCTCTTGATTAAAGTCTATTAATTGCAAAGGGTTGTTGTGTTATTCTTGTGGGAGATATAACCCCAACAGATATCTTAGTTTTTCCTTTAAACTAAGACACATGCCTTCATATTTATTCTGCAGTGGAACCTGCAGGGCCTTGGTAGTAACAGGGGATATGTGCCGATTGTGACGCTGTTTGCAACGAGCAGAAACCTGTTTCCATTCTGCCCCATCTTGCACTTTACTTACCTTAGTTGAGTGGATGTGGGATGGTGGGTCCTCTTTCGTACAAGGCTTGTCTGCCTGTTGAGGCTGTGAAAGGGAGCATAGTAAATTTTTCCAGTAGTCAATCTCCCTCTCACATACCCTGATAGTCCTCAGCCTTGTTACCTCCTCCCTGAGTTCAGTGACCAATCAGAGGAGTTCCTCTACCCGAGCACAGCCCCAACATATGACTTTGCCACTGGCATCTGATACCAGTGCAGGAGGGGGGCATGTCCTGCAACTTGGTGCCTAGGTGGCAGCGTGTACCCACTGGGGTTCAGTCTGGCAGGCTGCTTCGGTCATGGCTGGAGCAGAGCTACGAGATTTCTTATTCTTCTGGCAAGTGGTCACCATTGTGTTCTGTTTTTTCTTTTAGAGGTCCAGTGCCTTCTCCTTGCTCACACTGCCTTCGTGATCTGCCTTGGGGCTTCGCAAAACTATGGAATAAGTTAACTAGTTGGTTACCTACTTTTGTGTGGTTAAAACAATTATTTGTTTCTTTATTCTTCTTAACTATTCTAGTTATTGTTATTAGTTTTTCATTTCGATGTTGTTTATGGGGGACTTTGTAAATCCATTCATGATTATAGTGATTGGAAAAAGAATAAAATAAAGCATGACATACAAACAAGAAAATATTTTAGAAAAAGGTTAGAGGAGAATGGGCTTTTATAAAATGATGTAAAAGAATTTACATATTAGAATGAAAAATGGGGGACTTGATTGAGGGTCGGTATTATAAAGAGCAAAAGATTAAGAAATTCTAACAATTCAAAGAGGTGAACTAAGGAATGTTGCAGTCTGTCATGTGTTGATTGCAAAGGATAAGAAAGGCAAGAATGTCTACAGGACTGCATAGATAAGAGGAAGAAGATGCATTAAAGGTGTTTATATGTTAATCAAGAAATTGAGATATGTAAATGATTTACCCAATAAAATGTGATCGGGTGTTGGGAAATCAGAGCTCTGAGTGGAGAGATCCCCAGAGCCTCTTTGCAAGAATAAAGATACCTGCTTTCTGAAACTCAAATTGAGTATTGGGAAGTTAAAATCTCATCTGTTTCATAGCTTCACTAGTAAGAATCACTGAGTGGGGACAACACTACTACAAGGGCAACCAGAATCTCTTAGGGTTTTGGAGGGAGGATCCTATAGCATGCATACAGTTACCTGTTGAAGTGAGGACACCAAACCTCAAGGGAAAAAAAATGTGCTAGGAGTTCCTACCACAGGGAGGACCTCTAGTCGCATTCCCACTGCTTCAGGAGGACTCAAAATGACCTCCAATGGGGGCTCCATTTATATCTAAGTCAGATTGGGGCTCATGGTCATATGTGGTCATGGTGACACCTGGCTGGAGTAGTCTCCAAGGCAGCACAAGGGTGAAGTCTGTAACCCGAGTCACAGATCCCCCTGTACCATTCCTCAGGGCCACTCCCTCTCAGGGGGCTGCCACACTTCAACATATCAAATGCACTTTTGCTCATTGTCCTGTGCAAATACATCAGTTCACATGGGTAATAAGGTTCCAGTGACCTTACAGGCTGGTCAAATATGATGCAAAACAGGACAGGTAGTGCTTACTTCAGGCAAGGGCAGGAAAAGGTTGTATTCGTGGTCTTCACTGATGTACCTCTGGGGCGGGGGGAGAGCCTGCAGTATGAGGGTCATCAAATGATAAAGTGATAAAAGATAGGAGGCATGCACATTGCTATGAAAGCTCCCATCTCAGCAAAATCTTACTTGTTGCAGAGAGTAAGCTGAACAAAAAATCTGAGATACAAGTGGTTGTGAATGCAAATACTTAAAGGGGGCTTATAAGAAAGATGAGAAAAGACTTATTAGCAAGGTCTGTAGTAACAGGACAAGGGGCAATGGTTTTAAACTGAGAGAGGGGATATGTAGACTGAATATAAGGAAGAAATTTTTTACGTTGAGGATGGTGAAACAATGACCCAGGTTGCCCAGAGAGGTGGTACATGTCGCATCTCTGGAAACATTCAAAGCCAGAGGCAGGCCTTAGCTTACAGGTAACTGGACATACATACCAGTTTTTTATTCTATTTTACTTTCATTTAAGTCAACAACAGCGGTAGAGGAGCTTTTGTTACATTTATAGTCCCTTCCAACCAGGCATTCTATGAATATCAATCAGCTTTCTTGAACCCTTCAGGACCTTATCCCATGGTACCCTATAAAGCAGATCTCCAAAGAGGCCAAAATCTGCTGTCCTGAAGTCCAGAGAAGTGAGCTTGCTGCACGCCCTTCTCACTGCCCTAAGGATCTGGAACTCTACCATTTCACGGTCACTGCAGCCAAGGTTTCCCTTGAGCGTCACATTCCCCACCAGCCCTTCCTTGTAGATGAGAACAAAGACCAGAATAGCACCTCTCCTTATCAACTCTTCTATCGCTTGGAGAAGGAAGTTGTCATCAACACATTCCAGGAACCTCTTGGATTGCTTGGACCCTGCTGTGTTGTCCCTTCAACAGATATCGGGGTGGTTGAAGTCCCCCATGAGGACCAGGACTTGTGTATGCGAGGCTGTGCCTATCTGTCTATAGAGGGCCTCATCTGCTCACTCTATCTGGTCCACTGACCTGTAGCAGACCCCCACGTTAATGCCTCCTGCCCCTGCCTTTCCTTTAATCCTGACCCATAGGCTCTCAGCTGCCTCTCCATTCATCCCCAGGTGGAGCTCCATGCACTCCAGCTGGTCACTGACATAGAGGGCAACTCCCTCTCCCTGTCTCCCCTGCCTGTCCTTCCTAAAGAGCCTGTATCCCTCCATCTCAACACTCCATTCATAGGATCCATCCTACCACGTGTCCATGATGCCAATGAGATCATAGCCCTGAAGGTGCTTTTTGTCCTGATTTTGGTGGATTTTCACTCTTGTTCGATTATCGCTTGATTTCAGCTTTTTATCTCATTTTTTCTGATTTTTTCATTTTTTATGGAAGATTCTGCCTGATGTTGGATTACTTGCAGTGGATTTTTGCTTCCTGTGGAATATTTTCACTTGTTTTGGCTAGTTTTCCTTCTCTTTTTGGTCTGATTTTTGCAGATTTTCCCTTATTTTGGCTGATTTTACTCTGTTTTTGTTTTATTTTTTCTTTATTTTTTTCTGACTTTGGCTTATTTTCGAAGGGTGAGTTGGTTTTATCTAGCTTTCCCAAGCTCTCCAAAAGCTCAGTCCACCTCTCTCCCAAAACTTGCACCCTTACAAAGGAAAAAAAAATATGGAAGAAACCAACATCACACTAAATACATGCATTTCTTTATTTTTCAAAATACAAGCAACTACACCGCAAGAATATGCAAAGGAGCAAGGGAAGAGGGGAAGGGAAATGGAAAAAAGGACAAAAAGGAGCTATATATCACCCAGCATACAGCTATAACACCCAGTAACTAACAAAGTAAAGTATTAATGAAATCTTACCATGTCACCTTTCCCATGGAGAGCCGGACGGCCAAATCCGACTCGTTAAAAAATTTTCCACAAGCTTGGCAGCAGACAGGACCAATGCAGGGACCTTCTGCTCCCCAGCCTCCTCGGAAAAAAAGGAGTGTACTCTCTTATCTACACTCTATTTATATGTCTGGTAAAGTTAAAGGAAGACATGGAATACTTCCGTGGATCAAAAGTCAATCCACTACATTCTCCACCCCTTATTCCATATCATTTCTTTAACACCACACCTGTACATTGTGTTTCTCTATATCCCACGCATTGACATATATATATATATAGAGTCCTTGTATTATTCCAAGGTCAATCAAAGTTTTTGTTTTAGGGCTTAAGAGTTCAAACTCAGAAGATCTGCTGGTGGCTGTTTCTCAGGTAGTAATGAGAGTCTCATGTGGTGCAGTGCTGGCCTGACTCGATTGGACTTGGCTCATCACTGGAGAATGGTATCCGCTCTGTTCAGGTCTGTCTCGTCTGGTGTCATCTCCTGTAAAACTCAACTCGACACAGAATTAGTTTTTCCCCAAGGACAGATTTCCTTGAGACACACACTGGGTCTCTCCATTCTTTCTCATTACCCACCATGTATTTTCAGGCCCTTGAGTGAAAACAATCTCACGAATGGGTTTGTCTTTGCTTGAGGGAGGAATAATGCAAACAACCTTACCTAACATACCCCTCAGATGGAACACTGGAACTTTGTCTCCATCTACAGTGTGGAGGGATTCTGCTTGGGCAGGCCCAGCTCGATTGACAGAGCCTCTGGTGTTAACTAGCCAGGTGGCCTTGGATAAGTGCTTATCCCAGTTTTCTGCTGTGTCCCCCATACAATGACGTCATCGATATACTGGATATGTTCTGGGGCCTTACCCTTCTCTAATGTAACCTGAATCAGTTCATGACAGATGGTTGGACTGTGCTTCCACCCCTGGGGCAGTTGATTCCAGGTGTATTGAACGCCCCTCCAGGTGAAAGTAAACAGTGGCCTGCACTCTGCCGCTAAGGCAATGGAGAAAAACGCTTTGGCAATGTCAATGGTGGTGTCACCACTTTGCTGTCTTGGACTCCAGCTCCTACTGGAGCTCCAACATATCTGGTACTGCAACACTCAATGGCGGTGTGACTTCATTTAAGCCACAATAGTCCACAGTCAGTCTCCATTCTCCATCAGACTTGCGTACAGGCCAGATAGGGCTATTGAATGGTGAATGGATTCTGCTGACCACCCCTTGGCTTTCCAGCTTCCGAATCATCTTATGGATGGAAATCACAGACTCTCGATTCGTCCGATACTGTCGCCGGTTTATGGCTGTCGTGGCTATTGATTCTTTTTGATCTTTAACTTGCAGTAGTCCCACTGCAGAAGGGTCTTCTGAGAGGCCAGGAAGGGCAGACAATCACTTGGACTTCTCTTCAATCACTGTGGCTACACCAAAAGCCCACCGGTACCCATTCGGGTCCTTGAAGTATCCTTTTCGTAGATCATCCATACCTAGAATGCAAGGGGCTTCTGGCCCCGTCACAATGGAATGCTTTTCCCATTGGTCTCCTGTCAAGCTTATGTCGGCCTCTATCACTGACAACTCCTGAGACCCTCCTGTCACTCCAGAAATAGAAACAGTCTCAGTACTCTTATGCTCTGATGGCATTAAAGTACACTGGGCACCAGTATCTATCAAAGCTCAGTATCTCTGAGGATCCGATGTGCCAGGCCAGTAAACCCGATTGCCTTCTTGGTCCCTCTCCTTCTCCTGGCAGAAGGCAGGGCCCCTCTATTGGTGTTGATCAGAGCAATCGTCGTCAGACTTTGACTTTGGTTTCTTGGAGGGTTTTTTTTTCATCAGGGAGGTGGATCTCCATCTTCTTGTCTTTCAGCAATTACAGTTTCTTGTCTAAAAATTCTGCATCTATCACATAGACAATTTTCTTGTCAGTGTCCTTCTGTCTCAGCTCCTTCACTCTAGCTTCGAGCTTGTAAGTGGGTTCACCACCCCACTTCTTCATGTTCTCTCCCTTGCTGCATAGGTATGCCCATAGTTGGCTACGTGACTGACGCTTAAGGTTTTCTTTCCCTCTACACGGGAATGATGAAGATCATGAACGAGACTGAGATCGAGGTCATCTTGGTCTATCCCACCATGATCGTTCCATTGGCCTTTCTCTGTAATCTCCGTAATGTCTGTCATCTCTGTCTCTAGGATAGTCCTCATATCTGGAGTATTCATAATCTCTCTCTCTTCTTTCCCTATCGTAGGTAGGTCAGTATAGGGAATCGGAGGAGTCTTCCAGGTTTCCGCTATGCGCTTTATCCACCAACACATGGCTTCCATGCTTGGTTCACCCGTCCTTGGATCATAGCCGGTTATCAAGAAGTAGGTATATGGTTTATGGGCACCTTTAATTACCTTTTTCCACACAGGCTGTGTGCAGGGGACACGCTCTGGAGCTTGGATGTCATAATAGTCTGGATCAGAATAGATGATCTCCAACATGGCTAATTCCCGTAGGTATCGGATGCCTTCTTCCGCAGTATTCCACCTTCTTGGAGAGCTTGACAGATATTCCTTAAATGGGCATCTCACCCTCACAGCGTGGAGGATTCAGATCCAAAGACTGGACAACATTCTCTCCTTTGCCATTTCTTGTTCTATTACAGGATCTCGGGCAAGAGATCCCAATTGTTGTGCTTCATGACCTTCAATCACATGACTAATAGCTCCATTGTCCCAGCATCGCGCCAGCCAAGTGAGGATTTGTTCACCAGGCAAACAACTGTAATTTCTTCATAAATCTCGACGATCTCTTGCGGTCAGTGATTGTGTAATGTCACTTTCTCGCATTATTTCTTGTCCATCTCTCCCACGTAGAATCTTTTCCACTTCTCTTTGTACTCTTCCGCTCTTACGTGGAACCACTCCCACCTCCTCTCTGTATCTCTCACGAGGAGGTAGAGACCAAGTGTGCTGTAGAGATGGACTTCTACGTCGTTCACGCCATGGAGATGGACTTCTACGTCTTTCACCATACCCAGCAGGTAGAGGTAGTGAGTAGTCTTTTGGATGCTGAGATGAAGGCCTCAACCAAACATCAGGTGACAATAATTGTCTCTCAAGTTGAGGGGAACGCTTTTGCTTCTTCTTTGCATCTTCTGAAATACTAAATGTGTAGTCAGGTTATAAATCATCAAGTGACAGTACACCACGGGTTGTTTGTACTGTTGCCTTCTTTTCTCTTGATACCACTCTACTTTCCTTTGGATGCACCCCTAGTTCTTTTGGGCGCACCCCTTCTCTTGCAACCATTTCTTCCTCTTTTACAGTCTCTCCTTCCTCTGTCACAGCCACTTCTTCCTCGCTCACAGCTGCTCCTTCGTCCACTACTGCCTGCATGGATGGGATAGGTCCTTCTGCTCCTTCTTCTTCTTCTCTTTCTTCTTCTTCTTCCATGCGTTCCAGTTGTGGAGATGGGTCTGTAAGTTTTTTGGCCTCCCTCAGCGACATCTTCATTTTCTTTATAGGAGCAACAATGACTTTTCTGTTTTTAACTTGAGTCCCAATTCTAGTAGACTTAGTAGAGACAGCTTCAACTTCAAGTTCTGCTTGGACCCCAGTTTCACAAGTGGACCCAATAAGGACATCACTAGTTTCGGGTGACATGGTTTGAGTTCCTGTCTCAACCTTAACCTTCTGAGAGTGATCTACTGCAGCACGATAAGCATTAGCCAAGCCCCAGTACAAAGCATAGAATTGCATGTTTGGATCGTCATATGAAAGACACGTTTCCCTCAAACAACGTGTCATCTCATCGGGGTTGAACACCTGCTCTGGCACAAACTCCCAAGCAATAGGAGGTGTCACTCATACCACCAGTTTATCAAAATCCAACCATGCTCCCTGCTATCCAAAGACTGGCCTGTCCAAACTCCTTTCCAAAGCTCCAGCGATTCTTCTCATGGTTCGTCCCTTCTTATAACAAGGGAACCAGTGCAGTACAACCATTCCAATTTTAAATAGTACTTCTACCGCCTTTACCACTAATATCTTTGTTTCTAGACAATTTAGATATTTGTTAGAGCTGGTCTTAGGAGTACTTTCCACCAAACCTCAAATGACACCATAACGGAGACTATATATTAGGCCGTCAATGTCAAAATTGAGGAATGGAAGCCATTCGTTCCATCCATCTGAACAGCTGCATTCCTCAACAGGATATTCTGGGACAAGAACAAAACCTTCTAGAACAATGAAAAATCTTAGCAAAAAGGCCATTGTTATAATTTTTCTTCAGGTTGTCCCCCAAACAAATTCTTATTTTGTAAACCAGTTTTCTTGGTTGCTTTCCCAGTGCTCTGGTGGTGTTCCCAGACACTGTTTTCAAAACAAACCATCCTCTGCTACCAAAAATTGAGCTGTTTTGAGCTAGCTTTCCCAAACTCTCCAAACGCTCAGTCTTCCTTACTCCCAAAACTTGCCCCCTTTCAAAGTAAAAAAAACCTATGGAAGAAACCAAAATCACACTAAATACATGTATTTCTGTATTTTTCTAAATACGAACAACTACACCGCAAGGATATGCAAAGCAGCAAGGGAAGAGGGGAAGGGAAATGGGAAAAAGGACAAAAAGGAGCTGTATATCACCCGGCATACAGCTATAACACCCAGTAACTAACAAAGTAATGTATTAATGAACCAATGCAGGGACCTTCTGCTCCACAGCTGTGCAGCAAGAAAAAGGAGCGTACTCTCTTATCTACACCTTATTTATATGTCTGGTTACGTTAAAGGAAGATATTGATTACTTCCGTGGATCAAAAGTAAAACCACTTCAAAGGGTTTGGCTGATTTTTAATTCTATTGACTTATTTTTGAGGATTTTGCCGGTTTTGACTGATTTTTACTTGTTGTGTCCATTTTGGGTTAATTTTGATAACTATTGTCTCTTTTCCACAAGTGTCTGCTTATTTTTGCTCAGTTTTGTTGCTTTTTTGCTTGTTTTCCTAGATTTTGGCTGATTTTGACTGTTTTTCACTGCTCTTGTCGGAATTTCGCTTTTATAGCTTAATTTTTCTTATATAAGTTGGGTTTTCTGCTTTTCAGTTCTTTAGTCTCATATTCCGTATTGTAGTGCTTCTTTTCCTGATTTTTTTATGGGTTTCACTTCTTTGGAAGATTATCAGTTGTTTAGTAAGCTTTTCATTTGTTTTGGTTGATTTTAGCTTTTTTTGCTGTTTATTTGTACTGATTTTCAGTGGGTTTAACAGATTTTTGCTTATTGTGGAAGATTTTTGGTTTTTTGGTGTGATTTTAGGTTGTTTTTCTTATTTTTCTCTTTTTTGGCTATTTTTGGCTGAATTCTGCTAGTCTTGGCTGAAATTCACCTATGTCGGCAGTTCACTTCTTTTCAACAATTTTCATTGATTTTGTCTGCGTTTGTCTCATTTTTGCCTCTTTTGTCTCGTTTTGGTGTATTTTTGCTGGTGTTGGTTGATTTTTGCTGCTTTTAGCTTATGCCTGATTTTCCCACGAATTAACAGATTTTGTCATATTTTTGCATATTTTCACTGGTCTTGGCTTATTTTGCTTCTATTGCGTGTTTTTTCCTTGTTTTGGCTGAGTCGTATAATTTTCCCGATTTAACTGTTTTTCACTTGTTTTCATTTATTTTGGGTGATTTAAACTTCTTTGGGCAGATTTTTCTGTTTCCTTTGGTTTATTTTCACTTCTTTTGGCTGATTTTCGCTTGTGTTGCAGCTTTTGGCATTTTTGCACTGCTTTCAGCTGATTTTTTATTATGCTCTGGATTTTTTTTGTTTGGGTTGCTCTGATTTTCTCTCTTTTTTGCTGATATTGGCTTATTCTCACTGGTCTTGCAAGTTTTGTCCTTATTTTGGTGGATTTTCGCTCTTGTTCAATTTTCCCTTGATTTTTGTGTACTTTGGATTTTTTTTGAATGTTTTGGCTGATTTAAGCGTTTTATCTGGTTTTTTCTGATTTTTGCATTTTCTATGGAAGATTCTGGCTGATTTTGGCTTACTTGCTATGGTATCGCTAGATTTTTGCTTTCTGTGGAATATTTTCACTTGTTTTGGCATGTTTTCCCCCTTTTTTGTTCTGATTTTATTCATATTTTCCCTTCTTTTGGCTGATTTTCTCTCTTTTTACCTTTTTTTCTGTTGATTTTTTTCTGACTTTGGCTTATTTTTGAAGGGTTTGGCTTATTTGAAATCCTATTGGCTTATTTTTGAGGATTTTGCTGGTTTTGGCTGGTTTTTACTCGTTGTGTCCCTTTTGGGTTAATTTTGTTAGATATTGTCTGTTTTCCACTAGTCTCTCTTTATTTTTGCTCAGTTTTGCCGGTTTTTTTTCTTGTTTTCCTAGGTTTTGTCTGATTTTGACTGATTTTTACAGCTCTTGTCTGATTTTCGCTTTTATAGCTTAATTTTTCTTATATAACCTGGGTTTACTGATTTTCAGTTCTTTAGTCTCATTTTGGTGTATTTTGGTGGGTTTTTTTCCTGATTTTGGCTGATTTTCACTTGTTTGGAAGTTTATCAGTTGTTTGGTTGATTTTCTTTAGTTTGCTGATTTTCGCTTGTTTTGGCTGATTTTTGCTGAGTATAGGCTGTTCTTTGATTTTGTTTGTTATTTTTTGTTTTGTTATACATTTCGGGTTTTTGGCTGATTTTATTTGCTTTTCACTTTTTTGGGTCTTGTTTTGCTTTTTTAGGAAGGTTTTCAGTTGTTTTGCTTGACTTTGGCTTGTTTTTTCTGGTTTTCACTTCTTTCAGTTGAATTTCGCCTCTTTTCTCTGATTTTATGCCGATTTTCCCCTGGTTTGGTTGTTTTTTGTTGCTTGGGCTTATTTGTACTGATTTTCGGTGGATTTAAGTGATTTTTGGTCTTTGTGGAAGACTTGGTTGTTTGGCGTGATTTTATGGGTTTTTTTCTATTTTTGTCTTCTTTTGGCTATTTTTGGCTGAATTTTGCTAGTCTTGGCTGAAATTCACCTCTGTCAGCATTACACTTCTTTGGAACATTTTTTGCTGATTTTGACTCGGTTTGTCTCATTTTTCCCTCTTTTGTCTTGTTTTGGTGTATTTTTGCTGGTGTTGATTGATTTTGGCTGCTTTCAGCCTATGCCTGATTTTCCCATGTTTTTTCATATTTTTGTCAGATTTTGGTTTATTTTCACTGTTCTTGGCTTATTTTCACTTCTATTGCCTGCTTTTTGTTTGTTTTGGCTGATTTGTGTAATTTTGCCATTTTAACTGGTTTTCGCTTGTTTTCGCGGATTTCGAGTGATTAAACTTTTTGGGCATATTTTCTTCTTACTTTGGCTTATTTTTGCTTCTTTTGTCTGGTTTCAGCTTGTGTTGCTGCTTTTGGCATTTTTGCAATGCTTTCAGCTGATTTTTTTATTATGTTGCTGATTTTTTGCTAGATTTGGCTGTCTTTTGCAGGGTTTGGCTGATTTTTCCCTAGATTGGGCTCATTTTCGATTGCTTTGGAAGATTAGTTGATTATCAGTGGTTTTGGCTGATTTTCACTTGCTTTGCTTGGTTGCTGCTTTTTTACCATTTTTCCTTGCTTTGCCTTATTTTTTCTTTTTTGGCTCAGTTTGGCTAATTTTCACATTTTTGGAAGATTTTCAAGGTTTTTGGCTCATTTTTGCTTGTTTTGGCTGTTTTTCGTTTGTTTTTGCCGGACTTTGGAAAGATTTTTGCTTCATTTGACTGATTTATTTTCCAAATTTGGCAGTTTTTTGCTGATTTTTACTTGGTTTTGAATACTTTGGCTGATTTGAGCTTATCTTCACTGGTATTGAACGGGTTTCGCTTCTTTGGATGATTTCCGAATGTTTTGGCTGTTTTTTGCTTGTTTTCTTTGATTTTGGTGAATTGTCTAATTTTCACTGATGTTAGCAGATTTTTGATAATTTCGGTTTATTTTCGCTGGTCATGGCTGATTTTCATTTCATTTTGTCTGAAATTGACTTTATTTATCTGACTGGCATTCTTTTGAGTGTTTTTGCTTATTTTCGTTTATTTTATTGATTTTGGTGTGTTTTCCCTTTTTCTGGATTTTTTTTCTGGTTTTGGCTGTTTTTTCATTGTTTCAGCTTATTTTCATCGATTTTTTTCTGGCTTTCAATTGTTTTGGCTGATTTGGGCTGATTTTCTCTTGTTTGGGGTTCTTTTCACTGGTCTTGGCTGATTTTTGCTTTCTATGGTTCAATCTGGATTATTTTTGTTTGGATTTGTCTGATTTTCTCTCGTTTTGGCTGATATAGACTTATTCTCAGTGGTCTTGCAAGTTTTGTCCTTGTTTTGATGGATTTTCGCTCTTGTTCAATTTTCCCTTGATTTTTGTGTACTTTGGATTTTTTTTGAATGTTTTGGCTGATTTAAGCGTTTTATCTGATTTTTTCTGATTTTTGCATTTTCTATGGAAGATTCTGGCTGATTTTGGCTTACTTGCTATGGTATCGCTAGATTTTTGCTTTCTATGGAATATTTTTACTTGTTTTGGCATGTTTTCCCCCTTTTTTGGTCTGATTTTTGCAGATTTTTCTCTTATTTTGTTTGATTTTCTCTGGTTTTGTCTTTTTTTCTCTTTTTGTCTTTTTGTCTCTTTTTCTCTTTTTTCTTTTTTGTCTCTTTTTCTGACTTTCGCTTCTTTGCGAAGTGTTTGGCTGATTTGAAATTCTATTGGCTTATTTTTGAGGATTTTGCCAGTTTTGGTTGATTTTTACTCGTTCTGTCCGTTTTGGGTTAATTTTGCCAGATATTGTCTGTTTTCCACTAGTATCTGGGGTTTTATTCTCAGGTTTTCTGGGGGGTTTTTTTGCCTTTTTTTCCTGATTTTGGCTGATTTTCACTTGTTTGGAACATTATCAGTTTTCTGGCTGATTTTCTTTGGTTGGCGGATTATCACTTGCTTTGGCTGATTATTGCTCATTGTGGCTTCTGTTTGATTATGTTTGTTATTATTGGGGGTTTTTTTGTATTTTTCTTGTTTTGGTTGATTTTACTTGCTTTTCACTTTTTGGGGCCTCGTTTGGCTTGTTTAAGAAACGTTTCAATTTTTTGCTTGATTTTAGCTTGTTTTTGCTGGTTTTCGCTTCTTTTTCAGTTGAATTTGGCCTTTTTCCTCTGATTTTGGCCGTTTTTTGATGCTTGGGCTTATTTTTACTTATTTTCGGTGTGTTTAACTAATTTTTTTTGTGAAAGATTTTTGGTTGTTTGGTATGATTTTATGCTGGGTTTTTTAAATTTTTTCTCTTTTTTTGGTTTTCCGCTGAATTTTCCAAGTCTTGGTTGAAATTCACCTGTATCGGCCGTTCACTTCTTTTGAATGATTGTCACTGATTTTGGCTGAGTTTGTCTCATTTTTGCCTCTTGTCTCTTTTTGGTGTATTTTCCCTGGTGTTGGGTGATTTTGGCTGCTTTTAGTTTATGCCTGATTTTCCCACGGTTTAACAGATTTTGTCAGATTTAGGCTTATTTTCACTGGTCTTGGCTTATTTTTGCATCTATTGCCTAGTTTTTGTTTGTTTTGGCTGAGTTGTCTCAATTTCCACTTTTAACTGTTTTTCGCTTTGATCATTGATTTCAGGTGATTTAAATGTGTTTTCACTTTTTTTCTGGTTCCTTTGCTTCATTTTCGCTTATTTTGTCAGTTTTTCACTTGTGTTACAGTTTTTGGCATTTTTGAACTGCTTTCAGGTGATTTTTTTCCTTATGTTGTCTGATTTTTCGCTAGATTTAGCTGTCTTTTTCAGAGTTTGCACGATTTTTCTCTGGATTTGGCTCATTTTCGATTGTATTGGAAGTTTAGTTGATTTTGAATGTTTTTGGCTGATTATCACTTGCTTTGCTTGGTTGCTGCTTGTTTTTCCCATTTTTTCTTGCGTTGCATCATTTTTGCTTTTTTGGCTCAGTTTGGCTGATTTTCACTTGTTTTGGAATATTTTCACGGTTTTCTGCTCTTTTTTTCCTTTTTTTTGGCTATTTTCGTATGGTTTTTCCGGACTTCGGCAAGATTTTTGCTCCATTTGGCTTATTTATTTTTCGTAATTTTGCTTGTTTCGGCTGATTTTCATCTATTTTTTTTCTGGCTTTCAATTGTTTTGAGTGATTTGGGCTGATTTTCTCGGGTTTGGGGTTCTTTTCACTGGTCTTGGGTGATTTTTGCTTTTTATGGTTCAATCTGGATTATTTTTGTTTATATTTGTCTGATTTTCTCTCGTTTTGGCTGATATAGGCTTATTCTCACTGGTCTTGCAAGTTTTGTCCTTGTTTTGGTGGATTTTTGCTCTTTTTTAATTTTTGCTTGATTTTTTCATACTTTAGTGTTTTGTAAAACATTTTGGCTAATTTAAGCTTTTTATCTTTGCTTTTTCTGTTTTGTGCATTTTTTATGGAAGATTCTGGCTGATTTTGGGTTATTTGCAATGGTCTTGGTGGATTTCCGCTTCCTATGGAATATTTTCACTTGTTTTGCTTGGGTTTTGTTGCTTGGGCTTCTTTTTACTGATTTTTGGTGGGTTTAACTGATTTTTGCTCCCTGTGGAAGATTTTTGGTTGTTTGGCGTGATTTTGCTATTTTTCTCTTCTTTTGGCTATTTTTGGCTGAATTTTGCTAGTCTTGGCTGAAATTCACCTATGTTGGCAGTTCACTACTTTTCAACAATTTTCATTGCTTTTCTCTGGGTTTGTCTCATTTTTGCCTCTTTTGTCTCATTTTGGTGTATTTTTTCTGGTGTTGGTTGATTTTTGCTGCTTTTAGCTTATGCCTGATTTTGCCACAATTTAACAGTTTTTGTCAGATTTTGGCTTTTTTTCACTTCTATTGCATGGTTTTTGCTTGTTTTGGCTGAGTTGTATCATTTTGCCTTTTTAACTGTTTTTTGCTTGTTTTCGTCAGTTTCAGGTGATGTAAACTTGTTTGGACAAATTTTCTGTTTCCTTTGGTTTATTTTCGCTTCTTTTGGCTGACTTTCGCTTGTGTTGCACCTTTTGGCATTTTTGCACTGCATTCTGCTGATTTTTTTTTTTTGTTGACTGGGGTTTTTTTGCTAGATTCAACTGTCTTTTGCAGGGTTTGGCAGATTTTTTCCTGGATTTGCCTCATTTTCGATTGTTTTGAAAGATTAGTTGATTTTCAATGGTTTTGGCTGATTTTCAATGGTTTTGGCTGATTTTCACTTGCTTTGCTTGGTTGCTGCTTTTTTCCCATTTTTTCTTGCTTTGCCTCATTTTTGCTTTTTAGGCTCAGTTTGGTCGATTTTCCCTTGTTTTGGAAGATTTTCAAGATTTTTAACTGAAGTTGGCTTGTTTTGGTTGTTTTTCCTTTGTTTTGATGGACTTTGGCAAGATTTTTACTCAATGTGACTGATTTGTTTTCCTAATTAGGCTGTTTTCTGTTTCCTTTGGTTTATTTTCACTTTTTTTTGCTGCTTTTCTCTTATTTTTTTCATTTTGGTGTGTTTTCCTTTGTTCTGGTTGTTTCTTTTTTGGGGAGTTGGCTGTTTTGTTGCTTATTTTGGCTCATTTTCATCTACGTTTTCTGACTTTCTGTGGGGTTTGTAGAAGACAAAGGACATGTTCTGGGAAATTCCGAGCAACAGGACTTCAGTCTGGTCAAGGCATAGAGACATTTGCAGGCCGTGCAGGAATATCATTGCTAGGACACCACAGGCGGAATTTGGCAAGAAAAACATCCTGGCAAGCGAAAAACAAGAAAGGGGGGCGTTCCACACGTGATTGAAATTAAGACCTTGAACAGGATCTGAAACTTACAACAGAGACGGATGGACAGTAGAGACTGACCTATTGTAAAGAAGCATTATTCGAGTGAACAGCACATGTTAATCAATCGTTCTTATTGTTATGCGTGAAAGTAGATAAGATAGAGTATATAACCATTAGCAGTAAAGCAATAAACTCGGCTTCTGTCTGTTCACATTGATCGTGTGATGAGTCCATGACTTCCACGTCTACAAGTGGCACCCGAACAGGGACCCTCAGATCGGCATTGGATGGATCAGCCAGCCCAGTGATTACCGGCAACGAGGGGGTGGAAGCCGGCCGAAGGTGAGTGCTGCCCCGGCACTCGGGAAGACGTTAACACACATATAAATAGAAGAGAAATCCTGCCCTGATCAAGCAGGCGGCCGGGGAGGAGATGGGGTCCACACTCTCAAAAGAAGAAGAGGCAGTGGTTAAGCTCCTCCAACTTATTCTCTCTATGAGAGGACGTTCATATGACTCGAGCTCCATGAAGGCTTTGCTACTGTGGGTGCAAAGCAGGAACTTGATCCCCACTATAAATGCCGCTTTTGAAATCCCAACATGGGATTGAATAGGCAAGCAATTGTGGGATGAAATTAGTAAGGGATCCAAGGAGGCGAGCAAATTTCCCACTGTGTGGAGATTGATACATGAGACTTTAAAGAATATGAAGGCAGAATGTACAGTGACAGCCTCTGCTTTTGCTGCGTTGTCACCTGTTGAAGAAGCGCAGTCGACTGCCGCTCAGGTGTTTTTAGGACCCAGCATCCCTTTGGCAAGGAGGGGAGCAAGTTCTACTTAACGCTCCTCCTAAAAACAGTCCCTATTTCTTCTACCAACATTTCATTTGTGTCTGCATGGAAACAAGAGCAGCCTCTATCAGATTTGCCCAAATTGTTGCCCTCCGACTCTGATCATGAATGTGATAATGTAGCTAATGATAATAAACCGAAAGAAGCAAAGTGGTTGCACCCTCTGCTTCCCCCAGCTACACCGCCCCCTCTTTCAACTGTGTGTGTACAACAGCAGCAATCTTTAGGGCTAGGAGATGTTCAACTGCGAGAACTGTTGAAAAAAGCTAGAAGATTTGGAGACACGAGTACGAGTCATGGAACAACAACATGCAGGTCCATTGGGGCCACCGATAAGTTCTTTCCCCACCCATATTCCTCTTACCCCCCCCCCCATTAACCCTCTCGTTTCTGTTCCAGAATCACCTGAGCCATCATATCTGGGATTTAAGGGGATGGAGGAGGGTGTAGGAGTTAAATGGAGAGGAATTGTAAAAGATGCAATATTAGATGGAACAATGATACCTTCAGCCTTTCCTGTTATAGTTGATGGGGGGTAGAATATGTGGGAATCTTTAGACAGGAAAATTTTGAAGGAAGCAAAATCAGCATTGTCTCCATATGGGTTAAAATCTCCATATACTCAGTCAATTTTGCAACATATTTTTTCGAGTAATCTTTTGGTACCCCAGGATTGTCGTATGATTGCACAAATGTTATTGTCTCCTTCACAGCAGTTACAATTTTTTCACCATTGGCAATTATCTTGTGAACAATTAGCGGCCATCTCGCGACAGCAGGGGGACCCTCTTTATGGTGTACAATTGGAAATGTTAATGGGTTCGGGTCCTTTTGCAAGGGCTGATTGACAAGTGCAGTTTGCTACTGAAGTATTGCAAGCCAGTCAAGATGCGGCATTTAAAGCTATGATGAACGTTTCTGATGATAAGATCTGCCCGGGTTTTACTACAATTAGGCAAGGACCGAATGAATCTTTTTCAAAATTTGTAGCTAGATTACACACTGCCATAATGGCACATCCTGATTTACATGAAGATATGAAAGCCAAAATGTTAGATATGTTAGCCTTTGATAATGCTAATGACAAAACTAAGCAGGCTCTTAGCACACTTCCTCGAGGCTCTGGAACTGCTGTACTTTTGGAAGTGGCAGAATGCATGCTTTTTGCTAATCAAGCCACTGTTATGGCTGCAGCAGTTGGAGCAGTAGCGCGACCACTGGTCAAAAACCAAAAAATTGGCAGATTTTAATTATTGATTTGAAAGATTGGGGTTTTTTACAATACCATTGCATCCTGAAGAGGCAGAAAAATTTGCTTTTACGGTGCCATCAGTGAACAAAAGTGAGCCAGCAAAAAGATATCATTGGGTAGTTTTGCCACAAGGTATGAAAAATTCTCCGACTATGTGTCAAATGTTTGTGGCATGGGCCTTACAATCATTTCGATCCAACAATCTGGATCCATTAATGTACCATTACATGGATGATATACTAATAGCTGGAAAAGATTTTGATGCAGAAAAAACAATCAAAGAATTAACAATTACATTAGAGGGGAAAGGGCTAACAATTACCTCAGAAAAGGTTCAGAAAAATGAACCTTGGTTTTATTTGGGATGGATCATTACAGATGGATTTATTAGACCACAAAAATTGAGCCTAAAAACAGAAATAAAGACTCTTACAGATGTCCAAAAACTTTTAGGAGATATACAATGGGTAAGACCAACATGTGGTGTTACTAATGATCACTCAGCCCCGTTAATGCCTTTATTGGGTACCACTAGTAATGCCAATGAGAAAAGACAATTAAATGAGGAACAAAAGCAGACATTAAACCTTATAATTGAAAAGGTTCAAAAAGAAATAGTAGCAAGAAATGATTGTTAACTCTTCAAAATATCTTAAAAACCTTTAGCAATTATCGGTCAAGAGAATCATAGTAAATGGTCAGTTTTAGAATGGATTTTTACAGCATATACTCCAAAGACTACGGTGATAACACGTATAGAACTAATATCCAATTTGATAAGAAAAGGAAGACAACGAATCATTGATATATCAGGTTTAGACCCCAAATCCATATGTATACCTATCAGTAGCACTTGTTTAAATTGGTTATTAGCAAATTCAGAATTAATACAAATAGCCTTAGCTGACTACCAAGGAATCGTTACTGCACATTATCCTTGCGAAAAATGGCTGTCATTAATACAATCACAGGATTTAGAAGAAGCACCATATAGATCTGAAACACCAGTGGATGGCTTGACAATTTTTACGGATGCAGGAAGGAAATCTAGGACAGGACCGATTACTTGGCAAAAAAGATGGTCAATGGCACCATCATATTTTGGATGGGGACATTGAAGACTCTTTGCAAATGTTAGAATTACAAGTGGTTTTATGGGTTTTTCAACATTGGCGATCTGTACCGATCAACGTAATTTCAGATTCATTATATGTTGTAGGTACTGTTAATAGGTTAGAGAGAGGAATGGTTAAATCAGTACAAAACAAAACTTTACATATGTTGTTGTTACAATTGTTACATTTATTATCTCAAAGATTTTGTCCATATTTTGTTACTCATATTCGGAGTCATCAATTTAATAATGGGTTATCTATTGGTAATAATATTGCTGACCAGTTGGTAGCACTTGTCCAAACAAATTCGGTCAATTTATTTGAGCAAGCCCGTTTGTCTCACGAATTTTTCCATCAATCGGCTAAAATGTTGGCCAGACAATTTAATTTGTCGCAGAACGATGCACGTGGTATAGTAAAGTCGTGTCCAGCATGCCAAAAAGAAGGGTTTGGCTTGGGCCTTGGAGTTAACCCACGTGGATTACAAGCCTTACAACTATGGCAAATGGAAATGGATGTTACTCATATCCCAGAATTTGGACGCATGAAAGATGTACATGTATCTATAGATACTTTTTCTCAGGCAATATGGGCAACTGCGCAGACTGGAGAAGCAGCCAAGCACGTCATTAAGCATATGCATGCAGCAATTGCTGCTTTAGGTGTCCCACAAGAGGTAAAAACGGATAATGGTCCAGCATATGTATCTCAAACATGGGACATTCGTCGGCTCACTGGCATTCCCCATTCTCCGACTGGACAAGCCATTGTTGAACGTGCTCACGCCACACTGAAATCGCTTTTGCAAAAACAAAAAGGGGGAACTGCAGGGGAGGGTCCCGCAGAACAACTTGCAAAAGCGCTGTATGTGTTAAACTATTTATGCCTCACAGAAAATCAAGTATCACCGCCTATTACAGTGCATCAAGTATCAATACAATCAGGAATTTAGAATTCAGAGTTAATTAAAACACAATATAAAGACTTGCAAACTGGAGAATGGAAGGGGCCAGTGGAGTTAAAAATGACTGGTAGAGGATATGCTTGTGTTTTAACAGATACTGGCCCAAAATGGATTCCAGCATGATGGGTCCGACCTTGGCGATCCTCTTGATCGACAGTGTGAACACAGACATTCTCTGGGTGGTTCCACAGCGAAAGACAAATGTATGGGTAACAATAGCTAACATCACAAACCAGGATACATTATGTTTATCCATGTCAAGTCCAGAAAATCCCTTTTCTACCTGTTTAGTAGGAATACCCATAGATGAGTGGGCAAGAGACAACTTTGGAATTTGTAATAGCCCAAAGAATTGTACAGATGCTTGGGATGGAACTATGATTCATTTTCCTCAAACTACCCAAGAACTTCAGGAACCGGAACTATTAGGATCAGTAAAAATGGATGCTTGTGTAATGTTTAATTATAGTTATAATCAACCATTGATAAGGCAGGCGCAAAATGTTAATGCTACGCAAGAGATTTATAGAAATGCAACAGCTTGGTGTAATTATACAAGTTCAAACATATCTTGATCAAGTAATGTACCTATGGCATTACCACAAGGTGTGTGGAGATAGGGCCTGGGTAGGTATCCCATCAAAAATTAGTGGAGGGCCATGTAGTCTGGACAGGCTAACTTTATTAACTACCAACACAACCATGATACATGATCACTTAAAGAAATCACAGAAGATTAGGAGAAAATGCATGACACATGCATTTACAGCAGATTGTAATGGGAATGTTACATTTTGGGATACCTCTCAAATTTGGGCAGCATTGGTTTTTTGCACCTGGAGCAGGTGTCGCTGCAGCATTGAGAAAATTAACTAATTTAGGTTGTTGGCTTAGCAAGCAAACTAATACCACTTTGTTAGCTCTTTTAGGATTGTTAACAGATGTTGATAGTGTTAGACATGCTACATTATGAAATAGAGCTGCTATAGATTTCTTATTATTAGCGCAAGGTCATGGATGTGAAGAATTTGAAGGAATGCGTTGTATGAATTTATCAGATCTCTGAATCAATTCACAAGGCAATTCAACAGCTAAAGAATGGGGTTAAACAACTACAGATGAATAATGATTGAGGTTGTTTTGATGGATGGTTTAAGGTTTGGAGTTTACCTGGATGGTTAATATCAATTATAAAAATGGGATTGATTCTTTAAGTCATGATATTAATATTAATGATGATTGTACCATGTTTAATGCAATGTTAATACGAATGATGGAGAAAACCATGAATCAGATCTGGATTGTCTAAAAACTAAAAGGGGGATTTGTGGGCATTTTAGAAGACCAAGGACATGTTCTGGGCAATCCAGAGCAGCAGGACTTTAGTCTGGCTAAGGCATAGAGATATCAGCAGGACTCTGCAGGCGGAATTTGTCAAGATAAACAGCCTAGCAAGCGAAAAACCAAAACGGGGCACGATGCATACGTGAATGAAACTAAGACCTTGAACAGGATCTGAAACTTACAACGGAGACGCGTGGACGGTGCTTTTAGGTTATGCCTGATTTTCCCGTGTTTTACCAGATTTTGGCTTATTTTCCCTGGTCTTGGATTGTTTTCACTTCTATTGCGTGGTTTTTGCTTGTTTTGGCTGAGTTGTATCATTTTGCCGTTTTAACAGGTTTTCGCTTGTTTTTGTTAATTTCGAGTGATTTAAACTTCTTTTGGCAGATTTTCTGGTTCCTTTGGTTTATTTTCGCTTCTTTTGGCTGATTTTCGATTGTGTTGCAGCTTTTGGCATTTTTGCACTGCTTTCTGTTGATTTTTTCCTTATGTTGCTGATTTTTTTTGCTCGATTCTTCTGTCTTTTGCAGAGTTTGGCTGATTTTTCCCTGGACTGGGCTCATTTTTGATTGTTTTGGAAGATTAGATGATTTTCAATGGTTTTGGCTGATTTTCACTTGCTTTGCTTGGTTGCAGCTTGTTTTTCTCATTTCTTCTTGCTTTGCCATATTCTTGCCTTTTTGGCTCATTTTGGCTGATTTTCATTCTTTTCGAAGATTTTTAAAGTTTTTTGCTGATTTTTGCTTCTTTTGGCTGGTTTGGGTTTGGGTTTTTTTCCATACTTTGGTAAGATTTTTGTTCTGACTCATTTATTTTCCTAATTTGGCTGGTTTTGGCTGATTTTCACTTGGTTTTGAATATTTTGGCTGATTTGAGCTTATTTTCAGTGTTATGGTAGTTTTTTCGCTTCTTTGGCTGATTTCTGAATGTTTTGTCTGATTTTTACTTGTTTCCTTTTATTTTGGTGAATTGGCTAACTTTCACTGCTGTTAGCAGATTTTTTATATTTTTGGCTTATTTTCGCTGGCCGTAGCTGCTTTTCACTTCTTTTGTCTGAAATAGACTTTATTTATCTGACTGGCATTCTTTTGAGTGTTTTCACTTATTTTGGCTTATTTTATTGATTTTGGTGTGTTTTCCCTTGTTCTGGATGTTTCTTTTTATTGGGTTTGGCTGTTTTTTGCTTGTTTTCGCTTATTTTCGCTATTTTTCCTGACTTTCACTTGTTTTACCTGACTTGGGCTAATTTTCTCTTGTCTGGGGATTTTTTCACTGGTCTTGGCTGATTTTTGCTTTTTGATGGTTGAATCTGGATTACAGTTTTTTTTTTGTTTGGATTTGGCTGGGTTTCTCTCATTTTGGCTGATATTGGCTTATTCTGACTGGTCCTGCAAGTTTTGTCCTGATTTTGGTGGATTTTCGCTCTTGTTCGAATTTCACTTGATTTTTTGTACTTTGGATTTTTGTTGATCTTTTTGGCTGATTTAAGCTTTTTATCTCATTTTTACTGATAATTGCATTTTTTCTTGAAGATTATAGCTGATTTTGGCTTACTTGCAATGGTATTGGCGGATTTTTGCTTACTGTTGAAATATTTTCCTTGTTTTGGTCTCTTGTCCTCCTTTTTTGCTATGATTTTTGCAGATTTTCCCTTATTTTGGCTGATTTTACTCTGTTTTTGTTTTATGTTTACTTTATTTTTTCTGTCTGACATTTTCGAAGGGTGAGCTGGTTTTATCTAGCTTTCCCAAGCTCTCCAACCACTCAGTCTGCCTCTCTCCCAAAACTTACACCCTTTCAAAGGAAAAAAAAGCTATGGAAGAAACCAAAATCACACTAAATACATGCATTTCTTTATTTTTCTAAATACAAACAACTACACAGCAAGGATATGCAAAGCAGCAAGGGAAGAGGGGAAGGGAAATGGAAAAAAGGACAAAAAGGAGCTATATATCACCCAGCATACAGCTATAACACTCAGTAACTAACAAAGTAAAGTATTAATGAAATCTTACCATGTCACCTCCCCCGTGGAGAGCCGGACGGCCAAATCCGACCTGTTAAAAAATTTTCCGCAGGCTCAGCAGCAGACAGGACCAACGCAGGGACCTTCTGCTTCCCAGGCTTGCCAGAAAAAAAAAGAGCGTGTACTCTCTTATCTACACTCTATTTAGATGTCGGGTGACGTTAAAGGAAGACATGGAATACTTCCGTGGATCAAAAGTCAATCCACTACATTCTCCACCCCTTATTCCATATCATTTCTTTAACACCACACCTGTACATTGTGTTTATCCCACGCATTGACATATATATATATATAGTCCTTGTATTATTCCAAGGTCAATCAAAGTTTTTGTTTTAGGGCTTAAGAGTTTAAACTCAGAAGATCTGCTGGTGGCTGTTTCTCAGGTAGTAATGAGAGTCTCATGTGGTGCAGTGCTGGCCTGACTCGATTGGACTTGGCTCATCACTGGAGAATGGTATCCGCTCTGTTCAGGTCTGTCTCGTCTGGTGTCATCTCCTGTAAAACTCAACTCGACACAGAATTAGTTTTTCCCCAAGGACAGATTTCCTTGAGACACACACTGGGTCTCTCCATTCTTTCTCATTACCCACCATGTATTTTCAGGCCCTTGAGTGAAAACAATCTCACGAATGGGTTTGTCTTTGCTTGAGGGAGGAATAATGCAAACAACCTTACCTAACATACCCCTCAGATGGAACACTGGAACTTTGTCTCCATCTACAGTGTGGAGGGATTCTGCTTGGGCAGGCCCAGCTCGATTGACAGAGCCTCTGGTGTTAACTAGCCAGGTGGCCTTGGATAAGTGCTTATCCCAGTTTTCTGCTGTGTCCCCCATACAATGACGTCATCGATATACTGGATATGTTCTGGGGCCTTACCCTTCTCTAATGTAACCTGAATCAGTTCATGACAGATGGTTGGACTGTGCTTCCACCCCTGGGGCAGTCGATTTCAGGTGTATTGAACGCCCCTCCAGGTGAAAGCAAACTGTGGCCTGGACTCTGCCGCTAAGGGAATGGAGAAAAACGCTTTGGCAATGTCAATGGTGGTGTCACCACTTCGCTGTCTTGGACTCCAGCTCCTACTGGAGCCCCAACATATCTGGTACTGCAGCACTCAATGGCGGTCTGACTTCATTTAAGCCACGATAGTCCACAGTCAGTCTCCATTCTCCATCAGACTTGCGTACAGGCCAGATAGGGCTATTGAAGGGTGAATGGGTTCTGCTGACTACCCCTCGGCTCTCCAGCTTCCGAATCATCTTATGGATGGGGATCACAGTATCTCGATTCGTCTGATACTGTCGTCGGTTTATGGTTGTCGTGGCTATTGGCACTTCTTGATCTTTAACTTGCAGTAATCCCACTGCAGAAGGGTCTTCTGCTGAAGGGTCTTCAGCTTTCTTGCTGATTTTGGCTGATTTTCACTTGTTTGGAAGATTATCAGTTTTTTGGCTGATTTTCTTTTGTTTGCTGATTTTTGCTTGGTTTTGGAGATTTTTGCTGATTTTGGCTTATTTTGTTTGCGATTTTTTGGTTTTGTTGTATTTCTCTTTTTTTTGTTTTGGCTGATTTTACTTGCTTTTCACTTTTTTGAGCCTCGTTTGGTTTGTTTAGGAAGCTTTTTGGTTGTTTTGCTTGATTTTAACTTGTTTTTGCTGTTATTCGCTTCCGTTGTTGGAATTTGGTTTCTTTTCTCTGATTTTGGCTGGTTTTCCCTTCTTTTGGCCATTTTTTGTTACTTGGGGTATTTGAACCTTTTTTCGGTGGGTTTAACTGATTTTTGCTCCTTGTGGAATATTTTTGGTTGTTTGGCGTTATTTAATGTTGGTTTTGCAAGTTTTCTGTTCTTTTGGGTATTTTTGGCTGAATTTTGCTAGTCTTGGCTGAAATTCACCTGTGTTGACATTTCTCTTCTTATAGCTGATTTCCATTGATATTTCTGGGTTTGTTTCTTTTTTTGCCTCTTTTGTCTTATTTTGGCATATTTTTTCTGGTGTTGGGTGATTTTGGCTGCTTTTAGTTTATGCCTGATTTTCCCATGTTTTAAAAGATTTTGTCAGATTTGGGCTTATTTTCACTGGTCTTGGCTTATTTTTGCTTCTGCTGTGTGGTTTTATCTTGTTTTGGCTGAGTTATATCATCTTGTTGGTTTACCTGCTTTTTGCTTGTGTTCGCTGATTTCGGGTGATTTAAACTTATTTGGGCAGATTTTCTGGCGCCTTTGGTTTATTTTCGCGTCTTTTGGCTGACTTTCGCTTGTGTTGCACCTTTTGGCATTTTTGCACTGCTTTCTGCTGATTTTTTCCTTCTGTTGGCTGATTTTTTGCTAGTTTTGGCTGACTTTTGCAGGGTTTGGCTGATTTTTCCCTGGATTTAACTAATTTTCTATTGTTTTGGAAGTTTAGTTTATTTACAATGGTTTTGGCTGATTTTAAATGGTTTTGGCTGATTGTCACTTGCTTTGCTTGGTTGCTGCTTTTTTTCCCCCTTTTTTCTTGCTTTGTCTTTTTTTGCTATTTTGGCTCAATTTGGCTGATTTTCAATAGTTTGGGAAGATTTTCAAGGTTTTTTGCTGATTTTTGCTTGTTTTGGCTGGTTTTCTTTTTTTTGCTTGACTTTGGCAAGATTTTTTTTCCATTTGGCTGATTTATTTTCCCAGTTTGGATGATTTTGCCTGATTTTCATTTATGGCAGATTTTGGCCAATTTTTACTTGGTTTTGCATATTCAGCTTATTTGAGCTTTTTTAAACTGGTATTGAACTGTTTTCACTTCTTTGGCTGATTTCCGAATGTTTTTGCTGATTTTTACTTGTTTTCTTTGATTTTAGTGAACTTTTCCCCTAAGTGGCTTATTTTCGCTGATGGTTGCATATTTTTGATAGTTTCAGCTTATTTTCTCTGGCCATGGCTGATTTTCACTTCTTTTGTCTGAAATTCACTTGATTTTTCTGACTGGCATACTTTTGAATGTTTTTGCTGATTTTCTCTTATTTTATTGATTTTGGTGTATTTTCCCTTGTTCTGGATGTTTCTTTTTCTGGGTTTGGCTGGTTTTTGCTTGTTTTGGCTGATTTTCATTTATTTTTTCTGGCTTTCAATTGTTTTGGCTGATTTGGGCTGATTTTCTCTTGTTTGGAATTCTTTTAAGTGGTCTTGGCATATTTTTGCTTTTTATGGTAGAATCTGGCTTATTTTTGTTTCGATTTCGCTGATTTTCTCTCGGTTTGGCTGATATTGGCTTATTGTCACTGGTCTTGCAATTGTCACTGCTCTTGGCTTGTTTTTGCTTTCATAGTTTAATTTTTCTTATTGAAGATGGGTTTCCTGATTTATCTGTTCTTTTCTCTTTTGTGGGGTTTTGGTCTTTTTTTTGTTCTTTTTTGCCATATTTTGGTGCTTTTTTACTGATTTTGGCTGATTTTCACTTTTTTGGAAGATTATCAGTTTCTATAGTTTGCTGTTTTTCGCTGGTTTTCACTGGGTTTGTCTCATTTTTACCTCTTTTGTCTTGTTTTGGCATATTTTTACTGGTGTTGGGTGATTTTGGCTGCTTTTAGCTTATTCCTGATTTTCCCATGTTTTAACAGATTTTTTTAAGATTTTGGCTTATTTTCACTGGTCTTGGCTTATTTTCGCTTCTATTGCCTTGTTTTCGCTTGTTTTGGCTGAGTTGTGTCATTGTCGTCGTTTTAATTGTTTTTCGCTTGGTTTTGTTGATTTCGGGTGATTTAAACTTGTTTGGGCAGGTTTTCTGGTTCCTTTGGTTTCTTTTCCCTTCTTTTGTGTGATTTTAGCTGATTTTTGCCATTAAGGTGTAAAATGATATCTTGTTGGCATCCAGTAATAAAATGCTTGTATAGTTGAATGAAACTCTTCTTCCTTCCTTGTCTGGAGTCATAATGTGCTTGCTTGGAGGCCTAAAATGCTTGTGTCTTTGCATGCAGGCATATGATTCCTATTTGCTTGCATGCAGCCATTGAATGGTTGTTTGCTTGCCTGCATGCATTAAAAGCCTTCTTATTTTTTTGCGTGGAGGCATAACGTGCTTACTTTTCTGCATAGGTGCATGCGATGCCTAGATGTTTGCATGCAAACAAGAAATTTATTCTCAAATGCTTGCATGGAGACACCAAATGCCTGTTTGTATGGTGTCATGCAGGCATAGAATGCTTCCTAGCTTCTTTGCATGGTATCATGAAATGCTTATTTGCTTGCATGCAGGCATAAAATGATTCCTTTCATGGTTGCATGCAGGCACAGAATGCTCCCTTGCTTTCCTGCATGGAGACAGGAAATGCTTTCTTCCTTGCATGCAGGAATAAAATACTTGCTTGTTGTCTTGAATGCAGTCATAAAATGTTTGCTTCCTTCCTTGCATGTTATAAAACCATTGCATGCTTGCATGGAATGCTTCTTTCTTACCTGCATGCCAGCATAAAGTGCTTGCTCGCTTGCATGCAAGCATAAAATGCTTTGCATGGTGACATAAATTGCTTGCTTCCTTGCATGTAGGCATGCAGTGCCTGCTTGTATGAAGGCATTAAATCCTTGCTTCCTTGCATAAAATGTTTGTTTGCTTTCTTCTATGCAGGCATAAAATACTTGCTTGTTTGCTCGCATGAAATGATTGCTTTCATACATGCAGATATAGAAAGCATTCTTGCATGCTTGTATGCAGGCACAAAATGCTTGCTTGCATGCATGTAGGTATTAAATGCTTGTATCTTTGCCTCAAATGCTTCTTGCTTTCTTTGCATGCAGGAACAACCTACCTTCTTTCTTGCGTGCAGGTTTAAAATGCTTGCTTGCCTGCTTGCATGCAGGCATAGAATGTTTGCTTGCTTGCATGCAGACACAAATACCAAGAATTAGATCACGATGAATTTTGGGGTTATGTTTCAAATGATTATCATTACAATAATAACTGTCAGAAAAAGGGGTGGATGGGAACAATGACAGCATATTGGAATTGATAAAAGGTTTTGGTAAAATGAATATACTTTCTAATGTGACAGCTTGCCTACCCATGCCACATTCCACCTCAGACCACATACCTTGAGGAATTATTCCATTAAATTTTATGGATCTTCATAATTAGATAATGTCACCAAAGTGCTAAAACAGGCGAATGCGAAATCAGGTGCAAATAAAGAGGGAGTAACATACTGCAGGATGCAACATTTTGGAGGCTGAGAAGTAACAGGACTGGGGTTGGGCATCATGCTAACACTCCTTGCCCAAAGGGGTCCACCCTGTTAGCCCATCATTTCTTAGACTGAGTTGCAGGGTACAGTGAGGCAAGAGTCACTGCTGGATTAATGACCCTGTGTGTTACCAACCGCAGTAGTGATGTGACTGAATTACCAGAATGTAACATCTTGAGAAAAGGCTCTGGAACTTGGGATAAAAAGTTACAAGAGGAGACTGGAGATATATTTCGCCCCTGAACTGGTGCTTTAAATGGGGAAAGAAAGATAAATTTGATTACCCCAAGTTGGCCTCCAACTGTACACAGAAAAATCATGTGACTTTATCAGGGGCAGATATAATAACATCAGCCTTCCCTTGACTGTAAAAAGAGCATTAGAATTGCGAGAAACCTGTATCAACACCTCCAGCTGTTCACAGGCCAAAGTGCCAGGCCCTGTATACTGGGTTCAGTGCTGGGTCCAGTGCTGGGTCTGGCCCTTTTCAATATCTTTATTAATGCTCTGGACAAAGGGATCAAGTGGACCCTTAGCAAGTTTGCAGATGACACCAAACTGGTTGGCAGCGTTGATGTGCTTGAAGGAAGGAAGGCGCTGCAAAGAGATCTGGACAGGCTGGATCCATGGGCTGAGACCAACGGGATGAGGTTTAACAAGACCAAATGCCGAGTTCTGCACTTGGGGCACAACAACCCCATGCAGCGTTACAGGCTTGGGGAAGAATGGCTGGTGGAGAAGGACCTGGGGGTGTTGACTGACAACCGGCTGAATATGAGCCAGCAGTTTGCCCAGGTGGCCAAGAAGGCCAATGGCATCTTGGCCTGTATAAAAAACAGTCTGGCCAGCAGGACAAGCGAGGTGATTTTACCCCTATACTCAGCACTGGTGGGGCCACACCTTGAGTACTGTGTTCATTTTTGGGCCCCTCACTACAAGAAAGACATTGAAGTTCTGGAGCGTGTCCAGAGAAGGGCGACGAGGCTCGTGAAGGGGCTGGGAAACAAGGCCTACGAGGAATGGCTGAGGGAACTGGGGTTGTTTAGCTTGGAGAAGAGGAGGCTGAGGGGAGACTTCATCACTGTCTACGGTTGCCTTGAAAGGGGGCTGTGGCAGAGCTAGTGTTGATCTCTTCTCTCAAGTGACAGGTGATAGGACAAGGGGAAATGGCCATAAGTTGCGCCAAGGGAGGTTTAGACAGACTCGATATTAGAAAGAATTTCTTTACTGAAAGGGTGGTCAGGCACTGGCAGAGGCTGCCCAGGGAGGTGGTTGAGTCACCATCCCTGGAGGTGTTTAAAAACAGGTAGATGAGTTTTTGAAGGACATGTTTTAGTGGAGGATGGGTGCGGTTGGACTTGATGATCTCAAAGGTGTTTTCCAACCAAGAAATTCTATGATTCTATGATTCTTTGACATTAATTCTAGGGAAAAAAATAAAGATGTTTTATTTTAGACAGATACAATTATCATTTTGGTAGCATATAACAATCTGCTTTTGCACTATAAACAAAAAAACAGTAAAATCATGTTCTAGAAGGGTATTTTACCATTAATTAATTTCTTGTACACTTCAGCAGGGCAGAATTACTAGACAAAGTAACAACATGACTTTTCACTCATATCCAACTAATATTTCTAGTGAGATTTAGCTGTTTCATTACTGCCAAGCCACACTGGAGCAATGTATCTTTCTTCTCGGTATCACATACTTATATGCCCTATTTCTGCATATTAAAACAGAAACATTAGTGCATTCTGACCATGGATTTATTAATCTGGCCTAATAATTGCTTCTCCCAAGAATTTCATATGATGGTAGGGGCTACTTTCTATCTGTTATTTAACAAAAGAAAAAACAGCAGGGTATGTATACTCTGAAGGAAGGACATAACATTTTTTTTCCATTCTCTCACCTTTGATACAGTGTCTTCTGAAGGTTTTGCTGGAGACTCAAGGATTAATGGAATAAACAGTGTAAAGGATTCATCTCCTTGACTCTCAGATTGCAATTTAGATTCACCACCTAGAACTTCATTTACTGTTTTCTCTTCAACCATAAGTGAGGTCTTATCAATTTCTTCTGTTACCTCACCGTTAAAAAGTTCAGATGGAGTTTCCTAAAAATCACATTTCTAAGTCAAGATTACGCCCAACTATTGTTCCCAAATGCTAGTGGGTGTATCTGTGATCTAAATTTGTGGCTTAATTTTAGAAGCAGCTAGCTCAGGTACCTAGAAATTATTAAGAAGTTACTGAGAAAGTATAGCTTAGTGTAAAGTAGCTATCCAACTATTTAACCAGCACATTAACTTGTTTTTTTCAGCTGCACTAAGTTTCTGACCATGACTTACACTGTTAGGAGCTAAGCCGAGTAGTTTTTATGCATCTCACAAGCATACATGCTACAGTCCTTCCTTTAAACCATACGTTAACAAACCCAACTTTCTCACTGATTAGTAAGAACATAAAACATAAAAAAAGATATTGCTAAACACAGAGGATACTCCCAGATTTTAATTCAAGCTGGTAACAAGTATTTGTAGATAAAAATTTGATTTAAAAATCAAAGCAGGCAAGCTTTAAGGGGAGAAATAAAAAGAGTCAACAGTAGTCACTGAAACATAGCAGCTATTAGCTTCTTCAAATATATATATAGAGAGAAAGAGAGCGATACTGGATCAGATCTTGACCCTACTTCAGTTCTTCACAATATTTGAGTAGAACAAATCAATTAAGAAAGTCAGGTTGAGAGAAAAGCTAGAAATTCACCTTACTGAAGATCCTATGAACTCTATCATTCAAAATGAGTAAAGGAATATTCCCTGATACTAATTCTATGCTAGTTTTAGATTCTCAGATATATTTCTCAACAAAGCATTGGTACAAAGAGCTGATAGGCATATGGATCAAGGCATGGACAATACCTATACTGTAGTTGTATTCCAAACTTCTTGTCTGCTGTCACTGTCACTTGCAGCTCACCTCCTTCTCACTCCATTTCACAGGGGGTGATGCATTTAACTCTGTTTCCGATACAGATCAATCCTCAATTTCAACAAACATTTCCTCTTGATTTTTAACAGCATTCTCCTCAGGTTCTTCTACGAAGTCTTCAGATCTTTCAAATGTATGGGCAGGAAGTTCCAGCCTGGAGCAGGTATTAAGATATATCCTTTAAGTCTTTTAAATTAATACATAATTTTGGTGATCTCAGCATCAGGGAAACTCTTTCATGACCAATTTTAAACTGCTATATCACATACTTGTCATAGGAAATATGAATTCAGAAAACTAAATGCATCTAAAACCAACTAACTCCTAATTAGGAAAAACACATAAACTAAACAAAATTGCTGTGACAATGTCGTAGCTCAGCCCTTGGCAGCTAAACAGTACACGACTGCTCTCTCATTCCTCCCCACCCCCCGCTACCTGGATTGCAAAAGAAAATGAAAAATCATAGGTTGAGATAAAGAAAGTTTTAATAAAACAATAAGAGATAATAATAATATATATAAACTTAAGTGTCTCTATGCAAACGCACGTAGCATGGGGAATAAACAAGAGGAGTTGGAGACGTGTGCACATCTGCAGGGCTATGATGTCACTGGCATCATGGAGACATGGTGGGATGGATCCTATGATTGGAGTGTTCGGATGGAGGGATACAGGCTCTTTAGAAAGGACAGGCAGGGGAAATGAGGAAGGGGTGTTGCCCTCTGTGTCAATGACCAGATGGAGTGAATGGAGCTCCACCTGGGGATGGATGAGGAAGTGACAGAAAGCCTATGGGTCAGGATTAAAGGGAAGGTAGGGACAGGAGACATTACAGTGGGGGTCTGCTTCAGGCAGAACAGGAAGACCAAGCAGATGGCCCTCTACAGACAGATAGGTGCAACCTTACATTTGCAAGCCCTGGTTCTCATGGGTAACATGTTGGAGGGACAACACAGCAGGGTCCAAGAAATCCAGGAGGTTCCTGGAATGCATCGATGACAACTTCCTTCTGCGAGTGATAGAAGAGTCAACGAGGAGAGGTGCTATGCTGGACCTTGTTCTCACCAACAAGGGAGGGCTGCTGGGGAATGTGAAGCTCAAGGGAAGGCTTGGCTGCAGTGACCATGAAATGGTGAAGTTCAAGATCCATAGGGCAGTGAGGAGGGTGCCCAGCAAGCTCATTAGCCTGTACTTCAGGAGAGCAGGTTTGGACCTCATCAGGGTTCTGCTCGGTAGGGTACCATAGGATAAAGACCTGGAGGGGAGAGGGGCTCAAGAAAGCTGGTTGATATTCAAGGATCCCCACCCCCAAGCTCAGGAGTGATGCATCCCAACAAAGAGGAAGGCAGGCAAAACCACCAGGAGACCTGCATGGATGAACAAGGAACTCCTGGACAAACTTAAACTCAAAAAGGAAGCCTACAGAGAGTGGAAGCAAGGACAGATACCTTGGGAGGAATACAGAGAACTTGTCTGAGCTGTCAGGGATCAGGTTACGAAAGCTAAAGCCCTAATAGAATTAAATGTGGCCAAGGACGTCAAGGATGACAAGAAAAGCTTCTATAGGTACGTCAGTATCTAAAGGAAGACTAGGGAGAATGTGGGCCCTCTCCAGAAGGAAATGGGAGACTTGGTTGCCCAGGATATGAAGAAGGCTGAGGTACTCAATGACTTTCTTTGCCTCAGTCTTCACCAGCAATGGCTCAAGCCACACTGCCCGAGTCACAGAAAGCAAAGGCAGGGAATGGGAGAATGAAGAATCACTCAATGCAGGAGAGGATCAGGTGCGAGACCATCTAAGGAACCTGAAGGTGCACAAGTCCATGGGACCTGATGAGATTTATGCACTGCTCCTGACGGAACTGGCAGATGATGTTGCTAAGCCCTTATCCATCATATTTGAGAAGTCGTGGCAGTCTAGTGATGTCCCTGCTGACTGGAAAAGGGGAAACATAACCCCCAGTTTTAAAAAAGCAGAAAAGGAAGACCCAGGGAGCTGCAGGCCGGTCAGTCTCACCTCTGTGCCTGGCAAGATCATGGAGCAGATCCTCCTGGAAACTCTGCTGAGGCATATGGATAATAAGGAGATGATTGGTGACAATCAACATGGCTTCACTAAGGGCAAATTGTGCCTGATGAATTTGGTGGCTTTCTACGATGGGGCTACAGCTTTGGTGGATAAAGGAAGGGTAATCAACATTGTCTACTTGGACTTGTGCAAAGCATTCAACACTGTTCCACACTACATTCTTGTCAATAAGTTGGAGGGATGTGGATTTGATGGATGGACCACTCGGTGGATAAGGAATTGGCTGGATGGTTGCACTGAAAGAGTTGTGGTCTGTGCAAACCTCATGAATTTCAACAAGGCCAAGTACGAGATTACACACCTGGGTTGGGGCAAGCCCAAGCACAAATACAGGCTGGGCAGAGAATGGATTGAAAGCAGCCCTGAAGAGAAGGACTTGGGGTGCTGGTGGATTAGAAGCTCAGCAATGTGCGCTCACGGCCCAGAAAGGAAACCATATCCTGGGCTGCATCAAAAGTGGTGTGACCAGCAGGGCGAGGGAGAGGTTTCACCCTCCCCCTCCATTCTGCTCTCCTGACATCTCACCTGAAACTCCTCATTTATTTCTGGAGTCCTCAGCACAGGAAGGGCATGGACCTGTTAGAGTGAGTTCAGAAGAGGGCAATGAAGATGATCTGAGGCCTGGAGCACCTCCTCTATGAAGACAGGCTGTCTGTCAACTCTCTGGTGGACTTGTTTAGCCTGGAGAAGAGAAGGCTCCGGGGAAACCTCATAGCAACCTACCAGTACTTCAAGGGGGCCTACAGGAAAGCTGGGGAGGGGCTCTTGACCAGGGAGTGCAGGGATAGGACGAGGTGGAATGGTTTTAAGCTGAAAGAGGTGAGATTGAGATGAAATATAAGGAAGAAATGCTTTCTTGTGAGGATGGGGAGGCCCTGGCCCAGGTTGCCCAGGGAAGTTGTGGCTGCCCCTTCCCTGGAGGTGTTCAAGGCCAGGTTGGATGGTGCTTTGAGCAACCTGATCCAGTGGGAGGTGTCCCTGCCCATGGCAGGGGGGTTGGAACTGGATGGGCTTTAAGGTCCCTTCCAACCCAAACCATTCTATGATTCTATGAAATATCAAGCAAGCATAACATGGTAGATAAAATGTACTAATCTGCTCAAAACCTACATTTTGTAATTTCAGAAATGTATTCTTTTGTCAAAATTAAAAATATTTACTGAGTATAAAGAACAGGTAATTAAAGTCAGAAGAATAGGACAAGTTACATTATATGATTAAAGAAAAACTCTTAAAAGCTCTCAAGCCTTTTTAATGTATGGAAAACAGCCTGTGTACCTACAGTTAGCTGTGTTTCTAGCTCAGTCTTTTGTCCACTTGCTTCAGATTCTGTTGCAGACTGTTGAAAATAATGCTCTGCTTGGAAACTTGCATTTTCTTTCTGAGAGTCCTCTGTTCTCTGCTGTTAAGATTTAAAAGAGGAAACAAGGAAAAGAAAAATTATAGTACCTTTACATAACAAACATTCCAAATATGATCTCACCAATATCAGGACAAATAAAAATCTTTCTGCTAGTTTTCATGGGTAATGTTCACAGAAGTCACAGTCTACAGTACAATCTTTACAAACTGTCAGAAAACAAAACAAAGCATCCATACTTGCAATTTTGAGCTTTTCCCTTTGCAATACAGTGGTAATAGGTGTTCTCTGGAACCAATGTACTGCTCTCTGCACTTCCCACAAAAAGTCATGATCCTCGGGGTACTTCACAAAATAGTGCTTACAAGCTGAACAAACATAAAAAAACCCATACTACTATATATACTATATACTCATCTGTACCTCAGTTTTTGAAGTTTATCTGAAATCATAGTTTGCAGTATTCCATCATACACATAAACTGACAAAGAAAGAACTGTTCAACAAAACAGTCCCGTCTGAAATAAACATATTGCTTTACCCTACCTAGTCAAACTTCTCAATAAATTCTTTCTTCAGGTTTAAGTACTTTCCATTATTATCGTAAACTGCAAACAAATACAGATGGGATTTTTTTCCTTCTTCTCTAAGCACTCACTTTGGAGTTTTACAACTTCACTGGTCAAAGTCCCTGCCAATTGCAAGATCCAACCAAGATGGAAGGGCTCTTAGACAGAAGACGCAGTTGAGTGATTTTTGGTCTTTCATGTTATTATAGGCACTTGTGAAAAGCAGTCTTTGGGAGTATGAACAACTTGTCATTGCATGGTTTATCATCTACTCACTGATCACTTTTGGACTGTTGTCTTCTCTGCTGTCCTTCCACCTCTTCCCTCTCAATACACATACTTAATATTCACATGGAGAGGAATGTTTTGACATTATTCTTTAGTAGCTACCAGTAAACTACCATTTTTCACCCAATTCACTACTGATGCATAATCTCAGTGGACAAGACCCATGCTGTATCTTTCCTTGGCCACGGAAAAAATTAGTCATTAAATTAGTCGTCATCACAGAAACATGGTGGGGTGACTCTCATGACTGGAGTGCTGCAAAGGATGGCTGTAAGCTCTTCAGAAGGGACAGGCGGGGAAGGAGAGGCAGTGGGGTGGCTCTGGATGTTAGGGAGGGGTTCGACTGTATAGAGCTCAATGATTGCGATGATAAGGTCGAGTGCTTATGGGTAAGGATGAGGGGGAAGGCCAGCAAGGCACATATCCTGTTGAGAGTCTGTTAAATAACTCTCGCAGTCACTACCTCTTGTTCTTGTGAGGGACTTTGATTTACCGAACATCCGCTGGAAATACAACACAGCAGAGAGGAAGCAGTTTAGGAGGTTCCTGGAGTGTGTGGAAGATAACTCGCTGAGGCAGCTGGTAAGCGAGCCTACCAGGGGAGGTGCCTCGATTCACCTGCTGCTTGTAAACAGAGAAGGACTGGTGGGAGATGTGGTGGTCGGAGTTTGTCTTGGCCTTAGCGACCGTGAAATGACCAGGTCTTCAGTTCTCAATTACCACGGATAAGGCACGGATCCCGATGCAGGTTCAAAATGAAGTCCAAATCAGAATTGTTTATTTGTAACACAAATTGTTCCTTTTATAACAATCTTTTTGCAAAGTCGTTGTCCACGCACCAATTTAACATCGGTGATTGGGTTAAAACATTTGTACACCCGTCTTGAACTGTTTCTTAATTGGTAGCATAAATTGTTTTTCTTTACCTATTCCCTGCTGATAAACTGCTGGGGACCTTCCACTACTTCAAGGTTAGCCAGTTCTCAGCTCATTATCAAACCCTGTCAAGGCCTCTGTGTTATTCTCTGTGTTACTTCCCAGGCTTTAACCCTACACTCGATGAAGTAAGGAAGGGATTCAACAAAACCACTGCCATGGACTTCTGGAGGGCAGACTTTGGCCTGTTCAGGTCACTGGTTGAGAGAATCCCCTGGGAGGCAGTCCTGAAGGGCAATGGAGTCCAGGAAGGCTGGACATTCTTCAAGAAGGAAATTTTAAAGGCACAAGAGCAGGCTGTCCCCATGTGCCGCAAGACGAACCGGCAGGGAAGAGACCGACCTGGCTGAAGAGGGAGCTTTGGCTGGGACTCAGGAAAAAAGGAGAGTTTATCACTTTTGGAAGAAGGGGCAGGCAACTCAAGAAGAGTACAGGGATCTTGTTAGGTCACGCAGGGAGACAATTCAAAAGGCAAAAGCCCAGCTCGAACTCAGTCTGGTCACTGTTGTAAGAGACAATGAAAAATGTTTTTATCAACAAATCAACAACAGAAAGAGAGCCAAGGAGAATCTCCATCCTTTACTGGATGTGGAGGGGAACATTGCTAGAGAGGACGAGGAAAAGGTGGAGGTGCTTATGCCTTCTTCGCCCCAGTCTTTAATAGTCAGACCAGTTATCCCCAGGGTATTCAGCCCCCTGAGCTGCAAGACAGGGACGGGGAGCAGGATAACCCCCCCCATTATCCAGGAGGAAGCAGTTAGTAACCTGCTACACCACCTGGACACTCACAAGTCTATGGGGCCGGATGGGCTCAGCAGGCAAGTGAATGCACTCAGTAGGCAAGTGCAGGATAACCAGGGTAACAGGCCCAGTCAGCATGTGTTCATGAAAGGCAGGTCCTGCTTGACCAACCTGATGTCCTTCTACAACCAGGTGACTGACTCGCTTAGTAGATGAGGGAAAGACTGGTGATGTTGTCTACCTGGACTTTAGTAAAGGCTTTGACATCATTTCCTACAGCATTCACCTGTGTACAATTTTGAGTCCCCCAGTACAAGAGGGAAGTTGAGGGACTGGTGCATGTACAGAGAAGGGGAATGGAAGTGGTGAAGGGTCTGGAGCACAGGGGTTCTGGGAGCGACTGAGGGGGCTGGGGCTGTTTAGTGTGGAGGAGGATGAGAGGTGAGCTCATCGCTCTCCGTAGCTTCCAGAAAGGAGGTTGTATCAGAGCGGGCATTGGTCTCTTTTGCCAAGTAACAAGCAATAGGACAAGAGGAAAAGGCCCCAAGTTGCACCAGGGGAGGTTCAGATTAGATCAGGAAACATTTCTTTTGGTAAAGAGTGGTGAAGCACTAGAACGGGCTGTCCAGGGAAGTGGTGGAGTCATCATTCCTTGAGGGGTCCAAAAAATGTGCAGTCGTGGCGCTTCAGGACGTGATTTAGTAGGCACAGTGGTATTAGGCTGATGGTTTGACTTGATGAGGTCTTTTCCAACCTTAATGATTCTATGATTTTGCTCAAGACATTTTGCTGGTTGAAGCATAAGTCTAGACAGATCCAACAGTAGACAGTGGTACTTGGAAAAGTAGAAAATTTCCAGAGCCTAATTAAGAAGGCTAGATAAAAATATTAATACAAGGAAGCCTGACAGATGGCCCAAGAATAGGCCTTGAGAAACTGGACAAAGGAAATGCTTCTTGCCTGTAACACGGTCCCAAACAATATTGTTTCTAAAATGCATGTCATTTCCTAGCTGACATAACCCTCTTGGACTGTTAAGAGAAGAGCCATAAGTGAACATTAGAACTGTGCTTTCTTATACTCAAGTTAAAACAGCCTAATATGTCCACTTGACCAGAAATTCTGAGAAAGTACAAATTAAATGACCTTGTGAGGCTTAGAAGCAAGCAAGAAAAAGGTGCTTGAAGCAGGGGGAAGTATAGCAGTAAACCTCACAGTATCAGAAAGCCAACATATATCCAATAATCTAACATTACATAGAGGATTAAAATCTAATCAGAAAATCCTTCACTATCTTCATAAAATCAGGATTTTTTAACCTTCACTGAAGTACAGGACACTGAATACAAAACCTGAGGATGCTGCCACAAATGTGGAGCTTGAACATCAGAACTCATTTGGACATGTAAAGAAAGCAGAAAGAAGATCAGAATAAATTAAAAAACTTGCCTATTTACATGAAGGAGGACAGTGGGTATCAAAGGCCAGGAGTGTCTTCAATAAAGGAATCCACAATGTCTTCAAACATGATTAGCCCAAAGTATTTCCCACGATGTTTCTTTCTTCCAAACATTGTGTCTAGCAATGGTAGCTGATAACTCTGAGTAAGAGAAGATGTACAAATACTTCCTGAAATAATAGGAAGAGGGGATCCATCAGTACTTCAGCATGTTGTCACACAAATTTTACCATATTCTAATAAAGATCTTTATACTTTATTAAAAAATAAAAACTATATAATGTCATATAAACATAAAGTTATATTAAAGTTATAAAAATAATTTAATATTAATTAAAAATAAATAATTGCTGTCAGACATTTATTGGATCTTTGGCCAGGCTTCCTAATGCTACCAAGATAGATCATAGATTATTGTTAGAGTCTGCCAAAGCAGTCCAGTAGCGCCAGAAAAAAATAGCAGAGACAGAGAGGAAAGGCTCACTTTGAAATGTCACTATACAATTCCATAGGAAAACTGTACTAAAAATTAAACTGAAAAAAAGAGGAGGGAAAAGAAAGCAATAAAATTCTTGAATTGCACTTTTTTTGTTGATTATATAACTCCGCAGGACAAATATGAAGACTACAATTCACCTCTTGCTTAGGGACTGAAACAATAATTCAATTTTTTTAAATGAAACCACTAAAAAACTGATGATGGTTTACATTTAAATTATCCCATAAATAAAACATTATCCATAAATAAATGATGATGAAACAGACTGTCACAACACATGTACTTCAGCATCAGAGGATTCAAAGAGTAGCTATGGACTCAATGGTGAAAAAGTGATGTCATATAATGGCATTAAGATAGCATGTCAGCTACCCAATCCATTTTCAGGCTTTCATTTTGCCATTCAGTGTGAATAATGTGTAAAAAAAAAAAGTAAAATAAAAAAACCCTTTCCTCTAACGAGGCCAAAGAGAAGTATAAAGTCATCTAAACAACATAGTTTGCACTTCTCAGAACAGTGAACAAACTTATCTTCATTTTCAAGCAAGGAAAATGTAGGCAGAGGTTACATTTCTTGAGTACCCTTTGGGATCCCAGCCAAGCTCCACCACTTTTTTGAAACCATCTTGTTTCGAAACCAAGCTGGGTGGCAATACTGATCTGCTTAAAGGAAGGGAGGTGCTGCAGAGAGATCTGAACAGGCTGGATCAATGGGCTGAGACCAACGGGATGAGGTTTAAGAAGACCAAGTGCCGAGTCCTGCACCCCGGACACAACAACCCCATGGAGCTTGGGGGAAAATGACTGGAGAGCTGCCTGGTGGAGAAGGACCTGGGGGTATTGATTGACAACCGGCTGAATATGAGCCAGCAGTGTGCCCAGGTGGCCAAGAAGGCCAATGGCATCTTGGCCTGTATCAAAATCAGCGTGGCCAGCAGGACCAGGGAAGTGATTGTGGCACTGGTGAGGCCGCACCTTGAGTACTGTGTTCAGTTCTGGGCCCCTCACTGCAGGAAGGACATTGAGGTGTTGGAGCACGTCCAGAGAAGGGCGACAAGGCTGGTGAAGGGGCTGGAGAACAAGTCTTACGAGGAGTGGCTGAGGGAACTGGGGTTGTTTAGCTTGGAGAAGAGGAGGCTGAGGGGAGACCTCATCACTGTCTACGGCTGCCTGAAAGGGGGCTGTGGCAGAGCGAGTGTTGATCTCTTCTCTCAAGTGACAGGTGATAGGACAAGAGGAAATGGCCATAAGTTGCACCAGGAGAGGTTCAGACTGGATATTAGGAAGAATTTCTTTACTGAAAGGGTGGTCAGGCACTGGAACAGGCTGTCCAGGGAGGTGGTTGAGTCACCATCCCTGGAGGTGTTTAAAAAAGAGGTAGCTGAGTTTTTGAGGGACATGGTTTAGCAGAAGATGGGTACAGTCGGACTTGATGATCTCAAAGGTCTTTTCCAACCAAAAGATTCTATGGTTCTATGATCTGTATCCAGAGCTGTCTTTCGTCACATGGGTTACTCATTCGGAAAACAGATCACACAGTCAAACATTGGTGAAATATTGATAATGCGTTCTGTGTTTGCTTATTAAGAACAAGTAAATGGGAGAGCATCATCAAAACTATAGTAAATCAGCATGAGTATAGAAAAAGTTCAGTGCCACATTAACAAGCGTGCCCATGATAGACTAAATATAGAACCACTACTCTAATTTCAAGCTTTATAAGATCACAACAAAAAACATTGCAATGCAAAAAATATTTGACCTCAGTGCCAGGAAAGGTTATGGAACAGATAATCTTGAGTGCTATCACACAGCACACACAGGATAACCAGGGGATCAGGCCCAGTCAACATGGATTTATGAAAGGCAGGTCCTGCTTCACTAACCTGATCTACTTCTATGACAAGGTGACTCATTTAATGGATGAGGGAAAGGCTGTGGATGTAGTGGACCTGGACTTTAGCAAAGCCTTTGACACCATTTTTCACAGCATTCTCCTGGAGAAGCTGGCGGCTCATGGCTTGGATGGGCGTACTCTTTGCTGGGTAAAAAATTGGCTAGATGGCTGAGCCCAGAGAGTTGTGGTGAATGGAGTTAAATCCAGTTGGAAGCCGGTCACAAGTGGTGTCCACAGGGCTCGGTGTTGGGGCTGGTTCTGTTCAATGCCTTAATCAATGATCTGGACAAGGGGATTGAGTGATCCCTCAGTGAGTTGCAGATGACAACAAGTTGGGCGAGAGTGTTGATCTGCTTGAAGGCAGGAAGGCTCTGCATAGGGGTCTGGACAGACTGGATCGATGGTCGAGGCCAATTGTATGGGGTTCAACAAGGCCAAGTACTGGGTCCTACACTTGGGCCACCAAAAATCCATACAATGTTCCAAGCTTGGGGAAGAGTGTCTTGAAAACTGCCTGGTGGAAAAGGACCTGGGGGTGTTGGTCAACAGTCAGCTGAACATGAGCCAGCAGTGTGCCCAGGTAGCCAAGAAGGCCAGTGGCATCTTAGTCTGTATCAGCCATGGTGTGGCCAACAGGACCAGGGAAGTGATTGTGCCCCTGCACACAGTACTGGTGAGGCTGCACCTCAAATCCTGTGTTCAGTTTTGGGCCCCTCACTACAAGAAAGACATTGAGGTACTGGACCGTTTCCAGAGAAGGGCAACATAGCTGGCGAAGAGGCTGGAGCACAGGGGTTCTGGGGAGCAGTTGAGGGAACTGGGGCTGTTTAGTCTGGAGAAAAGGAGAGTGAAGGCAGACCTTATCACTCTGTTCAACTCCCTGAAAGGAGGTTGTAGCGAGGTGAGTGTTGGTCTCTTCTCCCAAGTAAAAAGTGATAGGATGAGAGGAAATGGTCTCAAGTTGTGCCAGGGGAGGTTCAGACTACACATCAGGAAAAATTTCTTCCCCAAAAGGCTTGTCAAGCACTGGCAGAGGCTGCCCAGGGAGGTGGTTGAGTCACCACCCCTGGAGGTGTTTAAAAGATGGGTAGATGGTGTGCTTAGGGACATGGTTTAGTGATGGGCTTGGCAGTATTAGGTTTACAGTTGGACTCGATCATCTTAGAGGTCTTTTCCAACCTAAATGATTCTATGATTGTGACCACCATGCTACAGCATATTTTTACATTGAAAATAATACTGAGAATTCTACAAATTATGCAATGCATCATTATTTTAACAGAAAAAATCCACAAAAAGATAACAAAGATAGTCAGAACAAATTCCCTGATTGCTTTCCTATCTTGATTGCCAGACCAGAATAGGTTAGTAATCCAGACAGTTTAGTACTGTGTTTTTAAGAGTTTGCAAATGCACATATGTATGTGAGATGAAGGAAGTCTTCAGCGAACTTCCAATACCACCATTAATCCTGAATTCATTAACCCCCTCTAGAGATAAAAAAAAGTCAGTTTCTTCTTGATCCAAAATTCGATATTCTACAAAGTGCTATCAATGTGCTAAACAGTTTAGTCAAATGCCAAATTTTATTTAGCAAAAATTGAAAAACACAATTAAGTAAAAAATAACTAAAGGGAAATCATAACGTTTTAGAAAAACAACTGAAAATCTGTACCATTAATGACAAATCTGCTAACTAAACTGCTATCTGAAGGAATGCATGTATGGAAGGAAAGGAAATATTTTTGTTACCACCGAGTATAGCTAAAACTTGTGCCTGTGAGCAAAGTTTGAGTTGCAATGCTGTAACATGTTTAAGTGATAATGACATATGATTCTACAGTCATTTCGGATAAACAGGAGCTCTGCATTCTGAAGCAAGGCCAAAAAAAAAAACCCCAGCAAAACCAAAACCCAAGCATAGCCCAATCTAACAGTAAACAATTTTTCTACAGGAAGAAAAAAAAACGAAAAAAAAAAGCTTTCAGTATACCTCATTTCTACAATTTTAAATCTATTTTGTAGAATATGAAGAATTCTAAAAAATTTCTTGTAATACTAAATGACATAAGCATTCAAGACATAATTTTTAACTGTAAACTGACTTCTTACAAATGCAAGAAAACACTAACACGCTGGTCTTGCAAGACTTATAAACTCTACTAAACAATATTCTTCAAAAAAAGCTTCCCATCTCCTCCCTTCTACCCCCTTCAAATCCCACAATACACAAGTGTTTTACTTGTAGGTTTAACAGAATAGAATCCAATAGCCTTTCCTTTTTTCCACATGATCTTAGCATAGTCATTGCTATTGTGACAGAGAAATGGCACCTCATTTCTTTCTATTTCTTGTTTACAATAGATAATTCAATTCAGAACACAGAGAACCACCTTCTCTCCAACAGACTTCACCTAATGAAACACAGAAAAACATTTTAGAAGAGTGGTCAGTTTAGTTGATACTCACACATCAGGGACCTTATTTTTCAAAGTTGCCAGCTAACACAGCTGCAGATGGAGTCAAGAGAAGCTCTAAGTGCTAAAGTAGGATGAAGCTCTGGGGTTTGCTTGAGGCCTAGGAGATGCTCTGAAGCCATAGCAATAGGTTAAGTATAAAGCACCACCACAGACAGAGGATATTTCATGACCTCATTGTCACTCCCAGTCCAATCAGTAAAAGTTGAGAAGTGCTGGGAGCGGGGTAGAGGGGGGAATGTTTTTATTTTCATGCAAAACTATTTTTTTAATTTAAAAAACATTGACAACATAAAATAGCACTATGTCAGTCTCAGATTTCTCAGACTAGCAGGTAATTTGAGTCCTACAAAGAAGAAGTTATGAGCATTATGGTGTAGCAGGACTTGGCATACTCAGTCACTGCTGACAGAGTGGCAAGACAATGGGACATGAAGCAGTGGAAGATCTAGTAACAAGAGTTTCTGTGGCATGAAACAAGGAATTCAATATCCTTTTCTCTGTTCTGCAGGGTTCCTTTTACATATGTAATTTAGGTTCACCACTATCCTACCCAGCATGAAGGAAGAATGGAGAAACCATGTCCCCTTCCCAATGCCCAAAGTCTCAGCTACCCTACCGGTAAAAAATTCAGCTTTCTTGATTTACTCACCATCCTATCATTATGAAGCATGTGGAAAACAAGGCTACATGCCAAATTCTCTATAGTATATTTAAATATAAAAATCAAAGATGAGAGCCCAGGTATGAATTACATTCCTAGAAAAATACAGGTTTCCAGTTTTGAAAGAAACCAAAACTCTGTATTACATAGGTGTCAGTAATTGTAGCACAGCTCAATGATGAGCAATAAAGCAGATACATGAGGTTTGGGAAAGTAAGTTGCCTGGTATCGCCACTGCAAGCCACGAGCTCCAACTTGCCTCTATCAAACAGGTTCCTTTCAACATTTTTAGCTTACTAATCTCCTGATAAGACCGATAGGTACTGCTGTGATAGAATGCACCACTCTACTAAGACATTTCAATACGATCAGACATACTATGTTCTAAAGAACAAGGAAAAAACTCTTAACATCATTGACATCTAAATAGCTTGCATATGAAGGTACTGTACAAGTGTTGACGCGGAAGTCACGGACTCATCACACGATCAATGTGATCAGACAGAAGCCGAGTTTATTGCTTTTCTGCTAATGGTTATATACTCTATCTTATCTACTTTCACGCATAACAATAAGAACGATTGGTTAACATACGCTGTTCACTCGAATAATGCTTCTTTACAATAGGTCAGTCTCTACTGTCCACATGTCTCTGTTGTAAGTTTCAGATCCTGTTCAAGGTTTTAGCTTCAATCACGTGTGCATCACCCCCCTTTCTTGTTTTTCACTTGCTAGGCTGTTTATCTTGCCAAATTCCTCTTGCGGTGTCCTAGCAACAACATTCCTGCAAGGCCTGCTGATATCTCTATGCCTTAGGCAGACTAAGGTCCTGCTGCTCTGGATTGCCCAGAACATGTCCTTGGTCTTCCAAAATCCCACATATAAGAGTCCCTCTTTCTCTAGACAGTATCTTCATAACCCTTCCCCATAGTACCTATTTCCTCTATTCCCATTGATTTTTGCTTTTGATATGAGACAGCTAACTCATTTCTGAATGAAATGAGAACATGCAACATCTCACACACTAACTGTTTGCCATTACTTGCCATTATCTTGAATTATAATAATTCCTAGGTGAATGTTGGAGCACTTTACCTGCTGAAGTCCCTCTCTAGAACGGACAGATGTTCTCACAATGTCATCAATTGACCACCACTAGTCAGCAAGATACAGGGCTACAGCTTGAAAGAAACAAGGGGAATAAAAAGTTAATGTTTCTTACCATTTCAAAAATAAACATATTCATTAATGCTTTTAAACAATTAGAAATAACACTGTAGTAACCAAGTTAAGCATCTTCTAGTTGGCATTATATTAATGCAGCTCTTACTACCTTAGAACAACATATGTGGTGCTATACGCACACCCCCCCACCGAAAGGGCTGCAGGGGTGGCTTCTGTGAGAAGCTGATGGCCATGTGACTAGCAATCAAGAAGTCTGATCCATGGGCACGTGACAAACTTATTAATCATATACATGGCATTATATGGAATTGGAAGAAAACATGGAGGGCTGGAAAGGAAGGGAGAAAGGAGGAAAAATGCCTCCCCCAAACCAGTGAGATGTCACCTTGGCCAGAGCTATGTTCAGACCTGAAAATAAAGACAAATTTACACTTGATGCTGATCAATAACTGCTAATTAAGATCATCTAAATTCATAGACAAACAAATAGATTCTACAAATGCTCAATAAATTCCTTTTGGAGAGGTGAGGTGTACATAAAATGATCAAGAGATGTCATACTGGGATACAGATGAGCACCACGCTATTTTGCTACATATCTTCTGAATTCAGTGGGTCCAGTTCTACTCTGATTAGCAAGCAGTTTTATCACTTGTGTATTTGAATCTACAACAACAAGAACAGTATGAGAACAAGAAGGCAGCGAACAAAAAAAATGCAAAAGTGGCAGTTATGAGCTACACTAGCATGGAATAAGTAAGGGCCTAGTTACATTTGTCACAGAAAAAGAAACAGCAACACACAGAGAGACTAGAATCTTAAAATGAAACCTGTGAGTGAATCCTCTGGTGCAAACAAAGCAAGAACTTTGTGTGTCTGCTCTCCACCATAAAGAGGAACAAAGCCCACAGCTGACAAGCTAATAGGAATCTGAAACAACACTGTACAATATTTCAATAGACTCTTGCTAATATAATGTTAGTAAAATATACATTATAGAGAGTTCTACCTCTCAAGCTCTGGCAGATTTAGCTACAGCAATTTATACTGTTACAGCTCTCTGCTGCCAGCAGTTTGTATTTATGTGCACAACTGAAGTAAGGTGTGCAAAGAGCCAGCAGTATGATCACTTCAACTGCCCCAGCTACACAAGCTGTCAAAGCTGACAGAAGAACGAGGCCGGCAGTCAGGCAAAGAAACAAACTAGCATAGCGAAATTGCTGTTGCCCTAACATGCTAAGCTTGGAAGGTTGGATTCAAAATGGTTTTCTTTCATTAAATTGCACACATTTTAGAAATTTCAAATTTGTTTACTTGACTTTCCTTCAGGAACAACATGAGAAGGGTTAAATCAATTCACCTTTCAGAAGTTGAGGACCTTCACGAAAATGCATTTAAATTCACGTGTTCTCAATATTTAATTAATACATAAAAACTAGATAGGCATTAACAGTGTGGTAAATAGACATACTTACCCAATTTAAGAAGATTATGATATGCTATGCCAAACAATGATGTTAATACAGAAAAATATTTAGGTATACAGCACCTGCAGAAATGAAGGATAGTACTCAAGACTTCTGCCAAGGAATCTGTAACACTAACCTTTTGTTATCACAGAGAATCCTCTCTGCTCACTGTTGTAGTTTCAGGTTTTTCAGAGAATTTTTTTTTCCTCCCCTTGCCAACATTGGGACTGGTGGGGTCGGGGCCTGGCTGGCCCGGTGGGGGACTGGCCAGTCCGCTGGGACCGTGAGTTTCCGGGGGGGCAGCATTACTGGGGACATCCCGGGCAGAGGGGTGGCTTCCGGTACGGACTTGCCACCACACATTTTGGAGGGGAAAGGAGAAAGCCACAGCTCACGTGCAGTGGCTGGGAGAGAGTGGCGTTCGGGGTCATCAGCCCCGCTCCACGGGGGCTGTGCCGGTTTTCTTCCGAGAGAGAAAGAGAGAGCGGTCAGCACCAGCTGGATTTCTCTGCGGACTTTCTGGACTTCTTCCCCATTTCCTTCCACCCCGGCGCCTCCTAGGAGTGGATTTCCAACCCGCCTGACGACCGCCTTTCCGCCACGTGAGGTTTGTTTTGCCCTCAGAGCCCAGCTGGATCACGGAGGACTTAATTAACTCGTTTGTGGTGTTGGGTTTGAAGTGTTGGGTTACAGCGTTGCTCTCTTTTTGGTTCTGTGTTTGGTTACATATATATTTTACAGTTGAGAACTGTTATCTTTTCACCTTCTCCCCTTGATTAATTGCAAAGGGCTGTGGTGATTTTCTTGTGGGAGATATAACCCCAACAGACATCTTAGTTTTTCTTTCAAACTAAGACACTCACTTATTTTTCACTAGTTACACACCATTGCTTTTATTGGTACTAGTTCTATTAGAAATACTCATCTAGACAAAACCAAGATCGACTAACTTATCACTCAAGGGATAAGTGTTTAAAACATGAAGTGTCATAGCCAGCCTCTAGTAGAATTCCCAACAGCATCAGGGAATATTTCAGATAAAAAGAAAAGAATCACTTCTAAAATTAGTGAAACTTGCTGATCAAGAATTGAACCCAACCATGAAGATCACTGAAGGTCTAAGATACAAAGAGCTTTGGTAAATGATAAACCCCTTAGTTATGATGATAGATTTTTGTGACTGTGTGATTTATTGATTTTAGGAAAGAGTTTGACTCATCAGTTTGGATTTTAAGGGGTTTTATTTTTAAATTACCTATGTATATAGATCAATTGCCTAGAAGCACCAAATAGCTGCTGATGTCCAAATTTAAACCCAATTACAGAATGAAAAAAAAAATATAGCTTAACACACAAACAGGAATTTTGAAATTATAAAAGCTTTGCTAAAATAATGATGTAATTCAATAGTTATGGACTGGATATTTTGAATATTTTAAATCTACATGTGCATTAAAAAACTGGGACTAAGGTATTTGCTGTTTCTTACTTTGCTGTGGTCTGGCAGGGACAAGAATTTGGGACAATTCGGATCCCCACACTGAAGGTCAGACAAGTAGTCCTCTGCAGAGCTCTCCAAGTCCTCATGACTGTAGCTGTTCAACATATCCACAGGGAATGCCATCATCTTGAGGAATAAGCAACATTATTACTGCAGTTAGTTTGAGAGATATGATGCACAGCTTATCACATATTCCTACTAAACATGTAACTAAGACTGTCGAACACCCCCCTCTGCTGCTCTCTAGAGCCCTCTTATGTCCTAGCCAGAAAGGAGAAATGCTCCAGGCATTTAATTAGGATGATGTCATGTCTACTAATACCTGGTCTGTAAAATGATACATAAACTCAGTCTGTGTTTATAAGCAGAAAAGGAAGAATTTAAGCCCATAGATCTCCCTAGACCCAAATGTGGCAGATTTCAAACTCCCAACCCTCCTGTTTGCAGCACATTTACAATAGACCACATACTGCCTTAAGGTGGCAGACTCAGTTAACTCCCTCCCAACAAATAAAAAGTAAACAGCTCAACAGATAAATTAACTCCTCCTTCCTGTTGTTGCTTTGGAGAATTCGCACTGAAATCCATCTCTGAAGAAACAGAAGTGTTGTTCAGAACTTCTCTCTACAACTGATCAGTTAGTGTGCCTACCAGCTGGTTGTTTCCAAAAACATTTTGACTGTGAACAGGAGATGCTACAAACTCATTAAAAACAAGAGTAAACAACAGACTAGAGACGCTTTAAGGAGGTGACAAGACAAAAACTAAAGCACTGAAGACCAACCACAGTGGCAATAGTTCCTTGAAAGCTCTTTGATTCAAATTCTCCTTTCCAAAGCAGTGTCAAGTTAAGATGAACAAGAGCTCCTGGAATCCACTGAGTGCTCTTCAGCCAAGGCTCTTCCAGGTCTATAGAAATATACACTACCCCTCAGCCCCTTTCAAGACCAAACGCTCATAAGCATGAGCTACCACAAGTTCATGAGTTCAATCTGTTCTAGAGGAACACTAAGTTCTCTTTAGGTTGGAAAAGTCCCATTCCAATCTCCAGTGGAGCATAAGAGAGTACTGTAAAAGTTCAAACTGCAAGCATCTTCATTTTGAAAGTCAAAGTAACCTAGCAAAGACAAATCAAATGGATGCAAACGGTAATAAATTAATACATTTCCCTCATAAAAATTAAAACTACAGATGGCTCCACATCTAGACAGTCTCTTGAGAAATGCATGAGAGAAAGGAGAGAGAGAAAATAGCTTTTCAGTTATCCTTGACAAGAGCATTACACATTTTTCTTCACAGATACAGTAGGAACAGCACAGGTCTCTGCCATGCAGTCCATCATGCCTCTTTTTTGTTGCTTTAAGGGTCCATGTATTGCGCAATTGTAAAACTGTCAGGTCGAATCCTTATCACACACTGCAGGACCATGCTCTGCTGTTCACAGGGTAACAATTGGTTAGCTAACAGTCAGACTGACTGAGCACATGTAACATAACCTTAAGCAAACAAACTCATCATGACCATTTGTACAAAAAACATATTAGAAGTGTGTGTTAAATAAATAAAATGCATTTTTTTAAATGAGACAAATTATGCTTTTCTTGTTTTAACTGAAAGAAAAAATCTTACACTCTTCCTAACCATATCATTTCACATAATAGGATTAAAATTGTATGTAATAAACTCACACGAGCAACAGTTGCTTTAATATGGAAATGCATCACACCTTGAGTACTGTGTTCAGTTCTGGGCCCCTCACTACAAGAAGGACTGGTGAAGGGGCTGGAGAACAAGTCTTACGAGGAGTGGCTGAGGGAACTGGGGTTGTTTAGCTTGGAGAAGAGGAGGCTGAGGGGAGACCTCATCACTGTCTACAACTGCCTGAAAGGGGGCTGTGGCAGAGCGAGTGTTCATCCCTTCACTCAAGTGACAGGTGACAGGACAAGAGGAAATGGCCGTAAGTTGCGCCAGGGGAGGTTCAGACTGGATATTAGGAAGAATTTCTTTACCGAAAGGGTGGTCAGGTGCCGGAACAGCTGCCCAGGGAGGTGGTTGAGTCACCATCCCTGGAGGTGTTTAAAAAATGGGTAGATGAGTTTTTGAGGGACATGATTTAGCGGATGATGGGTGCGGTTGGACTCGATGATCTCAAAGGTCTTTTCTAACTAGAAGATTCTATGATTCTATGAACATTATGAAGGCTACTATGTGAGAAACAGTACATTCTTTTTTCGGAACAGTTGTAGCACCAGAGGATAACAGAGATCAATATAAGGAACACTAACAAAACGCACATTTAATAATTTCAGTGAACACATTCCTGTGCAACTGAGACAGTTCCTTATTCACAAAATCTTCATTACTGTAAGCATTAAGATAGAAAAAAATATTTTTTTTAAATAGAGAATAAATGGGCAATGTTGCAAATTGATTTAATTATAAATTATACCTGTAACCCCTATTTCATTTTAGAAGCGCATGAAGGAGAGATGCGCAGTCCATGCAACTTCCTGGCCATGCAAGGATTTCAGCAGGCTCTTAGAATCAAGAGATCTGATCACCCCTCTGCAGACCCTCAATACTGAGTGCCACAAAATAACAGAAAGATAAGAAGACAAAAGCTATATTGTTTCTTATGGCACCTCACAGGGCTTAAACATAACTTGGGGTGCCTTTATCTTAGGGGAATTGAAGCCTAAGAGGCATCAGGATCAATTTCCAGCTCTAACACAGGCTATTGAAGAAATTACACCACCTTGCCAGGAATTATACCACCCTCAACACCCTTGGCTCATGTTGAGGGAATTGCACCACCTGCATGAATTATGCCACCATCTACAGGGCTTGACCCTAGGTTCCTGCTTGAAGAAGATGAGTCACCAATGCACCGAGTAAATAAATGGTTTATTTATCCGGCATGCAGAACAGCTTGAGCTGGGTGCCTCTGAAGAGGGGACCCGAACAAAGAAATCCTTGAGCAATTCTATCCTTAATATCTAAATTCCCCACCTCTCATGCAGCAGTTCTGACCAATAGTAATATTAGGGTCTACAGTCTTCCTGTTCTTCAATGGGTCCTTCCATTGTCTCTAGGTGGGCTGTTTCTTCTCCTGTCTCTAAGGTTGCTGTGTCATCTGACGATTGTAGCTACCTTTCTTGCTTCCTTATCTCTGGGGCATTCTTTTACGTAACTAGGTAAAAGTTCAGCATAGCTGAGTGAAAATTCACAGCTTGCAGCCTAAGGCTTCAGTAAATTTAGCTACTAATGCTAAGCAAGTTCTATATTAGTATTCCAAATTGCACAACACAGACATGTTAATTTATCTGCTTGAACTTCTCATCTACAAAAGGGAATAATCATTACCTCATAGAGACCAGTATGAGAAACACTTTATCAAGATCACAAGACACTCAAACACAAATCCTATTGAAACTTTACAAATACTGGAAGTAGACGATTACTTACACAACATGACTTAATTACACAGCTCATTTTCCTTTAAAAAAAACAAACACAAACAATCCACCAAAGGCCTTTCAACATAACTGTTGTTGTTATGTTTCAACATAACATGTATGGTATAACAAATACATGCAAAACAGTAACATATCAAATAATCAATCTTCAGATTTAAATTTGTGTTTAAAAATAAATAAATTTAAGGAGCTTTCATTAAAAGTTGAAGTTATGAGAACAGACACCGGGGTACTCAAGCTACGGTCTACAGAATGTCTCTGCTAAACCAGGACAACTAATCCAGTCCCAGACCTCAGGACATACAAAGCGAGTCCAGTCCTGTAATGAAGTACTGGCCTACTCTGACAAAAAGTAAAATATAGTAGTGCCTAACCTAAGATTTACTCTACTAAAACAAGTGCTGAATCACAGAACTCCAAGGACTGTCACGTATTTCTTATGAATCATCATGCACCTTGAACCAATTTCTCTTAAAATTACAATCCTACCATGGTCTCCCAGACTACCTACACTTAGGGTAGTATTGTAAGAGACTTAATTTACAAACTAAGTATATATTTCCATATATACTCTAACTGCTGATCATAGAATCATCTGGTTGGAAAAGACCTCTGAGATCATCAAGTCTGACCATACCTGTCCCCTTACGAAACCATGTCCCTCAGAAACTCATCTAATCACCTTTTAAACACCTCCAGGGATGGTGACTCAACCACACCCTGGGCAGCCTCTGCCAGTGTCTAACCATCCTTTCAGTGAAAAAATTTTTCCTTATGTCTAGTCTGAACGTCCCCTGGCACAACTTGCGGCCAGTTCTTCTAGTCCTATCACCTGTCACTTGGGAGAAGAGACCAACACACCTCGCTGCAACCTCCTTTCAGACAGTTGTAGACAGTGATGAGGTCTCCCCTCAGTCTCCTCTTCTCTAGGCTAAAGAACCCCAGATCCCTCAGCCACTCCTTGTAAGACTTGTTCTCCAACCCCTTCACCATTCCCGTTGCCATTCTCCAGCCCCTCAATGTCCTTCTTGTAGTGAGGGGCCCAAAAATGAACAAAGGATTCAAGGTACAGCCTCACCAGCCCTGAGTACAGGGGCACAATAACTTCCCTGGTCTTGCTGGCCACGCTGTTTCTGATACAGGTCAAGATGCCATTGGCCTTCTTGGCCACCTGGGCACACTGCTGGCTCATATTGAGCCGGTTGTCAACCAACACCCCCAGGTCCTTCTCCACCAGGCAGGTCTCCAGTCATTCTTCCCCAAGCCTGAAACGCTACATGGGGTTGTTGTGTCCCAAGTGCAGGACTCTGCATTTGGTCTTGTTAACCCTCATCCCGTTGGTCTCAGCCCATCGATCCAGCCTGTACAGATCTCTTTGCAGCACCTCCCTTCTTTCAAGCAGATCAACACTGCCACCCAGCTTGGTGTCATCTGCAAACTTGCTAAGGGTATATTCATTGCATTTATCGAGATCATTAATAAAGATATTGAACAGGACTGGACCCAGCACTGAGCCCTGGGGAACACCACTTGTGACCGGCCTCCAACTGGATTTAACTCCATTCCCCAGCATTCTTTGGGCCCGGCCATCCAGCCAGTTTTTCACCCAGCAGAGTGTGTGCCTGTCCAGGCCAATGGCAGACAGTTTCTCAAGTAGAATACTGTGAGAAACGGTGTCAAAGGCTTTACCAAAGTCTAGGTACACCACATCCACAGCCTTTCCCTCATCCATTAACCAGGTAACTTTGTCATAGAAGGAGATCAGGTTGGTCTGGCAGGACTTGCCTTTCATAACCCCATGTTGACTGGGTCTGATCACCTGATTGTCTCATGTGTGGTGTATGATAGCACTCAAGATGATGTGCTCCATGACTTTCCCTGGTGCCAAGGTCAGACTGACAGGCCTGTAGTTCCCCAGATCCTCCCTCTGACCCTTCTTGTAAATGGGCATCACATTTGCCAGCCTCCAGTGAAGTGGCACTTCCCCAGTCAGCCAGGACTGCTGGTAGATGAGGGAAAGGGGTTACAGAGGAAACCAAGCCACAGGACTATGTAAGTTCAAAGCTATGCTCCAGAAACAGATCTGACCATGACCAAACCAGCAATCATCTTCTCGATCAGAGCAGTGGTAACATCATTTCTGGTTTGCTCCATTAGTTTCCCACCTTCCAACATCCAATTGCTGGTTTGCTGAAAGCTGTGAAATCACATCAAAATTGGAAGAAAAATATATTTCTTTAAAAGGAGTATTTTTATCTTTCTAGTTTCAACTAAGCTTTAATACCTAACTAACTTACATAGATGTTTCTTTGCTTAGACTACCAGTTGTCATACACAAGATTTTCATGGCTTTTATTTCTTCTTTTTTCAACATCAAATACTTTAAATGGGAGGGTGGGGCATGTGTTTTAAGCTGTATTATGCATTTGAACTTTTCTTGTTTCTATCCATATACAGGCTGAAGCAAATCAGCAAAAAAATTGTTTATACTTTTCTAATATAAAAATAAGTTTTAAACTTATGCTAAGATAATTAATCATTTAACTACTTATAGAGAGTACCTATCTGGCTTATTATGTAACTTGTAGTTTAAAATTCATAGAGAAAACCTGTCCCTTAATTAACAATTTAAATGAATATTGTAAAAAAATCTTTTATGTTTTATAAATAACCCCCTCTCTTTTAAGACTATTTTAATTTGTAATGTGATGTATGTAGACTGAGAGAAGAGAAAGACATTTAAGAAAAAGGAAGTTGTTTTTTTAAAAATAGAGTATATACTAGGATTTCTTGAAAACCATACAGGCTTGAAGAAGCAACGATAATGCAGTATTTGACCTTCTACATTCAATAGGCAACTGAAGCCCTCTCCAGTCAAATAACTACATATTTAAGGGTAGGTTTTCTTGGGGTTTAATTTAAAAAGCTTGGTTTTGTATATTCTTAAGTAAGTTTCAATCCATTATCTGCAATATACCACTAAGGCATTGTAAAGACTGACTCTACTTGTATTGTTGTCTTAAACATCTTCTTGAGTGCTGTGGTTCCCCATTAAGGGATGGGCTGACTGTGCTGCTGCAGAGGAGGGGGAGGAGGTACAGCAGCAGGTGCTGCCCCCCACCTGACTGCGCATGTAGACCTGGAGGGTTCAGGCAGAGGTTATTCTGGCAAGGGTCTGTTGAACTGCCAGTGACCCTGGAGCCCCCAACCCCAATTCCAGAACCTTCCCAAAGAAGCTTCTGTGCATGCGTCAATTCAAGAACTTCCACAGCAAGACCACTCCTCATGCTAATGGGGGACACACACACACATGAACTTGTCCTATAAATAGAAGCTTGGCAAGAAGTCAGGCGCGCGTGCCCCCACCACCCCACGGAACCTGCCTGAAGACGTGCTACAGAAGAACTACCGGATCACATGTTCCTGAAGACCACGTTCTCCAGAGGCCCGTGGAGTAGTGACTATTTTTCTCTTCCCACCCCTCCTGCTACTCTTATTCCTCTCCCCATCTCTCACTTCTTCATCGAATCATAGAATCTTCCAGTTGAAAAAAACCTCTGAGATCATCGAGTCCAACTGCACTCATCCTCCACTAAACCAGGTCCCTCAGAAACTCATTTATCCTTTTTTTAAATACCTCCAGGGATGGTGACTCAACCACCTCCCTGGGCAGCTGTTCCAGTGCCTGACCACCCTTCCAGTAAAGAAATTCTTCCTAATATCTAGTCTGAACCTCCCCTGGCGCAATTTATGGCCATTTCCTCTTGTCCTATCACCTGTCACTTGAGAGAAGAGATCAACACTCGCTCTGCCACAGCCCCCTTTCAGGCAGCCGTAGACAGCGATGAGGTCTCCCCTCAGTTTCCTCTTCTCCAAACTGAACAACCCCAGTTCCCTCAGCCGTTCCTCATAGGACTTATTTTCCAGCACCTTCACCAGCCTTGTTGCCCTTCTCTGGACGCGCTCCAACACCTCAATGTCCTTCTTGTAGTGAGGGGCCCAGAACTGAACACAGTACTCGAGGTGTGGCCTCACCAGTGCCGAGTACAGGGGGACAATAACCTCACTTGTCCTGCTGGCCACGCTGTTTTTGATACAGACCAAGATGCCATTGGCCTTTTTGGCCACCTGGGCACACTGCTGGCTCATATTCAGCCACTGCCAACCAACACCCCCAGGTCCTTCTCCTCCAGGCAGCTTTCCAGCCATTTTTCCCCAAGCCTGTAACGCTGCATAGGGTTGTTGTGCCCCAAGTGCAAGACTCGGCATTTGGTCTTGTTCAACCTCATCTCGTTCTTACTACATCTCTTTTCCATGGCACTACGGTGCATTGGATCAAATCTGAGTCCTGTTGTAGTTTTGTCCAGCTGCCTTGAGAGTATCAGACTGTGATCTGAACAGATTGAGATCTGGTTTTGCAGCTTTTGGGAAGTGCACCCTAGTATTTGATTTGTTATTGAATGAAAGAAGAAAGCCCAACAGCCTGTTAAGCAGGATGTTCCTCCATGAGTGCTTCTAAAGAATGCATGTAGGTCTTTTATTATTATATTTACTAAACACATAAACATTCATTACATTTCCCTGAACTAATTACATACTATCTTGTGTCTGATTTACAATATAACAGTATCCCCTTATTTTCCATTTAAATTAATTCTGGCTACTCCCGGTGATCCTTTGTCTTCTTCCACATGATTTTTTCTTCTTCCACAGTTGTCTGATGGTTGACTTCCTTATCTTCAGCAGGTAGCAATGGATGGCTTTCAATGGCTTCCTTGTCTCTGTCTTAATACCATCAACAGACACTTTGTGCTTTGTTCCTGTTCTTGTTTACCATTAACTAAAATTACCTTCTAAAGTTGAAGATTACAAATCCCCTTGTCTCATTATTTTGGCTGAGCCCCAAATAAACACTGTTTTGAATTTACCCTGGGAGATTTGTTGGTCTCCAATTTGCCAGGCAGATATCAAAAGACCCTCTGTGCAGGTCTGGGGGACCTGGCGTCAGGAGCGGGACCTATCAGAAATATAAATCCGATTTCCTGCAGTGTGGCTTTTTGTTCACATTTTTAGAGACTATAGATGCATCAATTTAAATACAAGTTCTTGTCAGATCAGATAAATTTGCTCTGTTTTAGGGTTTTGTTATTTCCTAAAAGGAAAAAGCAGCTTTTTTTTTTAAATAGAAATATAACTCCCCAAATAACATCTACTCATACCCTATAAAATCCCAAATAGAAAGTTCTTAAGGAAATTCAAGAAAGTGGTCTAGAAATTGTTGTCAACATCCACCAAGAGCTCCAGATTAATATGTCAATCACATTACCCATAATTTGCTTCAAGCCTCTTAGGAAGCACTGGTTTTCTATCAGAGACATAAATAAAAGCTGTTGGTTCGAATACAAATAAACAAACAAAAATAATCAATCCTTTCCATTTATTAGTTAGTCAGCATGATTTATTTTCATTTACTTACTTTTGTTTTCATTTACTCTGGACAGACTGGAGAGCTGGGCAATCGCCAATGACATGGAGTTTAGCAAGGGCAAGTGTTGGATTTTGCACCTGAGACACAGCAACCCTGGATGTCCATACAGACTGGGGAGTGAGAGGCTGGAGAGCAGCCCTACGGAAAGGGATCTGAGGATTCTGGTCAACGGCAAGTTGAACATGAGCCAACAGTGTGCCCTGGCAGCCAAGAGGGCCAACTGTGTCCTGGGGTGCATCAAGCATGGCATTGCCAGCCGGGAGAGGGAGGGGATTGTCCCGCTCTGCTCTGCACTGGTGCAGCTCCACCTCGAGTACTGGGTGCAGTTTTGGGCGCCACAGTATAAAAAGGACATCAAGCTAACTGGAGAGTGTCCAGAGAAGGCCAAAAAGCTGGTGAAGGGTTTAGAGGGGAAATTGTATGAGGAACAGCTGAAGTCACTTGGTCTGTTCAGCCTGGAGAAGAGGAGACTGAGGGGGGACATCATAGTCGTCTACTGTTTCCTTACAAGGGAAGGAGGAGGAACAGGCACTGATCTCTTCTCACTAGTGACCAATAATAGGACTCAAGGGAATGGCAGTAAGATGCATCACGGGAGGTTTTGGTTAGATATTAGGAAAAGATTCTTCACTCAGAGGGTGGTGGAGCACTGGAACATCTCCCCAGGGAAGCAGTCACGGTGCCAAGCCTGACTATTTCAGAAACATTTGGCCAACACCCTCAGACACATGGTGTGAATGATGGCATTGTCCTATGCAGGGATAGGAGTTGGACTCCATGATCCTTGTGGGTCCCTTCCAACTCAGGTCATTCTGTGATTCTATTCTATAATTCTACTTGTATAACACAGAATTATGAAATCTACATAAAGCATCCAACTCTCCACTCCTGGTATAAAACACAACTTAAATGTAGATCAGCAAGAATTAGTGTAGAAAGATCTACGTGACTAGGTTCAACCAGTCTCTTCTGGAATTAAAAAGAAAAAAGAAAAAAGGAAAAGAGTCTCCTTCCACATAAAGAAAAAAAAAGTATTTGCACATGATTTCTTTTCAGTTTGAAAAAAAAATCACTAAAATTTAAATAAAGTATTTTAATTTAATTAAAACAAAATACAAACTTAAACATTTAAAAGTTCATTTCTACAGTGCATTGGGTTTACATGGCAAGGTTTTGGTAGCCGAGGGGCTTACAGGGGTGGCTTCTGTGAGAAGCTGCCAGAAGCTTCCTCTGTGTCCAACAATGCCAGTGCCAGCTGGCTCCAAGATGGACAACTCTGTAGACACCAAGGTCAGGGAAGGAGGGGGAGGAGGTGCTCAAGGCACTGTAGCAGATTCCCCTGCAGCCTGTAGTGAAGACCATGGTAAGGCAAGTTGTCTCCCTGCAGCCCATGGTGGACCACAGTGGAGCAGAGATCCACATGCGGCCCATGGAGGACCCCACACTGGAGCAGGTGCACACATCTGAAGAAGGCTGTGGCCACGCTGGAGCAGACTCCTGGCAGGACCTGCAAACCTGTGGAGAGAAGAGCCCACACTGGAGCACATTTGCTGGCAGGACCTGTGACCCCACACTAGAGCAATTTATTCCTGAATGTCTGCACCCCATGCTGAGGACCCACGCTGGAGCAGGGAAAGAGTGTGAGGAGTCCTCCCCCTGAGGAGGAAGGAGCAGCAGAGACAACATGTGATGAACTGACCACAATATCCATTCCCCGTCACCCTGCACCACTTGAGGGGAGGAGGTAGAGAAGATGGGAGTGAAGTAGAGCCCAGGAAGAAGGGAAGGGTAGGAGGAAGGTGTTTTAAGATTTGGCAATAAATTCATTTCCCCAGTTGAGTCTGGTTTGCCCGTGATGGTAACTGGTGAGCGATCTCTCCTCTCCCTGCCCTTATCTCGACCCACAAGACTTTTGTCATATTTTCCTTTGCCCTGTCCAGCTGAGGAGGGGAGTGATAGAGAGGTTTGGTGGGCACCTGGCAGCCAGCCAGGGTCAACCCACCACAGTCCTTTTTGGAACCCAATGTGGTAGTTCTAAAAGACTAAAGTGCCACGAAAATGTGCTAACACAAAACTAAATACTCTTCATAAAAGTATAAGCAACAACATTAAAGAGCACTTTTAATTAGATAGCAGTTAAATTTGCATAAAACATGATCTCTTAACAAATACAAAATTCTATTACTTTAATGAAAGGACAGAAATCTTATCAGTTATCAAAACTGAGATGGCAGGGTAGTATTAGCAAAATATATTATACAATGTCATTCTCAATCCCACCATAGGTAGGTAAGCTTCTTAATCATATGCCTGATTAAGCACATGTGTAACACCACTGATGTTTTGCTCAAGTGATTAAAATTAGGCTTTTGATTAGGTAGCCTATTTAGTCAAAGACTAAGTTCTTCAGCATACAAACTAGTAACCTGTTATTTACATTTTCCTACACACTCTCATGCTTTGATCTTATTATAATTTGGTTTCTTGAAGAGCAGGGGAATCTCTGCTCTGATGCCTTGAGCACCTCCTCCCCTTTCTTCTCTGAGCTAGGTGTCTGCAGAGTTGTTTCCTCTCACATATTTGCACTACTCTCTCCCAGCTGCTGTTGCCCAGTAGGTTTTTCCCCTTCTTAAACACGTTATCCCAGAAGTGCTACCACCATCGCTGACTGGATCAGCCTTGGCCAGCAGTGGGTCCGTCTTGGAGCCGACTGGCACTGGCTCTGTTGGACATGGGGGAAGCTTCTGGCAGCTTCTCAGAGAAGCCACTACTGTAGCTCTTCCACTACCAAAACCTTGCCATGCAAACCCAATACACAGGGAAAGCAGATAAACAACATATCCCTGCAACAAAGTGATTCTCCCTCTCTGCTCTTCTCTGGTGAGACCTCACCTGAAGTACTGTGTCCAGCTCTGGAGCCCTCAGCACAAGAAGGACATGGATCTGTTGAAGCGGGTCCAGAAGAGGCCACAAAAATGACCAGAGGGCTGGAACACATCTCCTATGAAGAAAGGCTGAGAAAGTTGGGGTTGTCCATCCTGGAGAAGAGAAGGCCCTGGGGAGACCTTATAGCAACCTTTCAATACTTAAAGGGGGCCTACAAGAAAGATGGGGACAGACTTTTTAGAAGGATCTGTTGCAATAGGACAAGGGAAAATGGTTTTAAACTGAAAGAGGGGAGATTCAGACTAGTTATAAGAAACATTTTTACAGTGAAAGTGGTGAGGCACTAGCACAGGTTGCCCAGAGAAGTTGTGGCTGCCCCATCCCTGGAGGTGTTCAAGGTCAGGTTGGATGGGGCTCTGAACAACCTGATGGGAGGTGTCCCTGACCATGGCAGGACGGTGGGAACTGGATGATCTTTAAGGTCCCTTCCAACCCAAACAATTCTATGAACAACAGATCCCTGCAACAACAGATCCCTGTCAGTCAACCCTAAAACTTGCTTGCAGACCAGCAAGCACACAGAGCTGAGAAGTTTCGAAGTCTGTCTATAAGGTCCTACGGTCCATTTGCCATAGCATGAGGATCAGAATCTGGAAGCCAGAACTACAGTAAGTGTAACATATTTGGAGCAGTAAGAATTCAAACCTTACTGTAGATTAAGAATTGCATTGTTTTCCAGAAAGGGAATAAGCACATATCACCAACTGTTATTATAATTATCTTCAGAATATGACAGATAGTTAAAAATACGGTGTTGAATAAGAGAAAAATCTGAATTTTATCTGATATTTGCACTCAATGTTCTAAAGTAGCAAATTCAGCTGCACACAGCTGAAAGCTTGACAGTGTAAAACAGAATTATGAACTTCATGGGCAACGTAGTTTGTGGACTTAAGAAAACTGAATGGGATCAAAGAACATTAAGAGAGTTAGGGACACATAATTAGAAAGAATGTAAAGAAAGTTCTTTAAGAGAAAGATAGGGTGAAAATCAGATTACAAGAATACCACAGACATTAGGAACATTGGGCCACAGACATGATGAGGAAGTCATTACTAAGCATCAGTCCTAGCCCAGTCATTTTGTGAAGAGATATTTCAAGCTACCATCCCAGGTGACAGATACCATTCTCGCAAATACAATGGTAGGTGCAAGCATTTTCATATGTCCATGCAAAACAGCACCAATGCTTCCTCACCTTTACAAAGACCACACAGGACTATTCCAACTCCAGTCCAGCTCACAGCTGGATTCAATAGTGAATGTTTGTCTTTCTCATCCCATATTCAGAAGGATGGAAAAAAGGCACATAGAATCATAGAATGGTTTGGGTTGGAAGGGACCTTAAAGATCATCTAGTCCCAACCTCCCTGCCATGGTGTTATGATTTGAGTTAATTGGGATGCTTCTGACTCTGGCTCGGCCTTAGTCTAAAGTAACTGCATTTTCTGAAAAACTAACTGCATGTTTTTTTCAGACAGTTTCTCTCTACCAGTGATAACATGGAACACTGGTATGCAAAAAAGACCAATGTTTAAACTTATTCCTAAGTAACCAAGGCCATCCTCGAGCTGGCAAAAAACGGCTGCACCTGCAGGAAGGGGCGGACAGGACAGGTGACCCCAAACTGACCAACAGAGGATTCCGTCCCATAGACATCATACTCTGGATAAAAACTGAGAGATCACGAGAGTCTCACTCTCTTCTGCAATGGCTGACGTCCAGTGAGGACCTCATTTGTCTGATTGTTCCTGATCCCAGATCCGTGCGTTCCTGAATCCAGTTCCTGAGCCCAGCTCCCTCCTGCCACGGACCCATTCCCTCATGTCTGCTCCACAGCATCTGTGGTGACGTACAGTCATTTTGGGGTGGGATGGGGGTGCGATCTCAGATATTTGTATATATTTTCATTACTTTCTGATTATTTTAATCATTATTACTATTATTATCATTATTTCATTAAAGCTGTAGCTTTAGTTTCCAATCTGCAAGCCTCTTCCTTCTCATTTTCCTTTCCCTTCCCTTGTGGGTGGGGGGCGGAACTTTGGAGTCCAACTGCACGAGTTTAGCTGAAAATTTAGCTGGGTCAAGGCTAAACCATGACAGTACTTTGGCGCCCATTCATGGGGCATGCATTTGGGCCAAAATGAACCAAATTTGGACCCTTTTGAACCACTCCCAAATGTTTGCTGGTCTAACTTACCTGGACAGTTCAGTCAAGACTGCAGGAAAAATATCTGAGTCTCAGGGTGGCAGAGGCTTGGCTGTGCAGACATTGGCAGGCTTGACCAGCTCTACTGATAAGGTCCACTTGGAGGAATGCCAGCACTGCAGGCCTGAAGCCCCTGTTCGTGGCTTATCAGGGAAAGATTAGAAAAGCACAATTAGAAAGTGTTACAGTTTTTTTTTCCTTGAGAGCTGAAGGGTTGGAAATTAAAGCAGACAGCTGACTTGTCCTTTTTTTAGAGAAAATTATTACATTTTGCTCCTGTAAAATTTTTCCAACCATTGATTAAAAATGATAAGTCTCACTATTGATAGAGATGCTAATGGCTAACATATGGATCATAGGATCTGTGGTGGTCCATGGCGTAGTGATCCTTTGTTGTATTTTGTGTGTTATCGATTGGAGACAGCGGTTAAAGGTAGTTAAAATCTGGGGGTTTTCCTAAGCATGATTTTAGTGGAAATATCTGTAGTAAGCTATTCTTCTAAGATTCCTGAGATCAATATACCGTGTGGTGTCATTCTGAAATTTTGTTTACAGCTGGTTTTCTCAATGTGCCATGTGAGACAGAAGATATGCTTATTTTCTCTCTGTATCATTCTGGCATTTATCAATTGTAAGTGTTGAAGAAATGTGATGCTTGTGATTTGTGGTCTCATTGTAGTATACCTTGTGATGCACGTAAGTGTGGCTGTATCTGAGAATTTTGGGAGTTACTTAGAGAGTTTTGTGTTTAATTACACTGTTGGCCTTGTCTGGGATAAGAACAATACTGAATTTAGCTACCAGTCAGAGGAGCTAAATTGGGGGAACTACATTCCCTTATATTATATTGAGCTGATTCCACTAGATTTTGATCTAATTGGCAAAATTTTGTTCGAGTGTATTGTTTTCCAGATGGGATATCTTATAGGAGTGATTAAATAACAGCACAGAGATCACGCAATAGCCTTCAAGGAGTTTTTTGCTTCAGCGAGAGGTCCTATAAGACACAAACTTAAGAAACATAAGAGAGCTACTCAACCTAAATTTGTATCAGTGGCCACAAACACCATGGATACACTTACTGAATCCATACTGGTGCCAGTTGCTCCTGTGAAGAAGAGGAAATACAAACAAACCTCAGCAGAGGAGGTGAAAGAGGCAGTTAGCAAGGATGGGGGTGAAGAGGGAACAGCTCCTATTCTAGAGCAAGAGGAGGATCCAGGAGAGGGTCCTTCACAACCACCAAAGAGTTTTTCACAATAGCCAAGTTCTTCACAGCAATCTGAGAGTTCTTCACTATCATCAAGTCCTTCATGGCAACCAGAGTCCACCACGACCATCAAGTCCTGCACAGCTGCCAGGTCCATCACAACCATCAAGTCTTTTAGGATGTCAAAGTCCATCACAGTCGATAAGTGTGTTACCATTGCCCAGTTCTGTATGACCATCAAATCCTCCACAACAAATGGTCCTTCAAAATCAGTGCCATCACAGGATCAGCAGATGAATAATTCAGGACAATCAAAACCAGATGCAAACAGGCTATCCTTATCTATGAAGGAGTTGTGACTTCTAAGAAAAGACTTTAAACATCACGATGGTGAGCCAATTGTTTCCTGGCTGCTGATACCATAGACTTAGATGGAAAAGAAGCCAAGCGAATGGGACCCCCAGCCAGAGATGGAGGAATTAACAAGGCACTTTGGAGAAAGACAAATGTCCTTAACCTCTGGAGATGACTCTTGTCAGCTGTAAGGGACAGGTATCTCTATAGAGATGACATCGAATGTCATCCAATCCTTTGGACCACCATGGAGAAAGGTATTAAGTACCTGAGAGAAATGGGTGTGTGAGAATTGATCTATAGCACATGGCGTTTAAATGCAGACCCTGATGATTTGCCATGTCACTGAGCTATGTTGTGGAAGCTTGTGCAGAGTGCTCCACCAATGTATTCCCATACATTGTCAACAATGGTTTGGGGAGATACTACTGGTAATCCGACAGTGGGTGAAGTGGTTGACAAACTCTGACAATATGAAAAGTCTCGCTCGACCTACACAGGCCTATGTCTCAGCTCTGGAGAAATGATCTGAAAAAGTAACCAAAGGATTTGGCAAACTGTTTGATAAATTGTCTCATGGGGATAGATCTCACTTTTCACAGACCCACATCTCAGCCATTAAGAAGAAACGTTGTCCTATGAAACCAGCTGGAAAAACTCAGAAAACACCACGATGCACCCTGTGCTTTTTCCAGTGTGACCATGGAAAGGACATGAGGAAATGGGATGAAAAACCTACTGCTGCCCTTGAGTCACAAGTTTGTAAGTTACAAGGAAAGTCACAGAGTGTTTCTTCCCAGAAAAATGTTGTTCCAGTCTGCAGTGAATCAAAACCTAATTCCTGTCTACAAGGTATGGGTAAGCAGGATTGTTCTTAACCCTCTGCAAATCAAACGAATCCATCTCAGCCTCAACCTTCTGTGGACCAAACAAGTCCATCTCTGTCTCAGACCTCTGTGATCCAAACCAACACACTCCTTTATGGGTCCAAAGTATCAAATTAGAGGTGCCCTGCCTCCAGCCAGGGTTCTATGGCCTGGCACAAGAGAACCATAAAAGTATAGAGCCCTGGTAGATACTGGTGCGCAGAGTACCCTATTGCCATCAAATCATAAAGGGACAGAATCCATCAATATTTCTAGAGTGACGGGGGGGTCTCAAAAATTAACTGTAGTAGAGGCTGAAGTGACCCTAACCCAGAATAAATGGGAAAAGCACCCCATTGTAACTGGACCTAATGCACCGTGCATCCTTTAGCCAGGTCAAGGCTAAACCATTACACATGGGCAGGGACACCTCCCACCAGACCAGGCTCCTCAAGACCCCATCCAACCTGGCCTTGAACACTTCCAGGGAGGGGACATCTACAACTTCTCTGGGCAACCTGTGCCAGTGCCTCATCACCCTCATCATGAAGAATTTCTTCCTAATGTCTAATCTAAATCTCCCCCCTTAGAGTTTAAAGCCATTCCCCCTCATCCTATCATTACTTGCCCTTGTAAAAAGCCCCTCCCCAGCTTTCCTGTAGCCCCTTCAGGTACTGGAAGGCCGCTATGAGGTCTTCCCGGAGCCTTCTGTTCTCCAGGCTGAACAAGCCCAACTCTCTCAGCCTGTCCTCATAGCAGAGGTGCTCCAGCCCTCTGATCATCTCCATGGCCTCCTCTAGACCCGTTCCAACAGTTCCATATCCTTCTTATGTTGGGGATTCCAGAAATGGACACAATACTCCAAGTGGAGTCTCAAAAGAGCAGAGTAGAGTGCATGAATCACCTCCCTTGACCTGCTGGCAATGCTGCTTTTGATGCAGCCCAGGGGACAGTTGGCCTTCTGGGCTGCGAGCACACATTGCCAGTTCATGTTGAGCTTCTCATCAATCAACACCCCAAGTCCTTCTCTGCAGGGCTGCTCTCAATCACATCATCCCCCATCCTGTATTGATACCGGGATTGCCACTACTCAGGTGGTTCACATGAGGCCACTCAAGCCTTTCAAGGATCATCTGTATGGCTTCCTTTCCCTCTAGCAAATCAAATGCCTCACTCAGCTTGGTGTCATCTGCAAACTTGCTGAGGGTGCACTTGACCCTGCTGTCTATATCATCAATGAAAATATTGAACAGCACTGGTCCCAGTACAGACCCCTGAGGGACACCACTTGTAACAAGTCTCCATCTGGACATCGAGCCATTGATCACTACTCTCTGAATGCAACCATCCAACCAATTCCTTATCCACCGAACAGTCCACCCATCAAATTCATATCTCTACAATTTAGAGAGGAGGATGTTGTGAGGGACTGTGTCAAAGGCTTTACTAAAGTCCAGATAGACGACATCCATTGCTTTTCCCATGTCCACTGATGTGGTCACTCCATCATAGAAAGCCATGAGGTTGGTCAGGCAGGACTTGCCCTTGGAGAAGCCATTTTGGCTGTCTCAAACCACCTCCCTGTCCTCCATGTGCTTTAGCAGAGCTTCTAGGAGGATTTGTTACATGACACAGAGGTGAGGCTGACAGGTCAGTAGTTCCCAGGGTCCTCCTTTTTAACTTTTTTAAAAATGGGCACAATGTTGCCATTCTTCCAGTCCCCAGGGACTTCCCCTGACTGCCATGACTTTTCAAATATTATGGAGAGTAGCTTGGCAACCACATCAGCCAATTCCCTCAGGACTATGGGATGCATTTCATCAGGTCCCATGGACTTGTATATGTTCAGGGTCCTCAGGTGGTCACGAATCTGATCTTCCCCTATAGTGGGAGGGGCTTTACTCTCCTGATCCCTATCTTGTTGTTCCTTGACCCTGGAGGGGTGAGGAGAGTGGTTGCCAGGGAAGACTGAGGCAAAAAAAGTTGTTGAGTACCTCAGCCTTCTCCTCGTCTGTTGACATGAGATCACCATTTTCATTCATCAGTTGGGATATGCTTTCTTTAACCTTCCATTTCTGTCTGACAGACCTGTAGAAGCCCTTCTTGCTTCTCTTGCCAAGTTCAGATCCAGCTGTGCCTTGGCCTTCCTGATCCCATCCCTACACAACTGGGCATCATCCCTATACTCTTCCCAGGATTCCTGTCCCTGCCTGCACTGCCTGTGCAGTTCCCTCTTGCTCTTCATTTTGACCAGCAGGTCTCGACTCAGCCACGCTGGTCTCTTCCCTTCCCTGCCTGATTTCCTAAATCTGGGGATGGAGTGCTCCTGTGCTCTGGTCTGCTCCCTTATCCCTGAGGACCATTTCCAAGGAGGTCCTACTGCCTAACTCCCTGAAGAGCTGGAAGTTAGCTTTCCTGAAATTCAGGGTCCTGACTATACTCCTCACGTGTCCCATATCCCTCAGGACCTTGAACTCCACCAGTGTGTGATCCCTGCATCCCGGGCTGCCTCCGATCCTGATGTCACTGATGAGCTCACTTGCACTGGTGACCATCAGGTCCAGTACTGCATTCCCCTTGGGTAGGGGTGTCTATTACCTGGGTTAAGAAGTTATCCTCCATGCACTCTAGGAGTCTCATGGATTGCCTATAGCTCGCAGCACTGCTTTTCCAGCAGATGTCACAGTGTCACAGTATCATAAGGTTGGAAAGGACCTCCGAGATCATCGAGTCCAACCTATATCCCAACACCAACACCAACACTAACACCATCATCTAAACCATGACACTCAGTGCCTCATCCAGTCTCCCCTTAAACACCTCCAGGGTCAGCGACTACACCACCTCCCTGGGCAGCACATTCCAATGGCCAATCACCCTTTCAGTGAAGAACTTTTTCCTAACATCAAGTCTAAACTTTCCCTGACGAAGTTTGAGTCCATGCCCTCTTGTTCTGTCACTGGTCACCTGAGAGAAGAGACCAACCCCTGCCCGACTACAACCTCCTTTTAGGTAGTTGTAGAGAGCAATGAGGTCTCCCCTGAGCCTCCTCTTCTTCAGACTAAACAGCCCCAACTCCCTCAGTCGCTCCTCGTAGGGCTTGTGCTCCAGCCCCTTCAACATCTTCGTTGTCCTCCTCTGGACACACTCCAGCATCCTGACATCTTTCCCAAACTGGGGGGCCCAGAACTGCACACAGTATTAAAGGTGAGGCCTGACCAGTGCCGAGTATAAGGGGATAATAACTTCTCTGGTCCTGCTCGTCACACTATTCCTGATGCAGGCCAGAATGCCATTGGCCTTCTTGGCCACCTGGGCACATTGCTGGCTCATGTTGAGCTTCCTGTCAACCAGCACTCCCAGGTCCCTTTCTGCCTGACTCCTCTCCAGCCACTCTGTCCCCAGTCTATAGCTATGCATGGGATTTTTGTGTCCAAAATGAAGTACCTGACATTTGGACTTATTAAACATCATCCCATTAGAATTGGCCCATGTCTCCAGTCTGTCCAGGTTCCTCTGTAGGGCCATCCTACCCTCTAACAGATCAACCCTTCCTCCCAGCTTGGTATCATCTGCAAACTTGCTGATGATGGACTCAATCCCCTCATCCAGATCATCAATAAAGATATTAAACAGGACCGGACCCAACACCGATCCCTGGGGGACACCACTGGTGACCGGCCACCAACTGGATGAGACACCATTCACCACCACTCTCTGGACTCGGCCATCCAGCCAATTCCTAACCCAGCACAGAGTGCTCCCATCTAAGCCACGGGCTGTCAGCTTCTCTAGGAGTCTACTGTGGGAGACAGTGTCAAAGGCCTTGACAAAAGTTGCCTCAAGATCGGCTGCCCTTGTTCTTTTAGGAGACTTTACTCTCCCAGATATCTGCTGGGAACTTAACACTGCTGAGAGGAGGCAGTCCAGAAGGTTCTTGGAGTGTATTGAGGATTGTTTAAAAAAATCAAGTAAAATTCAGCCTTTCTTCCAAACTTCTGCTTCTAGCTGTTTCAGTATGGAATAAACAATCCTGAGTGGAATAGCTTGCTTTAATGTTTCCCCTACTGCATTGTTTTAAATATGACTGAAATGGCATATGCAGTGTCTTCATAGCTCTTCTCTGACATTCTTGCAGTTTTGTTTACTATTGCTGACTTTTTTTTTTGTTTTGAACAATAGGATGTGATAGCATGTATTTATTTAGTCATTATAAATTTAGTTGGTGTTCTCCACTGAGCCTGAGGTTTCAAAGAATCTTTTAAATATCTCCCTAAAATATGTAAAAGGATCCTTCCTCAAAGGAGTGATGACCTTTCAAATCTTCCCTAAAATCTCACTAAAATAGTGAGAATAGTTAGGACTGACATATCTCATTGTTTTCAAAGTTAACTGGAAAAATCTACCAATGTTCTAAATTATATATCTATATATGCTTAAATGATTCCTTGAGTTGCAGATCTAGCAAGATGGATCTGTCCAAGCTGTGTACCGAACTGTTTGTACAGCTATTCAAAAATAGCATTTTAGATTTTTTGGGGTTTTTTGTTTAAATATGGGTTGTTCCTCTCTTGGTCTTGTACTTTATTTTTGTAGTAAAATACTATAATATGATTTTATTATTACTGTAGAAGAAAGGACCTGTGTATTCACAGTGGCAGTATCTCTCTCTTCTGCTTATGGTTAGAGCTTGTTTATGGGCCAGGGTGAACTGAAATTATTGTTACTCTGTTTTCTAGGCTTTAACAAAACATGTAAAGTAAGGGTGGTCAAATAGGTTTCTTTAATTCTGTGGAATTGCTGAAGATGAAGAATAATCAGTAAAAGTGCCTTGTTCAGAAGTTCTAGCAGAGTGATGGTTGTGAGCCTGCTGTTGCACTGGCATTTCCCAAGCACTGAATATCAATGAACTTTGAATGGTATGGAATGTTGCAGTAGCCATAAATGATTTTATGCTTCTCATACACCAGATATAAAAAAGTGAAATGTATTTAGGTTAGCAAATATATTGCTAGAAGACCAATTTTTATCTAGCTCTTTTGCAGGTAGCAAATCCTGCAAATATAAAGGGTTTCTAGCTTGAATAGCATTTCTCTCAGCTGTTGTAGAATTAACCAGGAAAATCCATGATTTTGGGGAATTTGAATTTGTGAGTTGTTAATAATTAAATAGTTGGCGTTGTTGACAAAACTCACATAAATGTTATTGCAGTGCAGCACAGACAAAGATTTGTTTAAATGTTGGTGTATTTTATTTCTTTTGATACTGTAGCACTGAGAGTTTATGCTGTTAACCTTTACTCTGAAGCTGTAAAAACTGTTTTTCTGAAGAAGCAGAAGGTAACAATCTGATTCCTGAGGCTTAAATCTGAACACTAATTTAGGATTAATATCATGAGTTAGCAGTGCTGATACTGTTCCAGTAATTCATACAGTATGGTATTATATGTTCAGTTGTATGATTAACTTGCTTATCTTTGTTCTAAACCCACACCTAACAAGCAAGTTACATCTGTATTTCTAGAGAAAACAAGTTATTGAAGCTTTTAAGTCATTTTTTCAATTCAGTACATCCAGGACAGGATAGTCTGGGTACTAAGAGGTATAACTTAGAAGTTTGAAGTGCACAAACATGTGTGAAGCAGGGAAAATGCAGTATATTCACAAAAGTGTGTAAGTTCTTGGATGGATGACTATGACTTGGAAGACTATGTGGCCTGAGATGCTGCCTGTTTGTGTTTTCCCATTGGAAGGCTTAGAGAAGAAGGATGTAAGTTAGTTGATGTCTGAAGAGATTCTTGAGGGCTCTGAGCAATTAAAAATCTTTTGATGTTTTATTCTTTCTTTGTTCTGGGAACAGAACTTTTACATAAACAAGAAATACAAGACCTTGTTACTCATTTTTTCTTCTAGCTGGAACAGCGTACCAGATGCTGGACTCTTGGCTAGCTTCTTAGTCATATTGATGTTAGGTTTGAATTTGCATTTCTTGAATACTTGCTTTTCAGAGAATGGAGTTTATTTCCCATTCTAGTTCCTCCACATGGGAGGAGACGAAGCTGCAGAACACAGACTTCAGGGCCTTGGGACAGTTGGTCAGGGAATCTGGGGCCCAGGTGATTTTTTTCCTCCCTCCTTCCAGTTGTGGGCAGTGACACTGGAAGGAACAGATCGGCCCAGTCTATTAACACACGGCTCTGTGGCTGGTGTCACTGTAACAACTTTGGGGGTTTTGACAATGGGATGGCCTACATGGCACCAGGTTTACAGGCATCAAATGGGAGCCACCTTTCTCAAAGGGGAAGGAGGGCCTTTGCTCAGGAGCTTGCAGGGCTCATTGACAGGGCTTTAAACTAGATATGAAAGGGGAGGGGGATAATATCAGGCTTGTTTATGACAAGCTGCAGGTTGACACATTACGATTAGAATCAAGGGGTGCTACTATGGGCCCTTCACCTGTTACCCCAGGGTGTGCTGGGGACGCTGCAGTACAGTTGGAGTCTTGTGGAGATGACCTGAGGGCTCCTGAGATAGTAGGAATCAAGAAGGAAACCTCCATGGAACACCTTTAGGGAAATAAGGGGTGTTCCACTAAGAAGGTGATACAGCAACAGCCCAGCTGAAGGGCCTCTTCACAAATGCACGCAGTTTGGGCAACAAACAGGGGGAGTTGGAAGCCACCGTACTGCTAGAAAGTTACGATCTGACTGCTGTTACTGAAACTTGGTGGGACGACTCCCATGACTGGGGTGTGGCTATTGATGGCTACAGGCTGTTCAGAAGGGACAGGTTGAGAAGGAGGGGCGGAGGCGTTGCCCTCTGTATCAGGGAATGGATAGAGTGTGAAGAGCTGTCCCTGAAGAACAGTCACCAACAGGTTGAAAGCTTATGGGTGAGAATAAGAGACTGAGGCAACAAAGGGAACCTTGTGGTTGGTGTCTCCTACAGGCCACCTGATCAAGGGGAACCTGCTGATGAAGCCTTCTTCCTCCAGCTACAGGAGGCTTCACACTCTCAAGCTCTCATTCTACTGGGGGACTTAAACCACCCTGACATCAGATTATTACCCGCTTCTGGTGGTCCAGGCTGGTAGTAATGAGCTAGCTAAAAGAGGGTCAAGGGTTATTAAAAAGGAATTCCAGAAGTTGGGTCGGTCAATGGATAGGGCAGGAGCACAGGTGGTGTTCTGCTCGGTTCCTCTGGCGGCAGAGATGTATACTGAAAGGAACAAGAGAATCTACGCTCTTAATAAATGGCTTAGGGGCTGGTGCCGGCAGAGGAATTTTGGGTTCTATGATCATGGAGAAACCTTTACGGCTCCTGGCCTGCTTGACCCAGATGGGTCACGTCTAACTCCAAAGGGTAAGAGGATTCTAGCCCAGGAGCTGGCAGGGCTTGTAGAGAGGACTTTAAACTAGGTATGAAGGGGGAGGGGGGAGTAACTAGGCTCACCAGAGATGTTGCTGTGGAGGACGAGCCATCTCAAAGGGTGTCATCAGTAACCCAACTGAAGTGCATGTACACAAACGCACGCAGTATGGGGAACAAACAGGAGGAGCTGGAAGTCCTGGTTCAGCCGGAGACCTATGACATAGTTGCTATCACGGAAACGTGGTGGAACGACTCTCATAACTGGAGTGCTGCCATGGAAGGCTACAGGCTCTTCAGGAGAGACAGGCGCGAGAGGAGGGGTGGAGGGGTAGCCCTCTATGCTAAGGAAACCCTGGATGCCGTTGAAGTTGAGATCAGTGATGACCAGATTGAGTGCCTATGGGTAAGGGTCAGAGGGACAGTCAAGTCTGACCTCCTGGTTGGAGTATGTTCTAGACCGCCCGACCAGGAGGAGGAGATGGATCTTCTATTGTTTAAACAGCTGGAGGCTGCCTCTAGATTGGCTGCCCTTGTTCTTTTAGGAGACTTTAACCTTCCGGATATCTGCTGGGAACTTAACACTGCTGAGAGGAGGCAGTCCAGGAGGTTCTTAGAGTGTATTGAGGACTGCTTTCTGTTGCAGCTGGTGAGTGAGCCTACCAGGGGTGTGGCTCTCCTTGACTTGCTGTTTACAAACAAAGAAGGGCTGGTGGGTGATGTTGTGGTCGGAGGCTGTCTGGGGTGTAGTGATCATGAGATAATTGAGTTTTCTGTAAACAATGTAACAAGAAAAGCCAGGAACAGGACATCGATGCTGGACTTTTGGCGGGCAGATTTCGGATTATTTAAGGAACTGGTCAGGAAAGTACCCTGGGAAATAGTTCTTAGTGGCAAGGGGGGCCAGGAAGGCTGGATGCACTTCAAGAATGAAATCTTGAAGGCGCAGGAGCAGGCTGTCCCCATGTGTTGTAAGAAGAGTCGTAGGGACAGACGGCCGGCCTGGATGAGTAAGGAGCTTCTGAAGGAGCTAAGTAAGAAAAAGAGGATGTATCGCCATTGGAAAGAAGGGGACGTAAGCCACGTCATGTTCAAAGATGTTGTTAAGTCGTGTAGGAAAAAAATCAGGGAAGCAAAAGCCCAGCTGGAGCTCAAATTGGCCACTTCTGTTAAGGACAATAAGAAGAGTTTTTATAAATATATCAATGGCAGAAAGAAGGGTGGCAGCGACCTCCACTCCTTGTTGGATGTGGAGGGAAATATAGTAACCAAAGATGCAGAGAAGGCTGAGGTACTTAATGCCTTCTTTGCCTCAGTTTTCAACAGTAAGGATGTCAGCTGGCTTGACAGATGGTCCTCTGAAGTGGTTGATGGGGACAGGGTGAAATATGGCCCTCCTGCAATCCATGAGGAGGAAGTTAGAGACCTGCTGAGCCACTTGGATCCTCATAAGTCTATGGGGCCGGATGGGATCCATCCTAGGGTGATGAGAGAGCTGGCGGATGAGCTGGCTAAGCCGCTCTCCATCATCTTTCAACAGTCTTGGCTCACCGGAGAGGTCCCGGAAGACTGGAAGTTGGCCAATGTGACGCCCATCCATAAGAAGGGCCGTAAGGATGATCCAGGTAATTACAGACCTGTCAGCCTGACCTCGGTCCCAGGTAAAATTATGGAGCAGATAATCCTGGGTGCAATCATGCGACACCTGCAGAATGACCAAGAGATCAGGCCCAGCCAGCATGGGTTTAGGAGGGGCAGGTCCTGCCTGACCAACCTGATCTCCTTTTATCATCATGTGACTCAGTTGGTGGACGAGAGGAAGGCTGTGGATGTGTTATACTTGGACTTCAGCAAGGCCTTTGACACTGTCTCCCATAGTAGACTCCTGGAGAAGCTGGCAGCCCATGGCTTGGACAGGAGTACTCTGTGCTGGGTTAGGAATTGGTTGGATGGCCGAGCCCAGAGAGTGGTGGTGAACTACAGGCCTGTCAGCTTGACCTCGGTACCGGGGAAGGTCATGGAGCAGATCATACTGAATGCTACCACACAGCACGTGCAGGACAGCCAGGTGATCAGACCCAGTCAACATGGGTTTATGAAAGGCAGGTCCTGCCAGACCAATCTGATCTCCTTCTATGACAAGGGAAAGGCTGTGGATCTGGTGTACTTGGACTTTGACACCAGTTTCTCACAATATTCTGCTTGAGAAACCGGCTGACATTGACCTCATCACTGTCTACAACTACCTGAAAGAAGGTTGTGGCGAGGTGAGTGCTAGTCTCTTCTTGCAAGTGACAGGTCATAGGATGAGAGGAAATGGCCACAAGCTGCGCCAGGGGAGGTTTAGACTGGACGTCAGTGTGGAGAGTATTTTGGAAGACACAGGACACTCAGTGATTCTTGAGGCATGTTTGCACAACCCTGCCTACGTGCCAAACAACAAGGACACAATGACCTTGACATGTTATGAGGAAATGGAATGTTAGCTGATAGACAAGAAAGTGGATGTGGAACAGGAGGTTTTAACCGCAAAAGGGAGGGGGGGTGGAGGGTATAATGTAACAGCGCATGGACAGAAACTTTTAACCAACTAAGATAGAGAATATACCGAGAGGACAACATGTAGCAGCCAATCATATGTACACTTATAGCGCATGAATACAGATTGTGAGTATAAAGTAACGCGTGGAAGCACAATAAAGCGAGCATTGACTCTACCTCCATGAGGATACATCTGTGACTCCGGGGTTCTCTGCAACACATCAGGAAAAAATTCTTCAGTGAAAGGGTGGTCAGACATTGCACCAGGCTGCCCAGGGAGGTGGTGGAGTTGCTATCCCTGAAGGTGTTTAAAAGGTGGGTAGATGAGTTTCTTAGGAATATGGTTTCGTAAGGGGACAGGTATGGTTGGACTTGATGATCTCAGAGGTCTTTTCCAACCTTATGATTCTATGATTCTATAAAATATATGATAGGCGTTATTGGTGTGATGGGACCAGGGAAAGTTGACCATTTGTTTAAACCTTTGAAATTTAAATTAGGAAAATAGTGGGTAACTCATCAGTTTTTGTATCTGCCAGGCTCTCCAAAGCTGGTTAGGAAAGGACTTGCTTGAGAAATTAGAAGCTCAGATTTGGTTTAAGGAAAAAGAGGTGGAGACCTATATATCTGAATCTAAATACATAGAGGCTACAGCATTGTTATTGCAGAATATCAACACACAAGGAACAGTGATCCAACAGGAGGTGGAAGAAGCAGTAATTCCAATTGCACGGGCTGGAGAGATACCAGGGAGGTCCAAATGAGCAGAGCCTGCAAGAGGTGATTTGAAACCAGGATCGGTTCCGGTAAGAATGAAACAATATCCTTTGAAATTGGAAGCTAAGCCTGGGTCAGTATCTGTAATTCAGAAATTCTTGAAATGTAAGTTGTTAGTGGAATGTGAGTCAAAACATAATACCTCAGTTTTCCCAGTTAAAAGGCGAATGGTAAGGGTTACCATTTAGTACAGGATCTTAGAGCAATGAATCAAATTGTTCAGGACATACATCCAGTGGTTGCGAATCCGTATACTCTTTCAACATGACTTAGCTAAATCTTATTTTCAGAAGCGATTGAGGTCTTCAGGAGCTTGAGGAGTCAGAGCAGGATTTCAAAAGCTGGTTGAAATATGATTTGGTTTCATTTGAACAGACAAGAAACAAAGAAGGACTTACAAAGACACCCTGGCAGTAGCAAAGAAAGCTTATGAACTAACTGTCATTTCACTTTACAACAAACCACCAAAGTCTCCTAACACCTACCTTCAAGATCAGTCCCATGGCAAAGGGAAAAAAAAAAAAAAAGCCCAAGATTTGAAGAAATGTACAAAAGGAAGGTGTAATACATGATAAATGCTGAAGGACATTATATAATGGTAAATCCTTCCGGAGTAGACCTCAGATGCACCAGATGGGAAGGAACCAAATGATTTATTGGCAGTGCAGAAAGAAAAAATGGAAAAGTAGTATATTTTAGTCTACTTCACCAGGAAAACAGGACTTATGTGATCACACTGTAAGTATATCTGTGCCTCTTCCTCACTTTCCTTCCAATGGAAAGATTTGATTCAGAGATTAACATGGGCAGTAGCTCTGGACATGCTTCTTCCCCATCCAACGATCTTCCCCTCCTACCCAAGAAGGCTACCTCTTCCACACACCTGAAATCACATTTTATATTTGACACTTACAAAGCACTTGACAGGAAATGATATGCTGAGTAATTAGACTGCTGGTACACATCGAGCATTACCACAGAATAAATAAGTTACTTTTTTCAATAAATTTGTACTCTCTGAATTTGGAACCCCCCCTTCTATATAGAAAAATAGATGGACACAACAGGGGAAACTAGGATGTAACAAGTTTTGACTACTCAAAGTGCCTGAAGCCCAGTTTAGGCAGAACTGAGGCTTTGATCCTAAATTTCTGTTTCCCAAACTGGTGAGCCTCAGGAAAATTTGAAATTTGGAAATTATTTAGAAAATGAAAACCCTTTAAGTGTTGCATGCATGTGATACACAGTAACTGTTTGCAGCTCATAGCTTGAAAGGGTGCTTTATTTTGTTTTGATACATATTCAGTCCAGTTCACAGAGAACACATTACTTAATACATATCTTCACTTTGTAGGAGAAATGGGCATGAACACATGAGCATTCAGTCACTAGCCTTTTATAGCTAATTTATGCAACTTCTGCCTCTAAAGCATCGTGTATGGCACACAGGTTTCACTAACATCCCATATAGGAGCACTGTAACATCATCTCTAGAAACACAGGAGAGGAGGATGTAAATCTCAAGGACTGTAAAATTATATAAACTCTGCTTGTGGATTTATCTTTCAGAATCATGTTTTTGACATTAACTTGAAAGTTTGTTTTAAAGGAATGATTCCCTGAATAATATATGTTCTTCCTTGAGGTACAAGTTCAAGTTCAGGCTATGATAGGAAGATTCAGTTTAAGCAGCCATTGAAAGTTGAGGACTCAGAGCAGCCAAAACTCTCTTAAAGCCAGATCTCTGTGAGCTGCAGTAGCAGCTAATAGGAAGAAGCGTACCTGAATATCAGCAGAACAAAGCAGCCTCCCATGCTTACTCATTTTATTAGAACCTGAAATAGCAACAAAGACAAGGATGTTTGCTAAATCAGTCCTTGTTAACCTACCAAGCTTACCTTCGTTGTTGGATATAAGGTCTGGAAGCACTCATGAGGCTTTGGGTTTTTTAAAGCACAACATAGGACTCAAGACTCCAAAAGCTCATCTATTTCCCCTGCACATGAAGGCTTATGCCAGGTGGTCAACAAAAAGATACTTGTCATTATTCACAAACTCTTTGTTACCTACATCAAAGTTCTGTGATACACCCAATACAAACTCTCCCCATCACAGACAGGGATTCTATCTTTAAGCGAAATAAAGCTGATAACTGCCTACAGTATTTATCTTCTACATGAATACAAAACAAAACAAGCCAACAATCCATCTCTGTAGAAGGGATTAAGAAGGGTGACTTTTTTTAAACCATTTTGGCTGTAAGGGTGACGAAAATCCTATATCCTCCATAATGTAACATGAAACCAGCAGGACCATGAAAAATACTGACAGAATGAAGATGAGAGGACAGAAAAGGGACTATGAAAAATACTTTCAATCTGAAGCATGTTTCAAGTAGCTTAGATTTTCAAAGCTATTTTAAAAATTATGTGCACTCAACTTTCTCCCAAATACTCATTATTTTTCTCTCCTCTCAAAGAGCAGCCGAAAAATGAGAAAACAGATCAAACAGATCACAGGAGAGAGAGACAATGAAAGTAGTGAGTTAGCATATACTACTGAGTGCAGAAAGTATTCTGTAAGTTGTCAAATATGAGTAACACAGCAACTTTCATTTTCCCTCCCTTCACTTAAAGCAATCGTTTTGAAAATGTTTAAAAGAAAATGTCCAAAGCTCCTCAACATTTTAAACACAGCATCTTACAACTTAGAGTATACCATTTATCTTTTTATTTGTAAACCAAAATCTGAAATACCTTACAATGTACTTTTAATTTAATTTTTCTAAAAGAACATCACTTAAGAACTGAAAGAACAGTGTGCCTCTAAATGTTAAGGACCATATTTTAAAAACTTTTATTAAAAAAAGGTTATACAGGTATGATGAATTTAAGTTGTATTTTAAAGTTAACTACTTAAGCATCTAAATGATTTAAAATGAAGTGCAAAATTGGAAGTCCAGTCACAGATGTGGCTGTAGAGTTGTGCTCAAGATAGAAGAGGTCTAACCATGACAGACAGTTGCACACTCGTAAGCTAACTCAAGTTTGTTTCAGCCATGAATCTTGCAGATCTGAGTGACACCACTGATTAGGTCAGTTTGATCTACTTAATATAAACTCCCCCTTTCTAATAAGAAGGATATTAACTAAAGCTTAAGTTAAGCAATAAAACCTTTCTAATTAGCAACAAAAATTAAAAATTACATGCTTGATCTGTTTCAGGCACTTTTAAGATCATGGTTTATTTACTGTAGGTAAAAAGTTAGGATACAGATTAAGGGATCTGTTAAATTTCAACTCTACAGTTATATACCATCTAGTATTCTTGCTCTGAATATTAACCAAAAATGTTTCTAAACACCTGTAAGCCCCACTATAAATCTTCATTGTTATGAGGAAAAAAATATAAATCAATGCTTTATTTGTTCAATGTATAATATTTACACTGTGAAACCAATGGGAGATAACAAGCAGTAGCAAAGAGGTAATAAATTTTAAAAAGCCAAAGTTTTATATATAATTTTTTTACAATAGTGTGCTAACCAGCATAATCGTTTATAAAAAATTAAAATATAGCAGAGCGTCCCATTACAGAAATTTTAGCCATCTGAACTGCAGTCATTACTTGCTAACCATTTACATGCAACACCTGCTGGGACTGATTTTTTGTTTTTAAAGTGTAAAATAGATTACAAGGCTTAAGAGACAAACATTAATTTGTGTCCAAACAAAATTAAAAATAGCACTCAAGAATTGTATTGGTCACAAGCCTCTTCCATACGGGAGGGGAAAAAAGAAAAATAAAAGTACAAATGATGATAGAAAGTGATGTCTTTCTATACACTAATTATCAAAGGCAATGCATAGAGTGAGAATACCTGGATGGCAAACTCTGTAGACACTGGAAACAGCTTTCACATACGTGCTCTTTATAGGCAGCCTTTCTTTCCATCAAATGGCAACAGCTGATAGCAAATAAGGGGCACCAGGTATACAACTAAGTAGATCTTGCAAAACACTAAGATGGGGCAGTTGTTAATATACAATTTGAACTATACATACAATATAATGGAATGTATCCCATCCCAAAACGTGTTTATGAAACAATTGGACATTTCTACACTCGCCTTATGACTCAGCTATCTTTCTAATGAAAACATAAAGTACACAAGAGTCTTGCATAAAAATTAAAATTTATGGAGCATTTTTACAGGAACCATTGACAAAGCTGCTTAATGGCATTTCTGCTTTTAAAATAATTTTGCTAGATATAATTGAAACAATGTCTGTGTATAAAATGTCCTGACAGACACTTCAACATGGAGCTTTGGTGATTTTAAAAGACTCTTTTTTGATCTGTTATGAATTGTACTGCAGAAGTATTGATGCATGCACACATCTGTGTCAGCTGAGGCTAGTGATCCAACTGCATGCACATTTCCTCCTTGAGGTACTCTCTATGCTAAATCACTTCAATACAGTAAGATGAAAAATAGATTAAACAAAGTATTTCAGATAACTCAAATTGAATAGGAAATGGAATGCCAATATGGCAGTAAAACCTTTTCCTGTTTTTAAAAAGGAAGGTCTCTTGTACCAGCAGAATCCTGTATACAGATACACAGAGAAGGAGGGAATACACCACTTATAATTCCCATTAAACAAGAGCTGATTCATTATATGAGAAGGTACAAATTACAGAAAGCATGAATGGTAAATAGAAGAGAAACTACTGGCTTACATGAAAGAAGAGAGAACACTGCAGTCTGAATGCAGTTATTTTGTGAAAGCTGCTACAACAGCCCACAGAACCTCATTTGTGTTGGCTTTCATACATTCAACCTCAGGGTCTAAATCCAGAAGCTGCCGCACTCTCTTTGTGGCTAAATCATACTGCTCATCCAAAAGGGGGGCAAAAGCGTTCTCCAGAACATCTGAAGCATGGGCTAAATAAACGAGTGCTACCAAGCGCTTGTCCATGCGGTGAGGGTCATTCACCCACTTGTCAAGAACTGCTTCTTGAACCTTCTTGATGAGGCGCTGTTTGATATTGTTGTTGGTAAGAGGGTGCGTAGTCATGTCAAAAAGAAGGAAGTTCTGTTTCTCTGTTGTCAGTACACCTTTTTCCACTAAATTTTTAGCTAACCGTTCACGGACATTTCGCAACTGGTAGTGCAGCTTCAGTGGGTTCCATGTTTCACCTAAAAAAACAAGCAAAAAAGCCAAGAGTCAGGCAAATGTTTAAGGTGCACTATTACAGTGATTCTCCCCACTGCTACAGAATAAGCCGTCATTTACACTAAAATATTGTGCTTATGTCAGCATTTCTCTTATCTCTGACCTATCCAGATATATGCATAGAGACAGAGACCACAAGGACCTCTTTGAGGAGTTTCAGCACACAGTTAAAGTTTGGATGAAATGCTACCTAAGTCATATCTTGATTAGGGATATGACAAATAAACATTCTTGTACTGAAAGAAAAGAGAATCGTAGAATCTTCTGGTTGGAAAAGACCTCTGAGATCATTGAGTCCAACCGCACCCATCATCCGCTAAACCACGTCCCTTAAGAACTCATCTATCCTTCTTTTAAATACCTCCAGGGATGGTGACTCAACCACCTCCTTGGGCAGCTGTTCCAGTGCCTGACCACCCTTCCAGTAAAGAAATTCTTCCTAATATCTAGTCTGAACCTCTCCTGGCGTAACTTATGGCCATTTCCCCTTGTCCTATCACCTGTCACTTGAGAGAAGAGATCAACACTGGCTCTGCCACAGCCTCCTTTCAGGCAGCCGTAGACAGCGATGAGGTCTCCCCTCAGTCTCCTCTTCTTCAAACTAAACAACCCCAGTTTCCTCAGCCACTCCTTGTAGGACTTGTTCTCCAGCCCCTTCACCAGCCTCGTTGCCCTTCTCTGGATGCGCTCCAACACCTCAATGTCCTTCTTGTAGTGAGGGGCCCAGAACTGAACACAGTACTTGAGGTGTGGCCTCACCAGTGCCGAGTACAGGGGGACAATAACCTCACTTGTCCTGCTGGCCACGCTGTTTTTGATACAGACCAAGATGCCATTGGCCTTCTTGGTCACCTGGGCCACTGCTGGCTCATATTCAGCCACTGCCAACCAACACCCCCAGGTCCTTCTCCTCCAGGCAGCTTTCCAGCCATTCTTCCCCAAGCCTGTAACGCTGCATGGGGTTGTTGTGCCCCAAGTGCAGGACTTGGCATTTGGTCTTGTTAAACCTCATCCCGTTGGTCTCAGCCCATTGATCCAGCCTGTCCAGATCTCTTTGCAGTGCCTCCCTTCCTTCAAGCAAGATAAACGCTGCCACCCAGCTTAGTGTCGTCTGCAAACTTGCTAAGGGTGCACTCGATCCCTTCGTCCAGATCATTAATAAAGATATTGAACAGGACTGGATCCAGCACTGAACCCCGGGGAACACCACTTGTGACCGGCCTCCAACTGGATTTAACTCCATTTACCACCACCCTCTGGGCCCGGCCATCCAGCCAGTTTTTCACCCAGCAGAGGGTGTGCCCATCCAGGCCAATGGCAGCCAGTTTCTCAATCAAAATGCTGTGAGAAACGGTGTCAAAGGCTTTACCAAAGTCCAGGTACACCACATCCACAGCCCTTCCCTCGTCCATTAACCAGGTAACTTTGTCATAGAAGGAGATCAGGTTGGTCTGGCAGGGCCTGCCTTTCATAAACCCATGTTGACTGGGTCTGATCACCTGGTTGTCCTGCATGTGCTGTGTGATAGCATTCAATATGATCTGCTCCATGACCTTCCCTGGTACCGAGGTCAAGCTGACAGCCTATAATTGCCCGGATCCTCCTTCCGAACCTTCTTGTAATTGGGAGTTACATTTGCCAGTCTCCAGTCGAGCAGCACTTCCCCAGTCAGCCAAGACTGTTGATAGATGAGGGAAAGGGGTTTGGCAAGGACCTCCCTCAGCTCCCTTAATATCCTTGGGGGTATCCCATCCGGCCCCATAGACTTGTGGATGTTTAATTGGCCGAGCAGGTCTCTAACCAAGTGTTCTTGGAACATTGATGGTTGGTCTTCACCGTCTTCTGACTCAGGAGGCTTGGAGCCCAGAGAACATGTTACCTTCCTATTAAAGACTGAAGCAAAGAAGGTGTTAAGTACCTCTGCCTTGTCCTCACTCTTTGTTACTACTATTCCCCTTGCATCCAGCAGAGGAGGGAGATTCTCCTTGGTCCTCCTGTTGTTGTTAATATACTTGAAGAAACATTTCTTATTGTCTTTCACTGAACTGGCCAGTTGGAGTTCCAGTTGGACTTTAGTCCTTCTAATTTTTTGCCTACATGATCTCACCTGCTCCTTGTAGTCCTCCTGGGATGCCTGTCCCCTCTTCCAAAGCTCATATATTTTCCTCTTTTTCCTTAGACCAACACAGAGCTCTCTGTTAAACCAAGCTGGCCTTCTTTCCTGCCGACTCATTTTTCGGCACATGGGAATGGCCTGCTCTTGCGCTGCCAGAACTTCCTTCTTGAGGAGCATCTAGCCCTCATGGGCTCCTTTGTCATTTTGAAGAAGAGGAAAAAAAAGGCACACACACCCCCAAACACCCAAAACAAACCACCACACACAGTCATGAAGAAAGAGTTAATAGAAACAAAAATAATCATTTCCTCCATTCTTGTCCATTTGTCTACTTCTAGCCTTTTATCAATTCAGAAGCTGGAAGAAGTATCATTGCAATTGTCTGCCACAGAGACAAGCTAATGCACACATATCCTATAAGTCCTCTGCATTTCTCTATTTCTTCAGGTTTACATTCTTCTCTCCCTTCCTGTCCCCACCAGGTGAAACAGTGACACAGACTGTGTGAGTGTGCGCACTACACATGTGCATATGTTGTGCAGGGGCTTTGATATTTGTATAAAAATTTTTTCTAATGATTTTTGTTAAGGCAGAAGAACTGGGCACTTCAGAGTGTGTGCACTTAGGAGGGAATTTTAAAAGCACAAAATCAGTATCAACAGCTACTGAGAAAGCTAAAGTTGCTATGCACTAACAAATCCATCTTTGCTTAAGAGTTTACTTAACAAGCTAAAATTTTCTTTATTGTAAGTATTAAAATCCCCTCCTGATAGAAAAGAGCCTATGCATTTTAAGAGGCAAGAGAAGAAATAGTATTTCTTACATATATTTTTTTACCATAAATGATGTGAAAATTCCTATATCAGAAAGCTTTAAAAAAATATTTGGTTAACAAATAATAATACTACGCAGATTACTTTACAGTTTCTCCCACTGTGATGGAAGGTGATATACACTTTATCCAAGTAACAGACAAGAAAACAAATGAGGCGATGCCAACTGCATAGAGAACATACACAGGCTTGAACTCCACAAGTCCCTGTAGGAATCACATTCTCATTGAAAGAAACTATCACACGCATACACACACAGAGAATAACCTCCTTTTTTTCTCCCTGTTTCACAGGACAAAGGTAAGTTCCTAGATGTTTCTAAATTTTAGGTGGATGTGGTTATACAATAATAAAAATCAGTAGAATCCTAGAATCACAGAATGATTTGGGTTGGAAGGGACCTTAAAGATCATCCAGTTCCAACCCCCCTGCCATGGGCAAGGCCCCATCCAAGCTCGCCTTGAACACTTCTAGGGAGGAGGCATGTACAACTTCCCTGGGCAACCTGTCCCAGTGTCTCACCACCCTCATCATGAAGAATTTCTACCTAATGTCTAATCTAAATCTTTCCCCCTTCAGTTTAAAGCCATTCCCCCTCGTCCTATCAGTACTTGCCATTGTGTAAAAAGTCCCTCCCCAGCTTTCCTGTAGCCCCCTTCAGGTACTGGAAGGCCGCTATGAGGTCTCCCCACAACCTCTTCTCCAGGCTGAACAAGCCCAACTCTCTCAGCCTGTCCTCATAGCAGAGGTGCTCCAGCCCTCTAATCGTCTTTGTGGTCTCCTCTGGACATGTTCCAACAGTTCCATATCCTTCTTATGTTGGGGATTACAGAAATGGACTCAGTACTCCAGGTGGGGTCTCACCAGAGCAGAGTAGAGGGGGAGAATCCCCTCCCTCGCCCTCCTGGCCATGCTTCTTTTGATGCAGCCCAGGACACAGTTGGCCCTCTGGGCTGTGAGCGCACAGTGCTGGCTCATGTCGAGCTTCTCATCAATCAACACCCCCAAGTCCTTCTCTTCAGGGCTACTCTCAATCACATCATCCCCCATCCTGTATTGAAACTGTGGATTGCCCTGACCCAGGTGTAGGACCTTGCACTTGGCCTTGTTGAACCTCAAGAGGTTCCCACACGCCCACTTCTCCAGCTTGTCCAGGTCCCTCTGGATGACATCCCCTCCTTCTGGTGTGACAGTTGCCCCACTCAGCTTGGTGTCATCTGCAAACTTGCTGAGGGTGCACTCAATACTGCTGTTGATATCATCAATGAAAATATTGAACAGCACTGGTCCCAGTACAGACCCCTGAGGGACACCACTTGTAACAAGTCTCCATCTGGACATCGAGCCATTGATCACTACTCTCTGAATGCAACCATCCAACCAATTCCTTATCCACCGAACAGTCCACCCATCAAATTCATATCTCTACAATTTAGAGAGGAGGATGTTGTGAGGGACTGTGTCAAAGGCTTTACTAAAGTCCAGATAGACGACATCCATTGCTTTTCCCATGTCCACTGATGTGGTCACTCCATCATAGAAAGCCATGAGGTTGGTCAGGCAGGACTTGTCCTTGGTGAAGCCATGTTGGCTGTCTCGAATAACCTCCCAGTACTGTGGTGACACCTTGTGACCAATCTCCTCAATTACACAGGCACTTGCTTGTTTACTTATAATAAGATCAGCCTGGCAAACATCACCTTAAATATCCATATAAATATTTCCATTATGCCTTTGAATACTAACTTCAAGAAGCATTCTTCTCATCACTGATAATTATAGAGTAGCTGTTTTCCAGGATCAGGCTTAAAGCAAAATTCTAAAAGAGTTTATCAAAAACACAAAATAAACCACCAAAACAATTTTCTTCAAAGGGCAGTTTTCTAAACCATGGGAAGCAAAAGAACCCTAATACCATCCAAGAACTAGTAATTAAATACCCATGTTTTCGTAAAAATGATTGATCTAAGTCTAAGCCACAGCACTGACGATAACCATCTTCCCAGAGTCAAAGCTTAGCAGGGTCAGGAAACCTTAGCTTAGCTCAAGGAAAACCTACAACACTGTTTATTCCTTAGTTAACCTTTTTTGAATCAGTACTAATTTGATGTGCTCCACACTGTGAGAGAAGGTGAAATGTCAGCACAAATTATGTATTTGGGACAAGAAGAATGAATTGTTTTTGCAGACTGTAAAAGTGAAGGAGAACTGACCAAGAACTAAACTGCAAAGCTATGCAGCAGCCATGCTTCATGCTGACCAGGACTACTTTGTATCTAATATTTGAAAATATTTGTTACATTTCTCCAGTTAATGGAAAAATGGAAAGAACTCCTGACTCTATTGTTTCTTTATAATTAATGGTCAAATCACCCTCAATTTTTACATCTGTATAGTGAGCCCCTTATCTCCTTTCTTTATCAAAAGATATGAATATTGAATCTACACAGCTATACTCCAAACTTCCACTAACCCTCATTTCCAATTACAGAGAAAGGCAGTTACATCTCCAGAGTGCAGTCCTGATTTACTTCAGAATCAGCAGAAGATACCTCTTCCACAGAGTAGAGATGTCTTGTGACACTTCTATCAAAATCCTTTCTGTACCAAGTTAATTCAAAAGCACAGTTACTTATATTTGATTAAATGCTACAATCAACAAGAGACTACTCTAGAGGAAAGCCTAATTAACTTTTTTGTATACTTTCTTCCTCAAACTCTTAGAGTATAATTTCTAGTGATGCCAGATAATTAGCTTTACTAGGGGAGGGAGGGAAGCAAATACATTTTGTTCAAGGCTTACCACTAAGCAGTTCAATCCAATTTTGTACTGTTTCAGGAGGTTGGGTCTCTTTTATGTGTTTCAGAGCTTCATCAAGCAGAACATCCCCTGTAGGAGCATCTGACTTGCAAATCACCTAGGACAGAATAAAACGCAGTCAGTATTTAGATTTAATTCATATACCATAAACATCCAACAATAAAAACTGAAAAAATCTACCTGTTATCAGAACCAAGGAAATGTTTAAGGAGAGAGGAATCTTCTGTAAGAATATGAAAGTTTAAAAAATACTTAGTTGTAAAAAAAAATAGGATTTTAATTACAAAGCTATGTTAAGTTGTAAGTTATCTATAATCTAAATTAATGTCAACTGACCAAAAATATAATAATATACTTAATACCTACTTTTTTAAGGAAGATAATCCACTAACCTGGCCAGGTACTTCGCTTCCTCCCCAAAACAAAGTACACTACAATGTTAGTCAATTTTACCACCTCAAGTCAATTTATTCAGAATACTGCAGTTAAACAATTAGGCCACGTGAAATTGAGAAATCAATTAGAAAGTGAAAAAGCAGAAAAACTGGTTTTCTTCTTCCATATATTGATGCATAAAAATAGATTCAAGACAACATTAATAAGTTTTGCAGCTCTGAAGAACATGTTGACCAGCAATGCTATGTTTCATTCAGTAACAGTTAAAAAACCTGTATAAGGAAAAATATGTATGTAGCAATAAACCCCTTAATATGCAATAATAAATGCAATATCACTTAAGTTTGTTATTTAATAACTTCTAAAATTATTTGAGTTCTTCCCCCAAGAGAGCACAGGAGAAATAAAAAAAAAATCATTCATGGTAACATAATAACATTTAAGAATTTGAGTAACTGCTTGTTTACCAGTATAAATAGTTACATAAACCATGTACAAATACAATTTTTTTCTGTTTAGAAAAACAAGAGCACCAAAATAAAACATACAAATTTAACTATTTCAAGTCGATATGTTTGGATAAAAACAACAAAATTCTGTCTTTCTCTAGGAAATGAAGAATTACTATTGTTTCAAAGCTATTTATGAAAATAATGATTAAATATGGCAATTTAAGTAGTTTTACAAGTTAGTACTTTATAAGCATCAGTAAAAAGAAAACAGGCAATTGACAGAAAAAAAATAATATATCAAAACAATTCCACATATACAAGAGAAGTAGCAGGTAAAAGATCTTATTTTTATTAAAGCTTCACAGTAGTCAGAAAGGTGTCCTGGAAAAGCTTTAAGTGTCCTATTGAAACATATCCCAAGCTCATTTCTGTTCCATAGTTCTAATAAATCCTTACTACAAACAATAGAGGAGCAAAATACATTTTCAGAGAGTCTGTAGATAACACTGAAATGAGTTGCAATGTTAAAACAGCTTCAATACTGGCAAGATGATCCCAAACTGAAACTATGTACAAAGTAAATGAGATGAAATTAAAAAGAAATGCAAAGTAGTATAATCAGGATGAGAAAACAGACAGCAAATATAAAAGATATAATAAATGACTATATAGTTCAGAATAGCAGAAAAACCATCTAATAATTGTAGCAGTAAGTAGACTACGAGCCAAATTAATCAAAAGTCAAGTCTTTTGACAAAGTAAGAGATTCGTTCTAAGCTGTATTTACTGGAAATTGCTGGAGAGATCTTTTTGAATACCTGACAGGTCATAGTTGGAATACTATGTCCAGTTTAGTTGGTGTCTATAAAGCAGAGAAACTAAGATTTTAATAAAAATCAGCAAGAATGAACCAGTCCACAATGCCAAGCTAAAAAGAATGTTTGTTTAGATCTAAAAAGAAGCATATAAGACATTTTTATACAGAGAGTATCAAACAGTAGTTTCAAGTGTCTACTTTGGGAAAAATAAAAGATACTATCTTATTCTGGATATATGGAAGATGAAGGATATATTGTCAAAAACTTCAATGGGCAAATCAAACATACAAGGAGGTTGCTGAATTGCATTAAGTGGGGAATTTTAAGACTAAACATCTGCCAAGGAGGGACCAGAGAAATTTGATTTTCTGTTTCGGCATTAAGATTAAATGGTCTCTTGAGATACTGTCCAAACCTCCACTTTTGGAAGCTGGACATCACTCCAACCATAAATCTCAGATATTTGGTTTTAAAAACACTACATTTTAATCCAGACCGAGACAATCCCTATTTGAAATGAAACACATTAAAATGCATATTTATCTTTGATTTATAAGCTTGCACCATAGCATCACTTAAAATCTTTATTAACCACATATAACAATGTTACAAATCTTCCAGTTTTATATCAAGACTAAATTTTTTGAAAGTTTCTCTTTTTAATTATACAGAAGCACATATTAAGTTGGGTTTCTAAGCTACTAGATTGTGGATATTAATAGCAACCCTTCAGATACTCCTTTAATAATTAGCCTAAAAACACCCAACTTATTTATCTTTACTTCCCTTCTGAAGGGAACAGAAGGCCTGATCTGCAAACCAGACCCTTTTCATAGGGAAGTCTGCAGCCTCCCTGGGGCCTGGTTAGACATGTGCAAAGAAAGCTTCCAACTCTGGTAAGGCCCACGGATTATTATCCACTACTGATTTTCCAAGTAGGCAGTACTGAAACCCCAACAAGAAACCTGAGGGCAATTAAGAGGGACTACAGAACCTTGGGCCAAATGGTGAAGGGATTGGGTGCACAGGGAGTGCTCTCCTCTGTCATTCCTATTACAGGGAACAATGAGGGAAGGAGTAGGAAGAGCTCCAAACCTGGCATGAAGAGCAAAATCTTGGGGGTTTTCACCATGAGTTTGCCTACACAATAGCAGGCCTGTTGGCAAATGATGGGGTACCTCTATCCCCAAGGGGTAAAAAGGTGCTTACCTAGAAGTTAGCAGGGCTCATCAAAAGATCTGTAAACTAGGTCTGAAGTGGGAGGGGGACCAAACCAGGCTTGCTAGAAATAAGCCTGGGGATGGCACTCCAGTGTCTGAGGGATGGTGTGTTAGTGAGGCCCTTTGAGCTGCCACCTCAGAGGAAGTGGGGGATAACACTCCAAGTGGCAGCAAAGATGCAAAGATTATTGATGTTTTAGAAACAACAGTGAGGAGTCACTTAGAAATTAAGACTGTTCCACTCAGGAGCGGGGTGGGATCAACAGCCCAACTGAAGTGCATCTACACCAACGCATGCAGCATGGGCAACAAACAGGGCGAGCTGGAAGTCATTATAGAGCAAGAAGACTATGATATAATCGCCATCATGGAAACGTGGTGGGATGACTCGCGTAACTGAAGGGCTGCCATGGGTGGCTATAAACTCTTCAGGTGGCATGCCTCGTGTGATAGAGGATGGGGAGTCCTTGATCTGCTCATCTGATGAGGGTAAATTGGGAGATGGAGGGGAATGGCAGCAGGTCCCTGCCCGGTGCTGCAGGGACGTCCCCCTGGTTTCAACCACAGCCTCCCAGGTTCCCTTCCATAACAGATATGAAAGTCTGCAAGTGGTACTGAACCCTAACATTGACAATGATTCACACAGCCTAGAAACATTCCCAAGGTTGAGACACTCAAAGCCGTCAATCAAAACATCTTCAGTAAAGAAGAAGAGGAGGGTCACTGTCATTGGCGATTCCCTCCTGAAGGGAACTGAAGATCGGATATGCAGACCAGACCCATTGCATAGGGAGGTCTGCTGCCTACCTTGGGCCTCTGTCAGAGATGTGGAAAGGAAACTTCTAACTCTTGTTAAGCCCACAGATTACTATCCATTACTCATCCTTCAGGTAGGCAATAACGAAAAACCAACTAGAAACCTAGGGCAATTAAAAAGGACTATAGGGCTTTAGGACGAATGGTAAAGGGTTCAGGTGTGCAGGTAGTTTTCTCTTCCCTCATAGGGAATGGCGAGGGAAGGAGTGGGAAGAGCCGGGATTTAAATACCTGGCTCCAAACGTGGTGCGAAGAACAAAACCTTGGCTTCTTCGACAATGTCTTGGCCTACACGCCAGGCCTGCTGGCAAATGATGGGGTACACCTGTCCCCAAGGGGCAGAAGGACACTTTCCAAGAAGATGGTTGAGCTAATCAAGAATGCTTTAAACAAGATTGGAAGGGGGAGGGGAACAACACTGGGCTTGATAGAATAAAGCATGGGAATTGCACCTCAGGTTCTGAGGGACAGTTTACTAGTGAGGGCCCCTGGTCTGCCACCTCACTGGAAGTGGGGGATGGCACTCCAGGTGGCAGCCAGAATTCAAAGGGAACTCTTGGGTTACAAACCACAGCTAGAAGACACTTAGGAATTACGGCTATTCCACTCAGGAAAGGGGTGGATACAACAGCCCAACTGAAGTACATTTACACCAATGCATGCAGCATGGGCAACAAACAGGGGGAGCTGGAAGCCATTGTGAGGGAAGAAAACTACGATGTAATTGCCATCACGGAAATGTGGTGGGATGATTCACACAACTGGAGGGCTGCCATGCGTGGCTACAAACTCTTCAGGCGGGACAGGCAAGGAAAGAGAGGCGGTTGGGTTGCTCTCTATGTTAGAGAATGTTTTGACTGCATGCAACTTAATGGTGATGATAGGGTTGAGTGCTTATGGGTTAAAATGAGTGGAATGTGCAGAAAGCCAGATATAGTGGTGGGAGTCTGTTATCAGCTGGCCCTTGTTCTTGTGGGAGAGCAGGCCATCACCGTGTGCCGTAAATGAGTCGGCGGGGAAGAAAACCAGCTTGGCTGAGCAGAGAGCTTTGTATGGATCTCAAGAAGAAGAGGAAAATATATGAGCTTTGGAAGAGTGGGCAGGCATCTCAGGACTACTACAAGGTTGAAGTGAGATCATGCAGAGAGAAAATCAGAAGGGTTAAAGACCAACTGGAACTGAAATTGGCCAATTCTGTGAAAGAAAATAAAAAATGTTTCTACAAATATTTTAACAAAAAAAAGGAGGGTTAAGGAGAACCTCCATCCTTTACTGGATGAAGGGGGACCAACAGTGACAAAGGATGAGGATAAGGCATGTCTTCTTTGCCTCCGTCTTTAACAGCAAGGTCAGCTGTTCTCTGGGTACCCAGTCCCCTGAGCCAGAAGACAGGGATAGGGAGCAGAACAAAGCTCCAACAGTCCAAGTGGAACCTGCAGGGCCTTGTTAGTGACAGGGGATATGCGCCGATTGTGACGAGCAGAAACCTGTTGCCATTCTGCTCCATCTTCCACTTTACTTACCTTCGTTGAGTGGATATGGGATGAGGGGTCCTCTTTCATACAAGGCTGCCTGTTGAGGCTGTGACAGGGAGCATAGTAAGTTATTCCAGTAGTCAATCTCTCTCTCCCATTCCCTTAATAGACCTCAGCCTTGTTACCTCCTCCCTGAGTTCAGTGACCAAGCAGAGGAGTTCTTCTACCCGAGCACAGCCCCAACACATGACTTCGCCACTGGCATCTGATACCAGTGCAGGAGGGGGGCACATCCTGCATCTCGGTACCTGGGTGGCAGCGTGTACCCACTGGGGTTCAGTCTGGCAGGCTGACGCAGTCATGGCTGGAGCAGAGCTGCAAGATTTCTTATTCTTCTGGTGGGTGGTCACCATGGTGTTCCATTTTCTCTTTTTGAGGTCCAGTTTCTTTGATGTGTCCCATATGATTTATTTCATAGTAACCTTAGTTATACTGGATCCCTCCAGCATGCTGCAGTTGGTAACCTACTACTCACCATCTCACTTTAACAGGTAAGATGTGAAGTCATACTTTGTTTCTAAAAATGATACCAGTCGACAGAACTCCAAAATGATGTACAGATTATATACTCTGAAAGCAAATTTACAAGGATGTTGCAACATAAAATATGTCATATTTACTTGCTAAATTTTCACTAACGTTCAGCAAGTCCTCGTCCACCAGTATTTCAGCCTCATTTGTCTCTCTATGCTATTCAAGCATGGATTTAATGCATCTTGATCACTTCTGAAGTTGTGTCTTAGAAACTGCAAAATAATCAGCAAAGATCCACCTGATTTAATGCTTGAAGTGGAAATCACTGTAGCTGGCAGTCTTTGAAGTCAGCTTTGTGACCAAGGGCAACTTTAGCTGGCTATAAATCCATACTACTGCCCAAAGAACTAGTTTTACCCTCTTCTTGTTCTCACCTTATTGCTTGTATTGCACAAGTCTCACTTGTGCCTCACCTGATGACAAGATCAAGAAAGTATTTCAAATAAAAACTAAACTGATCAAAGAAGTGAATTAGTTTTCAGCCAGAGTGGTTACCTGACAAGGCTGCACAAACACTTAGTATCAACCCAAAAGTGATTCCAATAATAAGCCTCTTTGCAAAGGCATGACTACCCTTCTCAGCTGCAGCACAGGCTAAAGTGGCTGAAGCCTAAACTCTTCCCTTCAGACCATGGCTTAAAGATACAAAAGTTTGAGTCACAAATCAAAGCTTTAGTTTTAATGAGATTTTACCTTTCCACAAAGTCTCAGAATGGAGCAGAGGCAGGGAGAGAGAAAGACTAGCCTGAGAGGGCAGAAGCTATATAAAAATGGTATTGCCGCTGAAACTCCACCTCACTGAATCACAACCTTGGATGCAACTAGACAGTTCATTCTACTCACTAAGCACAGTATCTAATTCACAGAGAACGCTGAGAGCAAGAAGAACAAAGCTTGCAAAAGAGGGACAAGGTAAACACTTGGTAGAGTTGAGACAATTAAACCTAGCAAGCACAGAAATGAGACACAACTCATTCCTGAGAAGGATTTCTAAACTGAGAAAGGTGGGGCAAGTGGAGAAGAAACATCATATATATCAGTAGTTAGGGATTTTGTTTGCAAGAAATTTCTTAAGCAAAAATCAATCTTCATTTGAATTTTACATTAAAACTTTTTCATAGAATCCTCCTGCCTGCAAAAAGGAATATCTCAATTGCCTTACAACAGCAGGAAGAAATGGAGAAAACATTGGAGACAATGGAGAAAAAAACATTGGAGACAATGGAGAAAAAAAAATTGAAACACACACATCAACTCACTCCCAAAAAATGACATGATAAAATTAACAAAAAAAAAGGAAAACAATATTTTTTGCTTGCATTCTTTATTGAAGATATGCACAGGTTATTTTTCCATTTTGTTAAAAGGACACAGTTAAAATTTCAGTTAGAACTAACAAGTTTTGTGTAGAATGAAAATAACTGCTAAAGAACATTCCTGAATGCCTAAGGAGCCAAAAGTTTTGGAGGAAAAAAAATGTGCAAACTAATCAATGCTGAATGTACTTAAATGAAGCAAAAAGAAGTAGAAGCTGTTTGTCTGAACAGAGGTTCAGTTCTTCAGAAGAGGAGGAAGCTGGAAGAAAGTTGGGGAATTTGTAAGCTTTCCTTTAAAAATTATCAAGGGATAATATTGACAGTGAAAGAGAATTTATTTGTGATGGATAGACAACATTCGACCATGTTTTCAATAAATTTATTTTACGAGTATCCTCTAATGCTGTGAAGTAAAAATTCTTCAAACAGTGTGACTGTGAACATTTTGTACTAAAGAGAAAAATCCAGTGGCAAAAGTAATGAATTAAGGCATCTCAAATCTTCAATCTAATTCAATAAAGAACCTTAAAAGGTTAGTGAGTACAAGAATTTTAACAATGGTCACATGCTTAAACTAGATACAGTTTTGTGTTTTCAGGGGCCTAAGGTACAAGGATCATTTCCTTCCCATGCATTGCAAGCACTAACTGCAACACTGTTTACACCAGAATTAAACTGGTGACTTGCAGGATACATCTGGCAAATTGTCAGTTAGCCATCCCTCTCAGCCCCAGCCCACATCTCACCAACATTGTGAAATCCAGTTCCTTCATCAGATTATAACTGGTGCTACTGGCTCTCAGCAGCAACAGCTGCCACAGCACCCTGGTCAGAGCCACTGCCAACTGTTTGTGCAAGGTTCCCAACAGCAGCAGGAACACAGCAAGAGAACAAACAGGAGTAGAGAACAAGTACAGAAAATTTTATGGGGCACTTCAGCTTTCCATTTAAAATCTTTACGTAATAACTCTCTGCATCTAATTTAGGTCACTACTCAGAATCCCTATCCCCATATGAAGGAAAAAAAAAAGTCTTTTTCTTACAACCAGCTGTAATTTATAGCTACTGTATTGCCTGGAGAATGACACAAAAGTAAATGCAACCGTTTTCCTCCACTTACCTTTCTTGTTAATAGACTTTTGCGTCTCATTCCACAAGCCTCTAACTGAAGACGCCCTCGCAATGCCAATTCAATTAACATACAGCCACGCAATCCTGAGGAGATGCAATCATTCCAGAATGATGTGTAGCCCTGTGAAGAATGAAAGACAGTAAGATATTTCCATCTCCACCTGAAAGGAAACAGAAAAAGAGGCTTACTGTGTTCTCTAAGCAGTTCTCCAGCCCTCATACACTTCTGAAGTAACATCACTAGTCAACTACCATTCCTATATTGAAAACATGAAAGATAAAAACAAACTCATCCCCTATTAGTTTTGATACTTAGTCTCTACTCTTTGAAGAGCAGGAAAACTTCAGGAAAGTGATACAAAACAAAACAGCAAAATATCAAGAACTGCAAGATATAAAGTGTAGTTTATAGGTAGTCAAAATAAACTTATTACATTTTTAAGACATCAAGCATTTGGCATTACCAACATCACACAGGCGTATTCAAGTTTCCTGAGAAATATTAACATGATTTTACATCCATGAACAATATGGCACCAATGAAGCAATAATAACCTGAAAAGTCAATATTACATATGATATGGAGTATATTGGAAATTAAGAGTCCAAGCACAAATGTGTCAGTCAGCACAAACCACAGAATAGATTCTTCAGCTTGAATATAGCAAACCAAAAGACAAAAGTTTTCAAGCAAATATATGGAACCGCTACTATTTTGTCATATAAATCCTTTGAAAAAAATATATTTCTAAAACTTGATGCATGTTGTTATTATATAGACTGCAAACTGCAAGCCACATTTATTCTATGAGCCACACCACACCTACCACACTTTTTCATCTATATTCCTACATTGACAGCTGTCTGCTTAAATAGCAGAACAGAATATTTGACCTAATACATTTACTCAATATCTAGAAACACATTTATTGACTTTGGTACTCCCACTGCTCAACAATTTGAACTCACAAAAAAAGGACAGTGAAGAAAAGGGGTAGAGAGAATAATAATGTAATGTACTATTTGCATGGGAAGTAGAACAAGAACTAGAAGGTGGTTTGTAGTGGATTGGCTTTTGGATTTTTCAGATCTTCCTTAAAAAAATGGCCTTTACAGGCCTTCCTTAACAATGGAGGTCAGGATCCACGGAAATATTCCATATCTTCCTTTAACGCAACACAACATATAAATAGGGTGTAGATAAAAGAGTTCGCTCTCTTCTTCTTCCGGCAAGGCTAGGGAGCAGAAGGTCCCTGTATTGGTCCTGGCTGCTGCTGAAGCCTGTGGAAAAATTTTTAAGGGGTCGGATTTGGCTGTCCGGCTCTCCATGGGGGAGGTGGTGTGGTAAGATTTCATTGGTTCTTTACTTTGTTAGTTACTGGGTGTTACAATTGTGCGTGCCTGTTTTGTTTTAGTTCATTTTTGTCCTTTTTCCCATTTCCCTTCCCCTCTTCCCTTTTGCATGATATCCTCACTGTATGTAGTTCTTTATATTCAGAAAATACATAAATACATATATTTAGTCCGATTTCAGTTTTTCTAGGTTTTTTTTCTTTAAAAAGGAGAAAGCTTTGGGAAAAGGGGCTTAAACTGAGTGTTAGAGAGCTTGGGAAAATAACTCAAACCAGCTCAGTGGTAAATGAAACTAGCTCACAGGCTGGAAAAGTCAAAGGCTAACTTTTTTTATATGTTTCTATTCAACTGTTTTTATAGGAAGGCAAAAGGGTTTTTTAAAAAAAACAAACACATTTGAAAAATGAGATAAATTCATAGGAGATAGATAACGAAGTTTGACAGACAGCAATGGATCTGTAAGCCACACATGCCCTGGGAAGTCCCCACCCAGTTGAATTCAGTGTACACTGGATGAATAGTCATTTTATGTTCATTCCCTGAACGTGGCCTGGCCATTGCTAGTTACAGGTTAAAGAACAAGGATTTAGTTTGAACTTTTAACACTGTTCTCATATTATATTCCAGATACCTAACAGCTCAAAGCACTTAGATTGAAGACCAAAGATCACTATTCATAGATGCAAGTCATTCCACTGTTTAATGCTCTTAAATAGCATTAGTATTCTCACAAATACACCACCAAATATTTTTTGCTTTATCTGTCTACCTCTTCTTCCAAGTCTTTTATAATTTTATAAACATCCTAACTCAATGAAATAAATATTCCATTGAAGTTGCTAAGCTGGTGGTGGGTAGTCTTACAAGGCAGGGAATTATTTATACCTCATAGTAATCACACTATGAATAGCTCACAAGATAAAATTTTAAATCTACATTGATTCAAAGATCAAAAGAATGTTTACAATTGTCATGTTTATTTACATAAAGACAGTACAAAAGCATTTTTTGTTAGAACTGACTTAGAAACTTTCAAGTAAAAACTAGTTTTGCTAGACAAGCACAAAGGGAATGAGAATAAAGTTTATAACGGAAACTTGTTACCATATTAACTTTGAAAGCTCAGACTTTCCACTCAGGTATGGCAAAGCACAAACTAAGACTAAGAACTACTTTCTGCTAAAAGAATAAGTTATCCAAAATCCATTTCCCTCCTACCACCTCTACCACCTCTTGTAGCATTTATTCACTTTCTCCTCTTCCCATGCACCTTACCCAATTCCCAAGCTCACAAGTTTTCCTGTTGTTACCATTAATCACTTGAAACTCTCACTTATTAAATACTGTCCATCTCTTCATGATGGCCCTGTGCCTCAGCATTACTCAACCTACCTTATCTTCCATTTCCTGCTTTTACCTTGCCTCTCCAGCTACACTTCCCTAGGACCAAACTGTGACACTCTCTCTCCTACTGCAGCCTCTTTCCCTACCTCATCTTACTGTGTGTGACATGTAATACATTAAAATATCACTTCCAGGTTTATAAAGATCTGAATTTCTGTGACCCTCATGGATTTCCTTAGACCTGTTCACACAAATGGTATGGACAAGATATCAAAGTATGTACACTATATATGGTGAGCAGCCATTTCATTCTTGTCTCTGCTCCAAGGGGCAGAGAAAGATAGTTTTACTGAGTAAAGCACAAGCTCTTGTAGCTTCTTCCTACTTACTGTAGGAATGCAACAGTTCAGATCTGCATATAAAACTGTAACATATACTAGGACCCTAGTCCTACAGATGCTGGCATGTAGAGTGCAACAGGAAGCAGGGTACATACGCGCAGCCCACAGGAAAGGAAGGGACAGGGAAGAAACCCCAAGTGGAAACACTCTATCAATGTCCCTTAAAACTTTAACTTACATTATACCCTAACAACATCCTTTCCCAGTTTGCCTTCAAGATCCCCGACTCTGAAATTTCACAAAGTTATACTTGAAATGGAATAGGGTCCTAGGACTTGCAAAAAAAAGCATTTATAAGGACTGCTAGAAATTATGAGAACTCCTACATAGACAAAGAACTAATGTCATCCAACAGCTCAAACGTTATCACCCCAGCTGTGAAAAACCTAGTGGGATCATCTGTTTATGCTATAATAAAGCCATAGCAAGATGGGCAAACTATATATAGAGAAAACACATACAAATTAGTGCTGACAACACTATAGCATTCTGAATTTGGTGGCTATCCAAATATTTTGTTGAAGCACTCAGTACTAAGTATTACAGAATAAGAGCTATTGCAGAAGTATTAAAACACACTTCTACAGAACACAATTATTTCCAATTTTTCAAGACACACAATTTAAACTTCTGAATATTTAAAATCCATAAGTTACTCAAGAGATTTCATAAATCAAAGATTATTCGTATATGCATGAATTCAGGTAACTTTTCTTAGAGGCACTTAAAGCGGCAGAGAAAACTGGGGAGGGGAGCAGGAAAAGAAACCAAGGACAAAATTATATCCCTGTGTTTAATTACTTTCCTAGCATAAGTATCTCTTTTGAACCACTACTTTCTGCACACCACTTCAACTATTCTTCCTTTGAGAGACTAATTTCAGTTTTACTGACCTTTCAAATCAACGCCACAGCATCTCATTCAAACCTTGCACAAAACCATGTAACTTGAGAAGGTACATCCTCCTCATGTCATCATTTTTACCTATTTGAGGGCTAAACCTGAGAATGAAGTCCAACAAAGCATGAACTGCTGCTGAAGACAAAGCATTTGTTTTTTTCACCCCATTGCAGCACATAGCTGCTGTCTCTCTTAATGACACAGTAGCATTTGTGTAGTCAACTAGATGAGAATGTGGCCTGTCTGAAAGCTAATGGTCGTCTCGACCCAATTTGCTGAGAAGATGAACAAATTGCAGAGACAGCATGGAAAAGGGAAGGAACGGGGTTGGGACAGATAGCAAAAGGCAAGAGCATCCCCTTCAGTGATAACCCACACTTCAATGGACAAACTTATTTCAAAATCTGAATAGTTTTCACAACCTGAATAGTTACAGTTAGAACTATTCAGTTAGTCTTTGGGATAAAGAGCCCCCCCAAAAAATCATACATTATTGGACTACCTATACTGAAACAATGAGCACAATCTGCTCAGAAAACACAAAGGACATAATGCTTATGATATAAGTATTACATTATATTATATTATATTATATTATATTATATTATATTATATTATATTATATTATATTATATTATATTATATTATATTATATTATATTATATTATATTATATTATATTATATCGCTACCTTGAGTTCCCCATTATGGAGCTCAGCAATGATTAACTTAATCATCATGAATTTAAATCTGACAGGTCAGCAATAGCATCTATTTCTTATTCTCTGAAGCAACAGCAAGTTCTTTGAGGTTTCTACTACCCTACTGTTAGCCAGCACAAAGCACAGACAGGCAGAGACAATTTATCTCAAAATATGGGCTGTGGTGAGTTGTATTTCATAATGGAATTGATCACAATTGTGACAGGACTCACTTTTTTAGTCAAGGATTTCCTGTCTGAAGTAGTAATATATGGATCTACAGAAAGACAGCTGGGGAGGGCAGAGGGGAAAAGGAATAACTGCATACACTGTCCAGATGCATTACAACAGGTTAAGAGTTAATAGGAATTTTGATCTGCCAGTTTTCACATCACAGATGGCTGTTTCCTTCCCCTTGCATCCTATCTCCAACAGAAGACTCTGCTGCAAGCAACTTTACAACTTAATCTGCTTCACAGCTATGACTGTTGATGACAAATACTGTATTGTGATTGCAATTGTGATCAAGTACTGTGATTTTAATGAAGAGTACCAGCAGACTGAGGAGCATAGGGCTATCATATTTCCATAAAAGTTGAGAACCATCTTAATATACTGTTTCACTTCCATAGCGTCTCTACAGTTACTAATATTATTTTGATTTTTTGAAAGCATCTTGAATCACCTGAAGAACTACTACAACATATCTCCTTAAAACTGTTCCCAAATCCAAAGAGGTAAAATACAAAATACAAACAGTATGTATATATAAAGGATAATGAAAGTACCTGGTTTATTATAAATCATATTTTAGCATAGATTTTCAATCCTTTCTGTTGACCCAAAAGATTCTTTTTATGAAATCCAAATTCATCTATCATCAGTATTCTTCTACAACAGAAACACTATGCCCTCTTGGATATTCACATCAAGTCATACAATTAAATGAAGGTGCTAGCAGACAGGAAGAGGAAAGGACAAAGAAGAATAAGTGAACGTCAGCTTTTGACACCTTTACAAGATTCTGTGGTTCCTATCCTTTTAGATGAAAGTAAAATTGCCGATTAGAAAGAAAGAAAAATTGCTTGCTATTATTGCAGGTAAGTACATCTCTTCTTTGTGATAACGTAACTATAAGCAGATATCTCAGGCAGATTAAAGTCGATAACTGAGTTACTGTAATAAGTTTATGGATTCTTTAGATAAGAAAACCTCTAGTATTTTATTTAGGAACATCATCATTCCATAAGGAATAACTAATACATTTTCTGATTCTCTTGAAGGGGGAAATCAGCAAGATTGATGCTGTATATGCTTAATTTAATATTGAGCATACTTTATAAAGTATTTGTCCAACAAATCTGATACCTGACTTTTCAAGTCAATCCTAAAAACTTCAACTACATCCTTTTTCAGAGCAGGAAATTCTTATATCAGAAATAAGGTACAATTTTTTAAAGTTTACCTAAGTTTATTCTTCTAGCAAGAAGCTTCTCAACATAATAATCAGCAAAGAGGTCTTGTGAAAATGAACAAAGAATATCAAAAAAAAATCAATAACAGCGGAAAAAAAACCAATAAACTTTTCTGTTTGTCATTGAGAACTTGGAAAATAAGTTGGTCAATACTAGGAGACGTAACTGCATATTTATTCTGATAATTTGAAGCCCTTAGTTCCTACTGTACAGCCAACCAGAATTTGTTCCTCAAGATTTCTATAGAGCTCCAATTCAGCTATTCAAGTAACCTTACAGAGATTATAAACATATAAACCAACTTAAACTCCAGTGAGAGCCAATTACGTCTCTTTATCAGCTGGCTGCCAGGTGTCCACCAAGCTGCTCTGTCACCCACCTCCTCAGCTGGACAAGGCAGAGAAAATAAAATAGAGAAAATCCTTGTGGGTCAAGATAAAGGCAGTTTAATAAAGCAAAAGCAAAGGCTGCATGTGGAAGCAAAGGTTGCATGTGGAAACAAAGGAAAAAGATTTATTCTCTACTTCCCATAAGCAGACAATGCCCAGCCACTTCCTGGGACATAGGGCCTCAGTGTGAGAAGCTCAAAAAGGTCCAGAAGAGAAATGTTGTAATAATGAATGCCCCCTCCTCCTCCTTTCTCTTAGCTTTTATCACTGAGCAGATGTCATATGGTATAGAATATCCCTTTGATCAGTTTAGCTCAGTTGTCCTGGCTATGGCCCCTCCCAAGATCTTGCCCAACCCCAGCCTACAGGCCTTTGGGAATGGGGTGTTGGAGAGACAGTCTTGATGCTGTGGGAGCGCTGCTCAGCAGTAGCCAGAACACTGGTGTGTTATCAACACCTTTCTAGCTACTAATGCAAAGCACGGCACTTTAAGGGCCACTAAGGCGAAAAATTAACTCCATCTCAGCCAGACACAATATACACTAGCATAACTAAACGTACTCATAAGAAGTTAGGGGAAAATGCAAACAATAGAAAATAATAATGGAAGAGGACAAAAAGGAAAAGCTTCATTGCAACATTCATCAAAGACAGGTTGGAAAGTCCAAAATTATTTGAACCCTCAAAGTAAAATTAGGCTGCTCTCACCACAGGTATCTTTTTATATGAACTGATCCATTTTCACCTTTAGGGAATCAAAAAGATCTGCTCTTTTCTTTCTGATGCAGGTTATTGTAATTTTATCTACCTGAAGATAAGTGTAACTACAGCACAGAAGCTGCAACTGACGAATAATTCTCAAGCAAGTAAAGCTGACAAGGACAAATTGTGCTTTAATGACCTAGAGATTCTCTGTTACTTTCCAATATACATTCAATACAGTTATATTAATCTTTAAATCTAATAACTATAGAGTTATTACTTCTAAGAAAAACTTATACTCCCAGACACTACCATACTGCACAAAGCCAGACAAATTAAAAATATAAACCCAAATTCAGCTTCCATGGCAGTATTCTCTGGCAAGATGCAAATCAATTTCCTTTGACAAGCAACTGTGTGGTCTTACACCAACTCAATCATACTCACCTGAAAATACAATGTTCAGGGTCAGGCTCTTGCTTAAATCATAGGATCATGGAATCATTAAGGTTTAAAAAGACCTCACTGTGCCTACTAAACCACGTCCCAAAGTTCCACATCAACACATTTTCTGAACACCTCCAATGATGGGGACTCCACAATTGCCCTTGGCAGCCTCTGCCAGTGCTTCACCACTCTTTCGATAAAGAAATTTTTTCCTAATATCCAATCTAAAACTCTTGTGGTGCAACTTGAGGCCATTTCCTCTCATCCTATCACTCGTTACTTGTGAGAAGAGACCAACACCCATCTCGCTACAACCTCCTTTCAGGCAGTTGTACAGAGTGATGAGGTCTCCTCTCAGCCTCCTTTTCTTCAGGCTAAACAACCCCAGTTCCCTCAGCTGCTCCTCATAAGACTTGTGCTCCAGCCCCTCCACCAGACTCATTGCCCTTCTCTGGACACGCTCCATCACCTCAATGTCTTTCTTATAGTGAACACAGGATTCGAGGTGCATCCTTACTAATCCTGAGCACAGGGGAACAATCACTTCCCTGGTCCTGCTGGCCACGCTGTTTCTGATACAGGCCAAGATGCCGTTGGCCTTCTCGGCCACACTACTGGCTCACGTTCAGCCTCTGTTGATGAACATCCCCAGGTCCTTCTCTGCCAGGCAGCTCTCCAGCCACTCTTCCCCAAGCCTGTAACGCTGCATGGGGTTGTTGTGTCCCAAGTGCACGACTTGGCACTTGGTCTTGTTGAACTCCATCCTGTTGGCCATAGCCCATCGATTCAGCCTGTCCAGATCCCTCTGCAGAGCCTTCCTGCCTTCAAGTAGATCAACACTCACACACAACTTGTTGTCTTCTGCAAGCTCACAGCTCACTGAGGGAGCACTCAGTCCCCTCATCCAGATCACTGATAAAGATATTGACCAGGACTGGTCCCAACAAGGAGCCCTGAGGGGCACCACTGGTGACTGGCCTCCAACTGGATTTAACTCCATTCACCACAACTCTCTGGGCTTGGCCATCCAGCCAGTTTTTCACCCAGCAAAGAGTACACCCATCCAAGCCATGAGCCACCAGCTTCTCCAGAAGAATGCTATGGAAAATTGTGTCAAAGGCTCTACTGAAATCGAGGTAGACAACATCCCCAGCCTTTCCCTCATCCACTAGGTGGGTCACCTGGTCATAGAAGAACATCAGGTTGGTCAAGAAGGACCTGCCTTTCATGAACCCATGCTGGCTGGGCCTGTTGCCCTGGTTGTCCTGCACTTGCCTGTTGAGTGCATTCAAGTTGAAGCGCTCCATAATCTTCCCTGGTACTGAGGTCAGACTGACAGGTCTGTAGTTCCCAGGCTCCTCCTTCTGGCCCTTCTTGCAGATGGGCATTCCACTGGCAAGCCTCCAGTCATCTGAGATCTCCCCTGTTAACCAGGACTACTGATAAATGATGGAGAGTGGCTTGGCAAGCTCCTCCACCAGCACCCTCAGTACCCTGGAGTGGATCCCATCCGGCCCCATAGACTTGTGAGTGTCCAGGTGGTGTAGCAGGTTACTAACTGCTTCCTCCTGGATAATGGGGGGGGTTATCCTGCTCCCCGTCCCTGTCTTGCAGCTCAGGGGGCTGAATACCCTGGGGATAACTGGTCTGACTATTAAAGACTGGGGCGAAGAAGGCATAAGCACCTCCACCTTTTCCTCGTCCTCTCTAGCAATGTTCCCCTCCACATCCAGTAAAGGATGGAGATTCTCCTTGGCTCTCTTTCTGTTGTTGATTTGTTGATAAAAACATTTTTCATTGTCTCTTACAACAGTGACCAGACTGAGTTCGAGCTGGGCTTTTGCCTTTTGAATTGTCTCCCTGCGTGACCTAACAAGATCCCTGTACTCTTCTTGAGTTGCCTGCCCCTTCTTCCAAAAGTGATAAACTCTCCTTTTTTTCCTGAGTCCCAGCCAAAGCTCCCTCTTCAGCCAGGTCGGTCTCTTCCCTGCCGGTTCGTCTTGCGGCACATGGGGACAGTCTGCTCTTGTGCCTTTAAAATTTCCTTCTTGAAGAATGTCCAGCCTTCCTGGACTCCATTGCCCTTCAGGACTGCCTCCCAGGGGATTCTCTCAACCAGTGACCTGAACAGGCCAAAGTCTGCCCTCCAGAAGTCCATGGCAGTGGTTTTGTTGAATCCCTTCCTTACTTCACCGAGAATTGAGAACTTGGTCATTTCATGGTCGCTAAGGCCAAGACAAACTCCGACCACCACATCTCCCACCAGTCCTTCTCTGTTTACAAGCAGCAGGTGAATCGAGGCACCTCCCCTGGTAGGCTCGCTTACCAGCTGCCTCAGCGAGTTATCTTCCACACACTCCAGGAACCTCCTAAACTGCTTCCTCTCTGCTGTGTTGTATTTCCAGCAGATGTCAGGTAAATCGAAGTCCCTCATGAGAAGAAAGGGTAGTGATTGTGAGAGTTCTGCAGCCGCTTGCAGAATGCTTCATCTACCTCCTCATCCTAGTTGGGTGGTCTGTAACAGACTAACAACAGGATATGTGCCTTGTTGGCCTTCCCCCCATCCTTAACCCATAAGCATTTGACCTTATCATCACAATCGTTAAGCTCTGTACAGTTGAACCCCTCCCTAACATACAGAGCCACCCCACTGCCTCTCCTTCCCTGCCTGTCCCTTCTGAATAGCTTACAGCCATCCTTTGCAGCACTCCAGTCATGAGAGTCACCCCACCACGTTTCTGTGATGGCGACTAAGTCGTAGCACAATGGTTTCCAGCCCCTCCTGTCTATTGCCCGTGCTGCGTGCGTTGGTGTAGAGGCACTTGAGCTGGGCTATTGATTTCACCCCCAACACTGACGTGCCACCCCTAGGCTCATCTCTAGTGAGCCTGGTTCTATCCCTTCCCCCTTCGAACCTGGTTTAAAGCCCTCTCGATGAGCCCCACCAGCTCACTTGCGAGAATCCATTTCCCCCTTTGAGACAGCTGAACTCCATCTGTCGCCAGCAGACCTGGTGCTGTGTAAACCTCCCCATGATCAAAAAAGTCAAAATTCTTCCGATGGCACCAGCGTCTGAGCCAAGTGTTAATCCCATGAGTTTTCCTGTTCCTTTCTGTGTTCTTCCCTGCCACTGATGGGATTGAGGAAAACACTACCTGGGCTCCCCATGCTGCAACCAGTCACCCCAGTGCCCTGAAGTCCCTTCTGATCACTTTTGGCCTTCTCCCTGCAACCTTTTCTCTGCAATGACAATTACCCTCCTTTTTTTTCTTAACAGAGGCAATCATAATGCGCAGGGCTGACTGACTACATTGCCTTTGAGCTGCAACCACACAAAGCTGAATAGTACTGGAGACAGTCTATTCCTAATGCAGTAGACAAAGCTGAATTTGGATCCTAGGGAACAGCAGCACAGAACAGGAGTTAAAAAAGCAGCATTTTAAAACCCAACCCATGATTTTGGTAGAATGCTGTAAAGATCAACTTCTTTACCTGTATTTTGTATGTCTTATGGTGCAAGGCCATATGTGCCTGTAGGGGTCTTTGTGTGGCTCCTGGTTGGCAATGGGAGAGGAGGGGGGGAGTGGTGGGAGCAAGCACTACCTCCCCCCCACATCTGCGGGTCGGCTCCACAATGAACTGTCCTGGGCGGCTGCAGCAGAGGAGAGAGGGGGAAGTGTGGGAGCCGGCGTTGATTCCCCCCACCTGTGGTGTGGCTATACAGGAGCACCCCTGACTGCACATCCGCACCCAAAGGGTTCAAGCAGCGGTTATTCTGGCAAGGGTCCTTTGAGCTGCCAGTGACCCCTGGAGCCCCCAGCCCCGATTCCAGAACTTTCCCAGAGGCACTTCAGCGCTTGGCCCAATTTGAGAATGTTCCACACAGAGAAATGGTGCAGGCGCCGCGAGACCCCTCCTCGCACGCTAATAGGGCGTGGACCAGCTCTATAAACGATCCCTGCCAAGAAGGCCACGCGCACATGCCCTCTGCCCTGTGGACCATGCTTCCTGAGGAACCGCTGCTGGATTTCACAGAATCATAGAATCTTCCGGTTGGAAAAGACATCTGAGATCATCGAGTCCAACCGCACCCATCATCCGCTAAACCATGTCCCTTAAAAACGCATCTATCCTTTTTTCAAATACCTCCAGGGATGGTGACTCAACCACCTCCCTGGGCAGCTGTTCCAGTGCCTGACCACCCTTCCAGTAAAGAAATTCTTCCTAATATCTAGTCTGAACCTCTCCTGGCGTAACTTATGGCCATTCCCCCTTGTCCTATCACCTGTCACTTGAGAGAAGAGATCAACACTGGCTCTGCCACAGCCCCCTTTCAGGCAGCCGTAGACAGCAATGAGGTCTCCCCTCAGTTTCCTCTTCTCCAAACTAAACAACCTCAGTTCCCTCAGCCGCTCCTCATAGGACTTGTTCTCCAGCCCCTTCACCAGCCTCGTTGCCCTTCTCTGGACGCGCTCCAACACCTCAATGTCCTTCTTGTAGTGAGGGGCCCAGAACTGAACACTGTACTTGAGGTGTGGCCTCACCAGTGCTGAGTACAGGGGCACAGTCACTGCCCTGGTCCTGCTGGCCAGAGTTTCTGATGCAAGCAAGGATGCTGTTGGCCTCACTTGTCCAGCTGGCCACGCTGTTTTTGATACAGACCAAGATGCCATTGGCCTTCTTGGCCACACTGCTGGCTCATATTCAGCCACTGCCAACCAACACCCCCAGGTCCTTCTCCTCCAGGCAGCTTTCCAGCCATTCTTCCCCAAGCCTGTAACGCTGCATGGGGTTGTTGTGCCCCAAGTGCAGGACTTGGCATTTGGTCTTGTTAAACCTCATCCCGTTGGTCTCAGCCCATTGATCCAGCCTGTCCAGATCTCTTTGCAGTGCCTCCCTTCCTTCAAGCAAGATAAACGCTGCCACCCAGCTTAGTGTCATCTGCAAACTTGCTAAGGGTGCACTCGATCCCTTCATCCAGATCATTAATAAAGATATTGAACAGGACTGGATCCAGCACTGAACCCCGGGGAACACCACTTGTGACCGGCCTCCAACTGGATTTAAGTCCATTTACCACCACCCTCTGGGCCCGGCCATCCAGCCAGTTTTTCACCCAGCAGAGGGTGTGCCCATCCAGGCCAATGGCAGACAGTTTCTCAATCAAAATGCTGTGAGAAACGGTGTCAAAGGCTTTACCAAAGTCCAGGTACACCACATCCACAGCCCTTCCCTCGTCCATTAACCAGGTAACCTTGTCACAGAAGGAGATCAGGTTGGTCTGGCAGGACCTGCCTTTCATAAACCCATGTTGACTGGGTCTGATCACCTGGCTGTCCTGCATGTGCTGTGTGATAGCATTCAATATGATCTGCTCCATGACCTTCCCTGGTACCGAGGTCAAGCTGACAGCCTATAATTCCCCGGATCCTCCTTCCGACCCTTCTTGTAATTGGGAGTTACATTTGCCAGTCTCCAGTCGAGCAGCACTTCCCCAGTCAGCCAGGACTGTTGATAGATGAGGGAAAGGGGTTTGGCAAGGACCTCCCTCAGCTCCCTTAATATCCTTGGGGGTATCCCATCCGGCCCCATGGACTTGTGGATGTTTAATTGGCCGAGCAGGTCTCTAACCAAGTGTTCTTGAAACATTGATGGTTGGTCTTCACCGTCTTCTGACTCAGGAGGCTTGGAGCCCAGAGAACATCTTACCTTCCTATTAAAGACTGAAGCAAAGAAGGTGTTAAGTACCTCTGCCTGGTCCTCACCCTTTGTTACTACTATTCCCCTTGCATCCAGTTGAGGAGGGTCCTTGGTCCTCCTGTTGCTGTTAATATACTTGAAGAAACAAGTTGGAGTGGTGACTACTTTTCTCTTTTCTCTGCTGCTTCTTTCTTTCTCTCAGCCTTATTCTCTCCCCTTATTCTACCTCACCTTTTTTTTTTCCCCTTGGCACTTTTGGGTGAATTTGGTCATATCCAAGTTCTTGGTGTAATCTGTTTGTTACTTTGACTGTGTTCAAAGTAAATATTGGAATTCTGAGTATACTCCTAGAGTGATTTGTCATCGCTCTAAACTGCTGTGCAAACGTACAAAAGAAACCTCCCCCCCCTTCTCAATCTTGCGGAGCAGGTCGGTTGGGGATGGGTCATAACAAGGACCCATGCTGGAACTGTTCCTGAATGTCTGCACCCCATGCTGAGGACCCACGCTGGAGCAGGGAAAGAGTGTGAGGAGTCCTCCCCCTGAGGAGGAAAGAGCGGCAGAGACAACATGTGATGAACTGACCACAATGTCCATTCCCTGTCTCCTTGCACCACTTGAGGAGAGGAGGTAGAGAATATAGGAGTGAAGTTGAGCCCAGGAAGAAGGGAGCGGTGTGGGGAAGGTGTTTTAAGATTTGGTTTTATTACCCTACTCTGATTTGATTGGCAATAAACTAAATTCATTTCCCCAGTTGAGTCTGGTTTGCCCGTGATGGTAACTGGTGAGCGATCTCTCTTCTCCCTGCCCTTATCTCGACCCACAAGACTTTTGTCATATTTTCTCTGCCCTGTCCAGCTGAGGAGGGGAGTGATAGAGAGGTTTGGTGGGCACCTGGCAGCCAACTAAGGTCAGCCCACCACATGCCAAATGTTATTGTCCAGCTTTTCAAGCATGTACACAGGCATACATTACAGAACTGCATCTCTTCACTAAAATTAAGTTAACAGAAAATGTAAATTTGCTGAAGAGGGGGCAACTAACACATGCTCAGTACTGGACTCTTAAAAGACCTCTGAACAAATCAACACTTAAGAGCCTGAATGTCAAATTAGGAATGAAAAGACAAACTTAGAAGCCTAACTTTCACCATTTAAGTGTATACATATGCAGATAATGACTTCAAATATTTGCGTGGTTCTTGCAAACATACCTTTCAGGGTCCAATCTCTATTCTCCACACTTTGTGCAAAACAAAAGATGTAGCTAATTTTTTCCATAACCCGCAAATTGATTTCTATACTACCAGCTATTGTCACTGAGCATAAAATCTGACATTTATTTGAAAAAAAATGTTTAATTAGAGCTGGTGCTTTAATCCTCTACATCAGATATTTCACTCAAAACAAGGCTTCCCACAGCAGTAAGTACAATGTTTCATCTTGAGGGATTTGCATCACATCATTAAAGCTGATTGATTTCCAGAATAATATTTTGGCTGTTTTTTAAACAAACAAAGTGTGTATAATTGATAGGAATTCCTCACTTCATCTAAACTTCCCCTAGTTTCCTTTCAGTTTGTTCTTTTGTGAACAGGTCTCTCACCAGCTTCACTTATCCAAGTGCAAACAACTTTCAAGAAAAACACTATCTTATAATAATGCCACGTGAGCAAGTTTGAGCTAGCTTCCCCAAGCTTAACTTCCCAATGCTCAGTGAAAAAACTTCCCAAAGCTTCGCTCCGTGATATAGAAAAGAAGAAAAACCGAAATCACACTAAATATATGTGTATTTCTACATATATTTAACCACACAAGGATATCATGCAAAACTCCCAAGAAAGGGAAGAGGGGAAGGGAAAATGGGAAAAAAGGACAAAAAGGAACTAAAACAAAACAGGCATGCACAATTGTAACACCTCGTAACTAACAATGTAAAGAACTAGCAAAATCTCATCACTTCCCTTGAGGAAAGCAGAATTGCGGGGATTTAGAAGACCAAGGACATGTTCTGGGCAATCCAGAGCAGCAGGACCTGAGTCTGGCTAAGGCATAGAGACATCAGCAGGCCTTGCAGGAACGTTGTTGCTAGGACACCTGCAAGAGGAATTTGGCAAGATAAACAGCCTAGCAAGTGAAAAACAAGAAAGGGGGCGATGCACACGTGATTGAAACTAAGACCTTGAACAGGATCTGAAACTTACAACAGAGACGGGTGGACAGTAGAGACTGACCTATTGTAAAGAAGCATTATTCGAGTGAACAGCGCATGTTAACCAATCGTTCTTATCGTTATGCGTGAAAGTAGATAAGATAGAGTATATAACCATTAGCAGTAAAGCAATAAACTCGGCTTCTGTCTGATCACATTGATCGTGTGATGAGTCTGTGACTTCCGCGTCAACACAGAACAGCTAAATCCGACCCAGCACTCTCCCCCCACACATGGGCAGACAACAACAGCCACCGCAGGCTCCAGACAAGACCAACACAAGGGACCTACTGTTCCCAAGCCTCGCCAGAAAAGAAAAGGGACGAACTCTCTTATCTACACCTTATTTATATGTTGTGTTACGTTAAGGGAAGATATGGAATACTTCTGTGGATCCTGACCTCCATTGTTAAGGAAGACCAAAAAAGGCCATTGTTAAGGAAGACCTAAAAAATCCAAAAGCCAACCCACTACTCCATGTCAGATGCTGCTAAAGCAGAAGTCCCATTTAAACATCCAGCATAGGCAAAGCAGTCGTCATTAGCACTTCCTAAGAAATTAGTATAGAACAAACATCCATCTGGCATTTACCTCAATCTAACCAATAAATGTTATACGTGTCTTCTCCACTGTGCAATGCAGAATACATACTGAAATGGTAACGTAATATGTATGGAATGCTTCTCTTTTGGTACAGACTGTCAAATATGGAAGTGTCAGAGTAAAATCAAGTATCTACTGAAGTAAAAGATGGAAGCACAATGTGCTGTGCAAGAATTATTTGCTATATAGAAAACTCATCATACAGCCCATGTACAAAAGACACCTAGCCTGGCAGTTAAGGACTCTGTAACCAACACAACCACAATGCTATCTAGTAAGACAGTAAAGGCAGATGACTAAAAGTGTATAGCAATAAGTAGCTTACAAGTGCTTAAAAGAATATCAGCAACAGAAAGATATGCAAAAAGCCCAATAGCCTAATTTTCTGGTGTGATGAACAAATCCTGTAACACAAACAGTAAAAAAACAATGAGTGTTTAACAGCTCTCCAATTACAGAGATCTAGCTAATAAGGCATACTATTTTATTATCTTAATGGTCCATTACAAACAGGAAAAAAAAAAGAAGAAAAAGAAGGGTTGAAATGCAGAAGTTTACTATAAGATATACTGGGGGAGGTGGGGAAGACTTGACATGCATAACAGTGGTCTGCACTCAGACTAACAGCTTAGTCATAGTACCACACACCTATGTGCTCCTACTCATCCAGGCTTACATACAATGCACTTAGAGGAAGAGAACAATTGTGCACTAATTTATATATAATCCTGTAGTTTTTATGCCTGAAATGTGTATGTGAAATCATTCTGCAGTAACATTTTATAAATATTTCTGAAAGGAAAGGAAAGAAAATAAATTATTTCAATTGATCCAAGACCTGTTTGTAAGCTGGGAAAAAAAAGTTAAAAGTAGCACATGATAAATTGACTATTATTTTTTCTTTCTTTACTAAAAGTTATGAGAAAACAGATTGAGAATGTTGTCTATGCAGAGCAAACGGAACCACGCATTTACTCTAGACTAGCTTCCCCTTCCCATCCTTTCAGTGGATAAAAAGCTGGACATGAGCCAGCAATGTGCACTCACAGCCCAGAAAGTCAATCTTATCCTGGGCTGCATCAGAAGTGTGACCAGCAGGGCAAGGGTCTTAGAATCCTGTGTTCAGCTCTGGAGCCCTCAGTACAAGAAGGATGTGGACCTGTTGGAGCAGGTCCAGAGGAGGCCACAAAAATGACTAGAGGGCTGAAGCACCTCCCATATGAAGAAAGACTGAGAGAGTTGGGGTCTGGACAAGAGAAGGTTTCAAGGAGAGACACATAATTGCAGCCTTTCGATACTTAAAGGAGGTGTATATGAAAGATGGGGATAAACCTTTTAGCAGGGCCTGTTGCAACAGGACAAAGGGAAATGGTTTTAAACTAAAATAGGGGAGATTCAGACTAGATATAAAAAAGAAGTTTTTTGTGAGGGTGGGGAGGCACTGGTGCAGGTTGCCCAGAGAAGTCGAGGATGCCCCCATCCCTGGAGGTGTTCAAGACCAGGTTGGATGGGGCTCTGAACAACCCGATCCAGTGGGAAGCGTCCCTGCCCATAGCAGGGGGGTGGACTAAATGACCTTTAAAGGTCCCTTCCTAGCCAAACCATTCTATGATTCCCTCAGCAACGCAACACAGAATTTATGCAGGATTTACTCTGCAGCACAATAAAAAAGCCCTTTACTGCATCTTGTAGCACACAGAATTTGGGTACTCCTCCTCCCACACCTCTTATCTTCTACTAGCCTGTAATTTACGTACGTACATGAAATTAAAAAAGGACCAAAAGGTAGGCAAGTATGAAAGAAATAATTTTTCATCATAGACATTATATACTTTGTCGTTATTAGGCCCTGAACATTTTGCCCAGGGAAGTGGTGGAGTCCCCATCCCTGGAGGGATTTTAAGACATGTAAATGTGGTGTTAGGGGCATGGTTTAGCGGTGGACTTGGCAGTGTGAGGTTAACAGTTGGACTCAGAGATCTTAAAGATCTTTTTCAACCTAAATGATTCCATGATTTGAGTAAAACCACATCTTTGTCTAAGTTTCAACACATGCATACATCATTCTTTAACCAAAAAAAAAAAAACAGCACACACAACCATATGTTGTGATTTGAGTTAGAGTCCTCAGTCTCGTCTAAAGGAACTCCATTTTCTGAAAGCTAACTGCATGTTTTTTTCAGACAGTTTCTCTCTACCAGTGATAACATGGAACGCTGGTATGTAAAAAGACCAATGTTTAAACTTATTCCTAAGTAACCAAGGCCATCCTCGAGCTGGCAAAAAACGGCTGCACCTGCAGGGAGGGGCGGACAGGACAGGTGACCCCAAACTGACCAACAGAGGATTCCGTCCCATAGACATCATACTCTGGATAAAAACTGAGAGATCACGAGAGTCTCACTCTCTTCTGCAATGGCTGACGTCCAGTGAGGACCTCATTTGTCTGATTGTTCCTGATCCCAGATCCGTGCGTTCCTGAATCCAGTTCCTGAGCCCAGCTCCCTCCTGCCACGGACCCATTCCCTCATGTCTGCTCCACAGCATCTGTGGTGACGTACAGTCATTTTGGGGTGGGATGGGGGTGCGATCTCAGATATTTGTATATATTTTATTACTTTCTATTATTTTCATCATCATTATTACTATTATTTCATTAAAGCTGTAGCTTTAGTTTCCAACCCGCAAGCCTTTTTCCTCTCATTTTCCTCTCCCCTTCCCCTGGGGGTGGGGGGAAGGGAACTGGGAACCCAACTGCATGGTTTTGGTTGCTGACATTGGCCAGGTCAGGGTTAAATCGTGACATCATAAAAAACCCTACATGTACCAAAAACTTAAATGGAGCAACAGTTATAGAGCACAGCCACCTAGTTACCTGTCAGTTTTATATGGGACTGAGTTACATTACAGCTCTTCCAGACATCTTCAACAAACTGGCCTGTAGTCATCTCTTAGCTGTCATTTTTAAATAAAGTTAACTTGATATTTATCACTCCTTTCTTTTGGGAGTGATGACCTCAGATGCTTCAGCAGTTCTACAGAATAATTTCCCTTTTGCTGTGGCTTTTACCTATCCTACTGTAATACTGTTTTCAACCTAATACAAAGTGTTTTATTTTGGTAAGTATTTTTTATTCCTATAGCAACAGGCTATTGTTCTATTCTAAATGGATGAACATGATTCCCTTTCCCAGTCATGTTTCTGAAGGGTTTCCAAATAAGTTGAATGGAACAAATGCTGTGGGCATGTTAGCAAAAGTTAAAATTTACCAAATACCACCAGGATTGGAATTTCTTTTCAAATTCAATGGCGTTGTCCCAGATCACCTTTCTAATTACAGTGGGTAGAGTACCTTCTCCACTTTCCCATATAATTGCAGCTATAATTGATTGTATCCATAGTTGGGCTTGGATACGACTAAGAGCCAGGGAGACATTGGTTTGAGTCACACCAAGTGTATCCACAAGGCTTAGCAAGTCCACTATACCACAGTCCACCCCATAACCTTAGTCATATCTAGCCAAGAGGAATATCAGATAATTTGGATTCATCGTCCTCCATAATAGGAGGAGGTATCAAAGTGATGCAAACAACAATAAGGAGAACTTGACCAGTTCCAATGGCGTGATAAATGAGGATTTCCTCACCCATCATGTGAATTGATTTCTATAAGCCATAGTGGTCCACATGCAGGATAAATTGTTAGATTGTGGAGCACATTTAAATCCATTTGTATACCACTCAATTCTTATCGGTACATTAAATTCAAATGTAATAGGTGCACTCCAAAATGTTCAGTTGGTATGTTCAATCATGGTGCTTCAGTACATGGGATTTCTTCTGGGACATTGTTACATACACCACTTTCTTTGATATCTGTCATACTGAGGAAGTTTTTACTTGCCCTTGTGCCTACAGAGGTCAAATAATTCACCAGTGGCCGATATTGGCTCGTGCACATGGCATTTCCAAATATTATCAAGATCCTCGGGATAGGTATAATTTAGAGGGGTAACATTTTCCCTTCCCATGTACATAAAATCCTGTACCAACAAGAATTTGCTTTGCCACGTATCCAGTAATGTTCCCTTTAGGTCAAGGGGAATTACCATAAAAGGAGTCCCCTAGGTGAGGTTTTTAGCATTGTTAGAAAAGTGGTACCTTGGGTCCAATTCATAATTCTTGCAATAGTTTAAAGGCAGGTTTTCCTGCATCATTGTTGAGGCTCTTTTACTTCTTTGATTGTACTCTCTATGGGATATATACACACACTTAAGGTTTTAACTAATGTAGATTTTGCACATGAGAATCCTGTGCACACCATCATGCAATTACATAGACACAATAGTAGAACCACATACTTGTTTTAAAACTTCAGTTGCCACTTTACAATCAATAACACAAATGAAATGACTACACAGAAATGCATCAGTAATCCTTTGTAAATTTTCTCCCTGCCAATCAGATAAATGTTTCTTAAAGTGTTTTTGAATATCCAGGAATGCCTGATCCACAAATATATCGATGGCCAGTGCTCTATTAAAATTTTGGAGGGTTATCCCTCTAATATTTTAATAAAGCCCATTTGAATCTTCCCCAGTAATCACTGGGGTGCTCATCCAATCTCTGCCTGCATTATTGTATTTTTGCCCAATTAACTCTGGTCTCAGCACACGCTTGGACTGTTTCTATTTAATTTCATATAGCTTGTCTGTATGCTGCTTACCATTTACATTATTAAAAATCCGAATGTGGGTTATTCAATGGCCAGAGAATACATACTTTTGTAAGATCTTTTCCCATTCAGCTGCTTTAAATAACTCTTAAAAATATCTAAGTGTTTCCCCAATTTGGGTTTTAACTCAGCTCATATATTTGAAGAAAGTTGGACACAGCATTGAGATTTGGCATCACCTGCAAAGACACAGGGTAAATCCCTCCACTTTGTTACAGTGAGGGGGCAGTAGCAGTAAACACAGGCTGAAGCAAGGAGAAGCAGCAGGCCTTTCTTTGAAAGGCCTGCTGTACCATAATTTCTTTCCAATACCTCATCTTAGGGCATCTCCTTTTAAATGCCAGGTATATTTATTGTTTATGGACACTGTATGCTGATCAGGATATGCACCTTGATAAAGCTGAACAGCTGTAGTGGAGCACAGGGACTTGTATCCTGTCTCCTGGGGTGCCGGACTCAAACTGGTCCACTCCTGGTCTCTGTGTCAGAGTTTAAACTCTTGCTCTCTGCATTCTCTCTGTCCAAATTTCCCAGGTGAATTCACCTGTCTGCCAGCACCTGGCAGCCAGTCACCAGTGGTGTCCCCCAGGGATCAGTGTTGGGTCCCATCCTGTTTAATATCTTTATTGATCATCTGGATGAGGGGATTGAGTCCATCATCAGCAAGTTTGCAGATGATACCAAGCTGGGAGGAAGGGTTGATCTGCTAGAGGGTAGGATGGCCCTACAGAGGGACCTGGAGAGACTGGAGACATGGGCCAATTCTAATGAGATGATGTTTAATAAGTCCAAATGTCGGGTACTTCATTTTGGACACAACAATCCCATGCAGAGTGGCTGGAGAGTAGTCAGGCAGAAAGGGACCTGGGAGTGCTGGTTGACAGGAAGCTCAACATGAGCCAGCAGTGTGCCCAGGTGGCCAAGAAGGCCAATGGCATTCTGGCCTGCATCAGGAATAGTGTGACGAGCAGGACCAGAGAAGTTATCGTCCCCCTGTACATGGCACTGGTCAGGCCTCACCTTTAATACTGTGTGCAGTTCTGGGCCCCCCAGTTTGGGAAAGATGTCAGGATGCTGGAGTGTGTCCAGAGGAGGGCAACGAAGATGGTGAAGGGGCTGGAGCACAAGCCCTATGAGGAGGAACTGAGGGAGTTGGGGCTGTTTAGTCTGAAGAAGAGGAGGCTCAGGAGAGACCTCATTGCTCTCTACAACTACCTAAAAGGAGGTTGTAGTCAGGCAGGGGTTGGTCTCTTCTCTCAGGTGACCACTGACAGAACTAGAGGGCATGGACTCAAGCTTCGTCAGGGAAAGTTTAGACTTGATGTTAGGAAAAAGTTCTTCACTGAAAGGGTGATTGATCATTGGAATGCGCTGCCCAGGGAGGTGGTGGAGTCGCCGACCCTTGAGATGTTTAAGGGGAGACTGGATGGGGCACTGAGTGCCATGGTTTAGATGATGGTGTTAGTGTTGGTGTTAGTGTTGGGATATAGGTTGGACTTGATGATCTCGGAGGTCCTTTCCAACCTTATGGTACTGTGATACTGTAATGCGGATGTTTGGAGTCGGAAGGATGCAAAGACATGTCCTAGGGTCCCATCTGGGTCACATCCTAGGTTCTGTCACAGAGCCTATTTATTGGAGCCTGGACTGAGTGCCTCCAAAGGGAGAAGGACCCAGAATAAAGGAACTATCATGCAATTATACCTATCACAATTTAAGTTCCCAGCCCGCATGCGTTCTATACACACTGTCCATGCAGCAGTTAATTCAGTGTTGTTTCAGACAAGCCACCTCTTTTCTTCTCTTCTGGCCCGAATTGGTCCCTGGGCCCCTTCTGAAACTCAGCAAAAGTTAACCACAAATCCATTCTCTCATATCTCTCAGTCCTGTATTTTCAATGGTAATTAACAACGGTTTAGTCAGAATTCTGTTATTTTCACCCGAGACCTGTTAAGTGCATATTTTAAAGGCAACAAGGTCGCGCCAATATTTACAAAATTCTATTTTCTACTCACTACTTTCCCTCCCAAGCACATCTTCCCTGGGGAGCTTGTCCTTTATTCCTAACCTGCAAATTTCTCTCCAGAACTGCCACCACCCCAGCAATATACAAGTGTGTAGCTGCTGGCAGGGAGTATTGCTTTACATTGTTAATTTTTTAGCAGGGGTAAAGGTATAGATATCTCTAATAAGTTTATAGTCTCATTCAACAAAACTCCAAACGGACTGACTCTACTTGTATTGCTGTCTTTAACATCTTCTTGAGTGCTGTGGCTCCTGCTGGGCTGACTGTGCTGCTGCAGAGGAGGGGGAGGAGGTGCAGCAGCAGGTGCTGCCCCCCCCCACCTGACTGCGCATGCGGACCCAAAGGGTTCAGGCAGAGGTTATTCTGGCAAGGGTCTGTTGAACTGCCAGTGACCCAGGAGCCCCAAGCCCCAATTCCAGAACCTTCCCAAAGAAGCTTCTGTGCATGTGCCAATTCGAGAACTTTCTCAGCAAGACCACCCCTCATGCTAATGGGGGGAACATGGACTTGTCCTATAAATAGAAGTTTGCCAAGAAAGTAGACGTGCACGCCCACCACCCTATGGCGCCCACCACCTCATGGAACCCACCTGAAGACGTGCTGCAGAAGAACTACAGGACCACGTGCTCCTGAAGACCACGTTCTTCAGAGGCTCATGGAGTGGTGACTGTTTTTCTCTTCCCCCCTGCTACTCTTTTATTTCTCTCTCTCTCTCTGACTTATCTCACTATGTCTCTTTTCCATGGCACTACGGTGCATCAGACCAGATCTGAGTTGTGTTGTAGTTTTGCCCAGCTGCCTTGAAGGTATCAGATTGTGATCTGAACAGATTGGGATCTGGTTTTGCAACTTTGAGAAGTTGCCACTTGGAGTGCACCAGAGTACCTGATTTGTTATTTTGGCTGAGCCTGAAATAAACACTGATTTGAGTTTACCCTGGGAGATTTGTCAGTCTCCAGTTTGCTGTGCAGACACCAAAAGACCCTCCCTCTCTGACTGTGCAGGTTGGGGGGGGGGGGGGGGGGGGGGCCTGAACACTGCTGGTGTTGGGAGCAGGACCTAACACCGTCAAAGGGTGATTTTGCATGTGCTTTTACAAGTCCATGTTAGCAACATTCGAGCACCCGTGTCAATGAGGAAATATTTACATTGCTTTTATGGGGAGGTCAGCAAGGTCACCAAGATCTCACGACTGGGCCGAGTGCATGGGTGCCAGGGGGAAAACATATTCTGTGAGATCAGCATCTTCCACCAAATCATCATTGTATTATCATGCCATATACCTCCACTCCATATTTTGGGATCTGAATTTGTTTAGCTAAAACGAAGGAAGGCATTTGGGTTAGTAAGAGATTTGGGGTTTTTCTTGTAGTTCTTTCTCCCCCCTCCCCCCCCCCCATGAGGCTAACAGCTCTTAACACCTCAGTTTCTGACTTCAAAGAAACCTTCTGTGAAACAGGCTCCAAGTACAATGCATTCCCTTATCCACTTTGTTTCTGTTTTGCTATGCATTCTATCACTTTCTCTTAGTCTTTCCAGTACTTTTGAGCCCCACTCCTTCCCATATTTTGGGAACAATGGTATTTTTGCAGAGCCTATCCATATAGCCACCCCACTCCTGGTACCAATCAATGTCACAATTTGAGTTAGAGTATGGGAGAATACAGAAGGAAAATCCTACCAGTCTGTCTGGATCTCGTTGATAGTCATGCAATGACAAAATTCTTACCAATCTGCCTGGACCATACGAGCAGTATCGCAAGGACAAGTCAATTTGTCCAGCCTGTGAGGTCCATGTAGGCAGCGTCACTAAGTAAACCCCTTTATTCCTTTATACCAATTAGTAAAGTTTCCAGAGACTTAAATGCATGCACACAAGCCATTTTTATTATAATAATTTGTAACCAAAATAAAGGTTCGATGGTGGCTGGGGATAAGATACTGTCAGCGAAAATACATCTTAAGCAGCATGCAATCAAGCACCAAGTGTAGAAAGCACCAATATGCAGATAGAGAATATCAAAACACTTGAATATAGAAATATACTTTGTGTAATGTTAGAATATAGCACACGTAAACCAAAGATCTTACTCAATGGTGTCCCTGGGGTGGAGGGGTGGGAGACGATTCAGCCTGTCAACTGATCCCAGAAAGTTTTGATGGAATCTTCCCCAAAATTTCCCCTTTTTTTCCATTTTTATAATAACTTGCACCTTTGGGTGGAGTTTGAGTGACTTCAGTCATACATTTTTCCACCTCTGATTGGCACAAAAAGCTCTCACTTGAAGTTTCAAGGCATAGCACTCGAAATTAACTGTGCATGCCCAGTGGGAGTGGTTTGAGGAGTGGCTTGCCTCGGAGGCATGACAGAGGCAAATGGACATGCCAGGAGGTGTGTTAATTACATTATAATGTAAACTTCTCAACTGCAAAATCTCAGGGAGACATGAATATCTGTACCACTGTAATCACTTAGTTCCTTTTTCCATACAAAGAAATATTAGATTAGCTGCAGTGTATGCCACTGCTGCACTTAGCAACGTTAGATGACTTATATTTTTGATGCACACTGGTGCAAAACTAGATTTTTAGGCCCAATGTTAATAATTAACTTTTGACATACTAGGAATACTTGCACTATATATTCTTTCTAGGCAGACAGAATGTTCCCCATCTTGATATCTTTACAGCCTAATGCCCACAAATTCAGAAGATTTAGCACACAATCATGGGAAATAAAAGTGCTGAAAGATTACCCAGTTTATCCTATCTTCCTCAAGACAAGACCTCCTATGCAATCCTGCCAGATATCTACCTTGCCATGCCTAAATTACTTTCCTGCAACTATTCAGGTGTGTAAGAAAGAGAAACTCGCAATATGCACAAGCCTTCAGATTCAACAGAACACAACACAGAATATGTACTGACTTAGCCATGGCAAGGTCCATCTGAAAAAAAAAAGGCATTACAAGAATATGGCCCAAAATATACAGTCTGAGGGGAAAATAAAATATGTTACTGTGGCAGGTATGTATGAAATGTACCCATACGCATTAAAACACAAATGTTAACTAGTAAAACTACTCTTTAACCTATTCATTATCAATCAGAAAATTTATTTTAGACGCAATATACAGTCAAAGAACATATAACTTAACAGCTTCCCCCTCCCATTATTCTGTGCTCATGAACATGCAGTCTTGAGACTCCCACCCAAATCAATGAAATTACTTAATTAGTTTATGTATCACTAAAAAAATAAAGCAGTTTGCTTAATTAAATTCATGTTATAACTCATATCTAAAATAAAGGCATATTATGCTTCCTTCATCATACACCACAACAAACTAAACTGACAGAACTGACTCTGCAGTGTGCATGCTTTTTATATTATTTCTTTCAAATGAAACAAAAAATCCAGCACACTGGGAGAAGTATACCTTCCTCAATGACTGTTGTTCACAGTATCATGACATCCAATTAAGCTATAAATTCAGTAAAAACACAGAATTAAATAATAAGGAAATTATGTGATTACGTAAGGCCCATTTTTCTCAAATGTATCTCCCCAAAGTTTAAAACATTTTTAACATGCATTAGTCTGGAAAGTCTTCTTTAAAAGGGCTGTGAAGCATCCTAAAACACCTGAGAACCCCATAAGTACCATATAGTTGTGTCTGACAAAATATATAGAACTAGACAAGGCTGCCACATTAGAGCTACAGTAAATATAGGAGTATAAATATCACAGGTCTAACCAGGACCTCCAAGTCAACCACCAATACTGTCAGAGGCTCCAGGTCCCTATCTTCCCCCAAGTCCTATGCTGCCGTCCTTGAGATGCCACACACATTAGAGCCCTTCTGCAAAGCCTGCATCCAAAGGGCGCTCCGAAATCTCTGACAAGTTCTCTCTCATCCTGCATCCACGTGCCTTCCCCATCTCCTCCAAAAACCCGTGCATGTTCCAGCATACGCCCCTACCCCTAGCAACATCCCAGTCCCCATCCCCAGCAAAGCCTCTGCCCTAAACCCACAGCAACCATCACTCACCCAGCAGCGTCCTTGCCCCCATCTCACCCGCACCCTATCGCCACTTAGGCTCCCTTTCCCTATCAACGACCTCCATAAGCTCCCGAATAACCTGTTTCCCCTCAGGCACTCCCTGCCCAGCGCCCCTCACCTCGGCCCGCCCCAGCCCCGGCCTCACCTCACGGTCTTTGAGACCCAGAAGCAATACCTCTTCCATGAGAGTGAGCCGCGTTTCCTTGGAGTCTCCCTTCTCGTCGTCGCCGGGCTCGTTCCGGTAGCCTTCAACCTCCGGGCCGCCACCCGCCACCCGCTCCTTTTCGGCGGCGGCGCTGCGGGAGGCCTCGGTGCGGCGCTGCACCAGGCCCGAGCTGCGCTGGGTCAGGGAAGTCATGGCTGGAGGCAGCGGGAGGGCAGAGGCCCGCCGCGGGAAGAAAAGCTCAGCGACAGCTCGGGAGGATAGAAGGAACGAGAGCCACTTCTGCCTCTGCCCTATCCGCACCGGGACAGCGGCCGGCCGGGAGGAGTCATGGGGAGAGGGGCTTGACCGTAGCCAGCGTCCTCTCCCTGTGGTGACCAAGTTGGCAGAGGCGGCTTCTCCTCCAATATGGCGGTGCGGGCTGATGTCAGCGGAGGATGTGGCAGCGCCAGGCAGGGGGGGCCGGAAAGGGCCGTGGGCCGGGAGGACGCGGTCCCCTCGACATCAGAAGGTGCGGGTGGTGCATGCTGTTTTTGACAGTTACCCGGGGCTGTGGAGGACGGTTAACCCATCTCTCCGGGCAGAGTGGAAGGGGGCCGGTGGGCTAGCGCCCACCGTGACACAACCCAGGGTCTGCGAGGTACACTCTCTTAAATTAAGGGTTTTTTCTTTACAAGTGTCTTATTTACGACCTTAAGTCTGCTCGATTTCATTTTTAGCTACAAGACCGTGTCTGATTCCTAGTGCAACCCCCCAGGAATGTATCTTTTATATATACGTATATACACACACAGACTTATGGACTAAGCTCAGGTAAGCACATAGAGCTCTCAACAATCTTGACTTTTGTCAGGGTTTAGCCCCACCTGGCTTGATCAGCAGCTAAACAGGAGCAGTTGTGTCCAATTCCCTCACACACACACAGGGAAAGGGAAATGAGAGAGACTTGTGGGCCAGAAACTAAAACTAAAACAGCTTTAATGAAAGCTTTAATAATAATAATAAGGAAAATACTATTAATAACAAAAATAATAAAATATATACAGATATACAAAATTACCCCCCCCAACAACTACGTTGCCACTGATGCTGCAGAACAGGCACAGGCTGGACTCAGAGGCAGGAGGGAGCTGGGCTCAGGAACTGGGTTCATTAATGCACAGATCTGGGATCGGGGCAAACAGACAGATGAGGTCTGTATTAGACACTGGCCCTCAAAGAAGAGGGCTTGACCCTCGTGATCCCTCACTTTTATCCCGATTATGACATGTATGGGATGGAATCCTCTGTTGGTCAGGTTGGGGTCACCTGTCCTGTTTGCCCTTCCCTGCAGGTGTGACCCTTTTCCACCCCTTTCCCTTACAGCTCCACCAGCTCAAGGATGGCCTTGGTTTCCATAGGGATAACTGCAAGCAATGGCCTTTCTGCATAGCAGTGCCCTGTGTTAGCACTGCTAGAGAGAAACGCTGTCTGAAACGTGCAGTTCACTTTCAGAAACTGAAGTTACTCAGATGAGGCTTAGCTGAAGTTAGAAACTGATTCTGCTTTAGCTCAAACCAGAATCAGTTTAAACAGAGTAAATGGAGTCCCTCAGCTGTCCTTTCAATGAAGCATATTTTCAAATCTTTAGCTCTTTTGAGTGGGGCACATCAAAAACTCAAAACTACTTATTAAGGCTAAATCCAATATATATTTCCAGGTAGTGTATATTATTGCAGCATAAAGTTGCTTAAGATGCAAGGATACCCTATACTTTTGAGTCCACAATTAGGATATTGCATTTGGTCATACTGATTTTATTTTTAAATATATATATAATATGTATTTAAGATATAAAGAAAATATCATAGAATCATAGAATGGTTTGGGTTGGAAGGGACCTTAAAGATCATCCAGTTCCAACCCCTCTGCCACGGCCAGGGACACCTCCCACCAGACCAGGCTCCTCAAGACCCCATCCAACCTGGCCTTGAACACTTCCAGGGAGGGATCATCCACAACCTCCCTGGGCAACCTGTCCCAGTGTCTCACCACCCTCATCATGAAGAATTTCTACCTAATGTCTAATCTAAATCTTCCCCCTTCCAGTTTAAAGCCATTCCCTCTCATCCTATCACTACTTGCCCTTGTAAAAAGTCCCTCCCCAGCTTTCCTGTAGCCCCTTCAGGTACTGGAAGGCCGCTATGAGGTCTCCCCACAACCTCTTCTCCAGGCTGAACAAGCCCAACTCTCTCAGCCTGTCCTCATAGCAGAGGTGCTCCAGCCCTCTAATCGTCTTTGTGGTCTCCTCTGGACATGTTCCAACAGTTCCATATCCTTCTTATGTTGGGGATTACAGAAATGGACTCAGTACTCCAGGTGGGGTCTCACCAGAGCAGAGTAGAGGGGGAGAATCCCCTCCCTCGCCCTCCTGGCCATGCTTCTTTTGATGCAGCCCAGGACACAGTTGGCCCTCTGGGCTGTGAGCGCACAGTGCTGGCTCATGTCGAGCTTCTCATCAATCAACACCCCCAAGTCCTTCTCTTCAGGGCTACTCTCAATCACATCATCCCCCATCCTGTATTGAAACTGTGGATTACCTTGACCCCAACCTTGCACTTGGCCTTGTTGAACCTCATGAGTATTCATATTTATATACATATATTTATATAAATGTCATATAAATTTATATAAATTTATTAAAATTTATATTTTATTGTTACATATATCATCCTGTTATATATATTATTGGTTTTTTAGGTGTAACCTGTTTACCAAGACGTCCAAGTCACTTTATAAGTGACTCCATTATTTCTTACACCCCAATTCTTACATAATCTGCTAATGTGACTTGGCAATAAGTCAGTATAGCTGAATACCAGATGGACAAAACTGATCCCTGGAAAATCTGAATCACATAAGTAATTGCAGATTCTTTCTCTTCTGTGTTTTGAGGCCTGTCAATTATTCACCGTCCACTTACTGTGTGACATTATGATGTTTTTCTTTCTAATTTTTTTAATTAAAATGTTTTCCTGTACCAGGTCAAATGCCAAACCGAAGCTTAAGGATGTAACATCACTGTTACTTTTATCAAATAAGCATTTGCATGAAAAATAGCCATGAGAAGGTCAAAAGCTTATGGGTGAGAATAAGAGACTGAGGCAACAAAGGGAACCTTGTGGTTGGTGTCTCCTACAGGCCACCTGATCAAGGGGAGTCTACTGATGAAGCCTTCTCCCTCCAGCTACAGGAGGCTTCACGCTCCCAAGCTCTTGTTCTACTGGGGAACTTAAACCACCCTGACATCTGCTGGAAAAGCAGCACAGCAAGCTGTAGGCAATCCAGGAGACTCCTAGAGTGCATGGAGGATAACTTCTTAACCCAGGTAATAGACACCCCTACCCAAGAGGATGCAGTACTGGACCTGATGGTCACCAATGCAAATGAGCTCATCAGTAACGTCAGGATCAGAGGCAGCCCGGGCTGCAGGGATCACACACTGGTGGAGTTCAAGGTCCTGAGGGATATGGGACATGTGAGTGTAGTAAGAACCCTAAATTTTAGGAAAGCAAACTTCCAGCTCTTCAGGGAGTCTGGTAGTAGGACCCCTTGGGAAATGGTCTTCAGGGATGAGGGAGCAGCACAGAGCTGGTAAATATTTAAGGATGCTTTTCATAGAGTGCAAGAGTGGGGTTGTTCAGCCTGGAGAAGAGAAGACTCCAGGCAGTCTTTCCAATACTTAAAGGAATCTTATAAGAAAGATGGGGAAAAAACTTTTTAGCAGGGCCTGTAGCAATAGGACGAGGGGGGAATGGTTTTAAGCTGAAAGAGGAGAAGTTTAGACTAGATCTTAGGAAGAAATTTTTACTCTGAGGGTGGTGAGACACTGGCACAGGTTGCCCAGAGAAGTTGTGGATGCCCCATCCCTGGAGGTGTTCAAGGCCAGGTTGGATGGGGCTTTGAGCACCCTTATCCAGTGGAAGATGTCCCAGCACATGGCAGGGGGTTGCAACTGGATGGGCTTTAAGATCCCTTCAAACCCAAACCATTCTATGATTCTACATCAGTCGTCATAGTTCTGTTGTTCACAAAATAAATTTACAAATGCACTTCCCAGGTAAATGTTATCTGCCTACTTTAAGCATCCAAGCAAAACATTAAGGGAAATATCTACTTCATTTTAGTGGATTTCTGAAATGAAAATATAAAACCAAGAAACCAAATGCCTGCTGGAAGTCGAGTATCAGACTGCAAGCGAGCAACAGCATTTTACTGTTCCATAGGGCTTCCATGTGAGGACAAGGCTTCACAGTAGTCCAAAATGTGGCAGCATCAAGCATCCCTTGCCCATAAAAACACTTGCCAAGATGTTAGTAATCCTCTATTAACCTCTTCTCAGCCTCTCTTTAGAGTGTCAGATTTAAACTTGTTAAGAGTCAAATTTGCCTCCCAAGCAAGCCTGTCTGGGACTCAGAACTGTTTGCAGTCTGTACCATGTTCTTCTAACACAGCCTGAACAGCCTCATTTCTACTCTCAACTTTTCAAGTGTGTGCCAGGCGGTAAATAATGCATATGAAGTTCCCAGCTGAAGACCAGAAAGCAATCTCTGGTGTGACAGAAGTAACCCATCATAAGACATCTACTACAGAAAGTATTCTACTACCTGTTGAGCATGAATAGAAAAAGCTTTAAATGGATAAGAAGTCAAGTTGACTGTAAAGACCTTTATAAAGTATACGTTTACATTCCAATATGGTATACATTAGTGGCTGAACATTTTCATTAGAGTGAATGCAGTCTTAAAACCAAAGCCATGCAGTAAAAAAATAATACTCACTGATCTTTAGAAAATGTGGGTGAGGCAGAGGTGCACCTTGTGTTACAACATGACCTGACATTTCACAGCTGCTGCATAAGCTATTATTGTATGACATTTCAAGAAGTCTGTCACAGTCTTGTAGCATTCTCTTTAGGAAATATCCAAAGGGGCATGATTTTTGAAGGTGTGATTTATGCTAGTGCTGTTTTCATGCAGAACCTAGAAATTTGTAATCTCTGGAAAAAAATTAGATGGTTTTAATTTGTACTCCATGGTTTACTGTGACGATCTCCCAATCCATGCTAAATACTCATTTGGTTTGAGAAATACTTTGCTGTAGTAATTTCAAGTTACTTTTAGTTTAATACTGCAAGAACAATGATCCTCCTCTTTAAATGGGGGAAAGACAAATACATTGCTAAGACTGAAATTAACAACATTTAATAAATCTCCAAATACTGACATTCAGCAGACACTTTATAGATCACCTTATTAATTTCCCACACTCATCCTACTACATCACACTGAACTTTCCTCTTTCCTGAACTGATAGCACCTCTCCAATAAGCATAGCCAGGTCAAAACTGCGCAACTTCCTCCCCATAACAGTCTGTAAATGCTCAGAAAAGACTGTAGATTATCAAGTTTTCTATGGTTTAAAGCATCATTTGCAAAATGTAAGCTTAAACATACATTCTCATTTCAGTACAGATATGTCAAAGCATATTTTGTTGACACTCTTCAAACAGCCCATAAGAAAGAAATAATATATTTAAAAACAAAAAAACCCAAAACACAACAACAAACCTGTAAAGCTTCTAGCTTACACTCAGTGTAAAAACTTGGAGATATAAACAGAAGCCTAGAGTAAAAACATACAGTATATTTAGAATACAATAGAATATATTTAGAATAGAATAGAACCACAGAATCATTAAGGTTGGACAAGACCTCTAAGATCATCAAGTCCAACCGTCAGCCCAACCCCACTGTGCCTACTAAATTATGTCCCAAAGTGCTACGTCTACACACTTTTTGATCACCTCCAGAGATGGTGACTCCAGCACTGCCCTGGGCAACTGCTGCCAATGCTTCAACACTCTTTCAGTAAAGAACATTTTCCTGATATCTAATCTGAACCTCCCCTGGTGCAACTTGAGGCCATTTCCTCTTGTCCTATCACTTGTTACTTGTGAGAAGACACTAACATCAACCTAGTTACAACCTCCTTTCAGGCAGTTGTAGACAGTGATGAGGTCTCCCCTCAGCCTCCTCTTCTCTAGGCTAAACAACCCCAGCTCCCTCAGCTGCTCCCCATAAAACTTGTTCTCCAGCCCCTTCACCAGCCTCGTTGCCCCTCTCTGGACATGCTCCAGCACCTCAATGTCCTTCTTGTAGTGAGGGGCCCAGAACTGAACACAGTACTCGAGGTGTGGCCTCACCAGTGCCGAGTACAGGGGCACAATCACTGCCCTGGTCCTGCTGGCCACAGGACAAGCCAGGATGCTGTTAGCCTTCTTGGCCACCTGGGCACACTGCTGGCTCATGTTCAATCAGCTGTTAAAGAGCACCACCAGGCCCTTTTCCACTAGGCAGCTTTCCCACCTTAATGATTCTATGATTTTGAGGTCTGCTGATAAATTTTTACTACGCATGTTAACTACAATTCATTGTGAGGCGACCCATTTTAATATACCTGACTACATTGAGTTGATCCTATTTAAGCAATAGTTTGTCTACCACCTGAATTTTCCAATATGGATTTTCAAAACTGGTAGGAAAATAGAGAAAATATTCAATGTCTACTCTCTCTCTGTAACCAATCTTGTTACCACAGTATGGATAACAAACAAGAGGAGCTGGAAGTCCTGGTCTGGCAGGAGAGCTATGATATAGTTGCTATCACAGAAATGTGGTGGAATGACTCTCATAACTGGAGTGCTGCCATGGAAGGCTACAGGCTCTTCAGGAGAGACAGGCGCGAGAGGAGGGGTGGAGGGGTGGCCCTGTATACTAAGGAAACCCTGGATGCTGTCGAAGTTGAGATCGGTGATGACCAGATTGAGTGCCTATGGGTAAGGGTCAGAGGGGCAGTCAGGTCTGACCTCCTGGTTGGAGTATGTTCTAGACCGTCCGACCAGGAGGAGGAGGTGGATCTTCTGTTGTTTAAACAGCTGGAGGCTGCCTCTAGATCGGCTGCCCTTGTTCTTTTAGGAGACTTTAACCTCCCGGATATCTGCTGGGAACTTCACACTGCCAAGAGGAGGCAGTCCAGGAGGTTCTTAGAGTGTATTGAGGACTGCTTTCTGTCGCAGCTGGTGAGTGAGCCTACCAGGGGTGAGGCTCTCCTTGACCTGCTGTTTACAAACAAAGAAGGGCTGGTGGGTGATGTTGTGGTCGGAGGCTGTCTGGGGTGTAGTGATCATGAGATAATTGAGTTTTCTGTAAACAATGTAACAAGAGAAGCCAGGAACAGGACATCGATGCTGGACTTTTGGCAGGCAGATTTCGGATTATTTAAGGAACTGGTCAGGGGAGTACCCTGGGAAATAGCCCTTAAAAACAAGGGGATCCAGGAAGGCTGGAGGTACTTCAAGAATGAAATCTTGAAGGCGCAGAAGCGGGCTGTCCCCATGTGCCGTAAGACGAGCCATAGGGGCACACGGCCGGCCTGGATGAGTAAGGAGCTTCTGAAGGAGCTAAGCGAGAAAAAGAGGGTATTTCGCCTTTGGAAAGAAAGGCTGGTGAATCAGGATATGTTCAAAGATATCGTTAAGTCGTGTAGGAGGAAAATTAGGGAGGCAAAATCCCAGCTGAAGCTCAAATTGGCCACTTATGTTAAGGACAACAAGAAGTGTTTTTACAAATACATTAATGGCAGAAAGAAGGGCAGCAACGACCTCCACTCCTTATTGGATGTGGGGGGAAATACAGTAACCAAAGATGAGGAACAGGCTGAGGTTCTTAATGCCTTCTTTACCTCCATTTTCAACACTAACACAGATTGTTCACTGGACAACTGGCCTTCTGAAGTGGTGGATGGAGTCAGCATGGAATATAGCTCCCCTGTAATCCATGAGGAAGAAATTAGAGACCTGCTGAGCCACTTGGATCCTCATAAGTCTATGGGGCCGGATGGGATCCATCCTAGGGTGATGAGAGAGCTGGCGGATGAGCTTGCTAAGCCGCTCTCCATCATCTTTCAGCAGTCCTGGCTCACTAGAGAGGTCCGGGATGACTGGAAGTTGGCCAATGTGACGCCCATCCATAAGAAGGGCCGTAAGGATGATCCAGGTAATTACAGACCTGTCAGTCTGACCTCGGTCCCAGGTAAAATTATGGAGCAGATAATACTGGGTGCAATCACGCGGCACCTGCAGAACGGCCAAGAGATCAGGCCCAGCCAGCATGGATTTAGGAGGGGCAGGTCCTGCCTGACCAACCTGATCTCCTTTTATCATCATGTGACTCAGTTGGTAGACGAGAGGAAGGCTGTGGATGTGGTATACCCGGACTTCAGCAAGGCCTTTGACACTGTCTCCCACAGTAGACTCCTAGAGAAGCTGGCAGCCAGTGGCTTAGACAGGAGCACTCTGTGCTGGGTTAGGAATTGGCTGGATGGCCGAGCCCAGAGAGTGACAGTGAACGGTGTCTCATCCAGTTGGCGGCCGGTCACCAGTGGTGTCCCCCAGGGATCGGTGTTGGGTCCGGTCCTGTTTAACATCTTTGTTGATGATCTGGATGAAGGGATTGAGTCCATCATCAGCAAGTTTGCAGATGATACCAAGCTGGGAGGAAGGGTTGATCTGCTAGAGGGTAGGATGGCCCTACAGAGGGACCTGGACAGACTGGAGACATGGGCTGATTCCAATGGGATGAAGTTTAACAAGTCCAAGTGCCGGTTTCTACACTTTGGACACAACAACCCCATGCAGAGCTATAGGCTGGGGACAGAGTGGCTGGAGAGTAATTAAGTGGAAAGGGACTTGGGAGTGATGGTGGACAGGAAACTCAACATGAGCCAGCAGTGTGCCCAGGTGGCCAAGAAGGCCAATGGCATTCTGGCCTGCATCAGGAATAGTGTGACGAGCAGGACCAGAGAAGTTATTATCCCCTTATACTCGGCACTGGTCAGGCCTCACCTTTAATACTGTGTGCAGTTCTGGGCCCCTCAGTTTGGGAAAGATGTCAGGATGCTGGAGTGTGTCCAGAGGAGGACAACGAAGATGGTGAAGGGGCTGGAGCACAAGCCCTATGAAGAGCGACTGAGGGAGTTGGGGCTGTTTAGTCTGAAGAAGAGGAGGCTCAGGAGAGACCTCATTGCTCTCTACAACTACCTAAAAGGAGGTTGTAGTCAGGCAGGGGTTGTTCTCTTCTCTCAGGTGACCAGTGACAGAACAAGAGGACATGGTCTCCAGCTTCATCAGGGAAAGTTTAGACTTGATGTTAGGAAAAAGTTCTTCACTGAAAGGGTGATTGGCCATTGGAATGCGCTGCTCAGGGAGGTGGTTGAGTCATTGTCCCTGGAGGTGTTTAAGGGGAGACTGGATGAGGCACTGAGTGCCATGGTTTAGATGAGGAGTGGGTGTTGGTGTTGGGTCATAGGTTTGACTCGATGATCTCAGAGGTCTTTTCCAACCTTGTGATACTGTGATCTTATAACTTTCATTCATTTTGGGGGTATTCTAGAATTTAAGGGTTCAAAATAGATTTGACAGTCAAATAATATTCAAATTTACAAAGGATAGTTAATTGCAGAAAAAATACTACATATAAAACACACAGGAGATCAAAGTCAACCAACATTTCTTTATGGCTTTTTTCACCGAGGTACTATTATAACATCCAACAAGAGGATGCAAGTGTTTATATTGTATGAACACCACATTCATAAGCTGTACCACCAACTCATGACAAGTGGCAGACTGCAAATTCAACTTTGCTGTAGGATTACAAAAAAAGAATCTTCCCTTCTATGTGTAGGATTTTCAGTACAAGTTACAGAAAGCTTCAAAGACAACTGGCATAAATGGGGAAGTCAGAATGAAAAATCTCACTCTATTAAAAGTAGAAAATTACTCAGGGCAAATTAGTCTTATATTCAGGCCATTTCTTACAATTAACAGCAAACATTTGGGACTTAATATTCCAAGGCAGCAAGTGCATATAGTACAGCAACCACACAATAAGACTTGAAATGGGTAGTTAAGCTCTTGCATCTGATGCCTAAGGTAAGCACAGACACAGGCTTAGAGCAGCCAAGTTGCTATAATACCACGCAAGGTGAAGTACTACAAGTAGAAAGATGAACACTTTCAGAAAAGATGAGGTTGAAAAGCACAACTTCAGTCAATGCCACAATAGACACAAAATCCCTGGTGACCACAAGTTTATCCCCTCAGCTGTAAAAAGCTTATTTTTAAATACACATTTTGTTGCACCTTCCTTTGTTTATTTCACATGGGGGGAATGCAGAAGCATTAATAGTTGCTAGTAACAGTACTTCCAGTCCTAGTATTCATAACATATGGGAAAGAGGGGGTATGTTAAAACAGTGATTGATACTGTATGTATCTAGTATTCCACATTTACATGAGAAAAATATTTTTTGTTTGTTTTTGAACAAAGTTTGCATGTGGCTACTCCAAGTCTAGACTTCTGTCTTTATTACACCTATGCCAAAAATGTGTTTCTGCAATAAATACCATTGAGAGTAAAATGGAAGTTCAAAATATGCTCAGTTAATCATGGCAAATAGTTCTTTCCAACCAATTTTTTTTTTTTAAACTTCACAAACCTATTAAAAAGGCTGCAGAAGCTTGAGCAAGTACGTTATATTAGGATACAGCACAACATTTAAAACTCAGCCACATAAAATTCATACTTTAGTTTATATACACTTTATGACATATATCACCACTTAGATCAACAAATTTGTCATCTTCATCTTTCAGGTCTTTCCAGGTGATGGTAGGTAAAGCTGGTTTGGTTTTACAGACTGTCTCTGGAGTAAAGCAAATGGAAACAAGGATGACAAATGGGCAGAATTTCTCAGCATTGGAACGGCACATACATCTCCAGAAATAGCTTGACTATACTCTTCATTTGTTTTCACCTACAAGCTTTGCAATTTCTCCATCAAGTCCAAAATCTTGGCAGCTGTGACTATTGTACCACCACCATGAAGCTGGGCCTTAGGAATACACTGTAAATACCATTGTGCCCAGACTTTTATTTCAGGGCCACTGATGCAAGGTTAACAGAAGACTGTTATAGTCAATGGGTTTACTATGCCAGCTATCATAAAATTCCCTGAAGTTACCTGCCAATTCTTTTATCCAGATTTTTTTTAATTAAATGATCTGTTTCCTCCCGGAAAAATCCTCTCTTTGGGGAAGTTTTGGTTTGTGTCAAAGGCAAAGAAAGCTGCTGTTGATGCTTTAAGACGAAAGAAAATAAAAATGTATTAAAATAAATATCGATGGGACTTTAGAAAATATATTTTTCTTCTTCTTTTAAGATAACTTGTATTCAGAAAATACTTACAAGCAACTTAAACACAGCCACTGATTTGCTATATAGTCTAAAACTGTTACTCTTCAAAGGCTAATACACCAAATACTTTACATGTCATAATTACTATTCCCAGATACCTTCCCTGCACTGTAACTATAGCAATGAAGTAACAAGAAATAAAGCATTCCTCTTTGAAAAAGGAGAATTTTTCACATGAATTGAAGACTTCAGTGTTTAAAGCAAGCTACAGAAATCAAGGAGCACGGTTTTTATCCAATGGTTCCTCATTGCTTTCTACCACATAAGAGTTCACCGATTAATGCTGTAGATCATACTGAGAATGCTTTGTACAGAACAGAGTTTAACCAACAAAACAGAGAGATTACAATCAAAATAGACTACTCCAAACAAAATTTTTCTTACTGAATTTGTGCTACTTTCCAGTAATGAGGTGGTCAGGCAAAACCACCAAGAGACCTGCATGGATGAACAAGGAGCTCCTGGGCAAACTCAAACTCAAAAAGGAAGCCTACAGAGGGTGGAAGCAAGGACAGGTTCCCTGGGAGGAATACAGAGAAAGTGTCCAAGCAGCCAGGGATCAGGTTAGGAAAGCTAAAGCCCAAGACAGAATTAAAAGGAGGTTGTAGTTGGGCAGGGGTTGGTCTCTTCTCTCAGGTGACCAGCGACAGAACTAGAGGGCATGGACTCAAGCTTCGTCAGGGAAAGTTTAGACTTGATGTTAGGAAAAAGTTCTTCACTGAAAGGGTGATTGATCATTGGAATGCGCTGCCCAGGGAGGTGGTGTAGTCGCTGACCCTGGAGGTGTTTAAGGGGAGACTGGATGAGGCACTGAGTGTCATGGTTTAGATGATGGTTGGTGTTAGTGTTGGGTTATAGGTTGGACTTGATGATCTCAGAGGTCCTTTCCAACCTTGTGATACTATGATACTGTGATACTGTGAAATCTGACCAAGGATGACAAGGACAACAGATAAACCTTCTATAGGTACGTCAGTGTCTAAAGGAAGACCAGGGAGAATGTGGGCCCTCTCTGGAAGGAAATGGCAGACCTGGTTGCCCAGGATATGGAGAAGGCTGAGGTACTCAATGACTTTTCTGCCTCATTCTTCACCAGCAATGGCTCAAGCCACACTGCCCGAGTCACAGAAAGCAAAGGCAGGGACTGAGAGATCGAAGAACTGCCCACTGCAGGAGAGGATCAGGTGCGAGACCATCTAAGGAACCTGAAGGTGCACAAGTCCATGGGACCTAAGGAGATGCATTCATGGATCCTGAGGAAACTGGCAGATGAAGTTGCTAAGCCCTTATCCTTCATATTTGAGAAGTCATGGCAGTCTGGTGAAGTACCCACTAAATGGAAAAGGGAAAACATAATCCCCATTTTTAAAAAAGGAAAAGAGGAAAACCCAGGGAGCTCCAGACCAGTCAGTCTCACCTCTGTGCCTGGCAAGATCATGGAACAGATCCTCCTGGAAACTCTGCTGAGGCACACAAAAAATAAGGAGGTGATTGGTGACAACCAACATGACTTCACTAAGGGCAAATCATGCCTGATGAATTTGGTGGCCTTCTATGATGGAACTACAGCATTGGTGGATAAAGGAAGGGTAATCAACATCATCTTCCTGGACTTGTGCAAAACATTTGATGCTGTTCCGCATGACATTCTGGTCAATAAATTGGAGAGACAAGGATTTGATGGAAGGACCATTCTGTGGATAAGGAATTGGCTGTATGGTTGCACCCAAAGAGTTGTGAACAACGGCTCAATGTCCAAGTAGAGATCGGTGATGAGTGGCATTCCTCAGGGGTCAGTATTGGGACCACTGTTGTTTAACGTCTTTGTCCCAGACATGGACAGTGGGACTGAGTGCACCCTCAGCAAGTTTGCTGATGACACCAAGCTGTGTGGTGCTGTCGACACACTGGAGGGAAGGGATGTCATCCAGAGGGACCTTGACAGGCTTGAGAGGTGGGCCTGTGCGAACTTCATGAAGTTCAACTAGGCCAAGTGCAAGGTCCTGCATCTGGGTTGGGGCAATCCCAAGCACAAATACAGGCTGGGCGGACAATGGAATGAGAGCAACCCTGAAGAAAAGGACTTGGGGTGCTGCTGGATGAGAAACTCAACATGAGCTGGCAATGTGTGCTCACAGCCCAGAAGGCCAACTGTGTCCTGGGCTGCATTAAAAGAAGCATTGCCAGCAGGTTGAAGGAGGGGATTCTCCCCCTCTACTCTGCTCTGGTGAGACCCCACCTGGAGTACTGCATACAGTTCTGGAATCCTCAGCACAGGAAGGACATGGACATGTTGGAGCAAGTCCAGAGGAGCCCAGGAAGATAATTGGAAAGCTGGAGCACCTCCCATACAAGGACAGGCTGAGAGAGTTGGGCTTGTTCAGCCTAGAGAAGAGAAGACTCTGGGAAGACCTTATAGCAACCTTCCAGTAGTTAAAGGGGGCCTACAGGAAAGCTGGGGACGGGCTCTTTCTCAAGGAGTGCAGGGGCAGGATGAGGGGGAATGGTTTTAAGTTGAAAGAGGGGAGATTGAGATGAAATATAAGGAAGAAATGTTTTCCTGTGAGAGTGGTGAGACATAGGCACAGGTTACCCAGAGAAGTCATGGATGCCCCTTCCCTGGAGGTGTTCAAGGCCAGGTTGGATGGTGCTTTGAGCACCCTGATCCAGTGGAAGGTGTCCCTGCCCATGGCAGAGGGGGTTGGAACTGGATGGACTTTAAGGTCCTTTCCAACCCAACCCATTCTATGATTCCATGTCAGTGAAACCTCACCTGGATGGTAAGTCCCATGAGGAAGTTACTGCTACACTTGCCCAAAAGTGCAAAGAAAAAGAAAAGAAAAAAACAATTAATCTCACAGCTATGCGCAGTAGTAACTGTAAAATAGTGATTTATAACGGAGGTGGGTGCAAATTAAGACCTAGGTGAGTCAGAGGTTTACATGTATTTTGTCATTTAAAACTTTGCACCGATGCTTCCGCTTTGAGTATATTTGAAGTTTTGATCATGCTATGCAAAATATATTTATCATTTCAAATATACAAGTTAGGTAGCACATAACTTAGAATCATGCAGTTTTCCTTTAACTTTTATCTGGTTGTGGCTTCTCTGCATAAAGAGGGTTGTTTAGGAAATCCTGGGCCTTGGGGTCAAACTGCACAGACCAGCCCCACACAGTAAGAAAACTGAAAGGACTACTTTGTGCCTTGAGGCTTTCACCAATCTGCCAAAACAAACAGGTCACAATTAAGACTGCTAGAAAGGAATTCTGACCAAGTCAAAGTGAAATTAAGAAATTAGTCACAGAGTTGCAATGACACTCATGATTTCCATATATTCATATATAATACATGTATTCTTCTGAACAGGTGCGAGTACAGACATGAAGGCTCAGCATTCTCTATAACTTCAGACAATATTTAATTTCAACAGTGCAATTAGTGCCAATAACACCTTTCACAGTTGAAAATTAAATTAAGTAATCTGAGAAAAAAAATGAATGTTTTAAAAATTGGGCAGTAGATAGACACTTGAATTCTTCAAACACTGGGCAAGATTGCTGAATAAACTTTTCAAGTTTGGATAGCTTAACTGCAGTTATGCAGTGCTACCAGTTTAAATTTTATGATCAGCACTATTTATATGCAAGACCGTGATCTTCACTATTTTTTTTTTTAATCTGTGCAGCCGTGCAGAGGATAACTCCCATTGCTTCCAGCTTCTTAGGGTAGAGAAAAGCATGAACCAAATGTAAATCGATATTCAGGAAAGAAGTGCTGATTCTGGAATAAACAAAATACACTACACAAGAATTTTGTAGATAAGAATATCTTGCTGTCCTGCATAATAAGTTAAGGAGCTCCATTTTCATTGAAGATCAAAAAAGCATGAACCTATAGCCACACATTAGAAGTAATATATTCCTGAATAATTTTCCTTTTGTTATCATAGACTTTGTAGTCATGAACTTGACTCATACCCAAAGTTGTACTCATTCACCCTTCAAGGCAACGCACTTCAAATAATCATGAAAATAACGTGCTTCTAGGACTCTTTTTTTGTGTTCCTTGCCTGATCATAAAATCTGTTCTCCAAAACATTGCATCCACACTGTATTAGTGTCTTTTTGATGTTGCGAGTTGAAGAAGAAAATGCTAAAAATAGGCAGATACAGGCTGCCTGACAAGATAGTTAAGTAAGTTTCTGTGAACTCAAATGCTGGAGGAAACTGTTGTACCAACTGCCAAACACAATTTAGCAAGAGCAGAAAAATAGGAGCCTAAATAAAGAAAATATTACATCATTTTCAGAAAACATTCCATGATGCTGACTGTTTTGTAGTATTTAGCATCTCCAAATACAAATCTTAAGGACAGCAAATCTGGTGAACTACATAACTGCTGCATATAACTTTGGTGAGCTCTGAAGTATCATCTGGGCTACCCTTGGCCAATTGTTGACAGAAGAGATGAGCACTTTGTAACCTGAATTTGCACACATTAACTTGCTATAAAAGTTGCTGCTATACAGCCTTTGAAAGTTGGCAAAGTAAAACTAGTTTATAGCAATTCCCAAAATACAAACAAAAACGGAGAAATGAGACCTCAACATTTAGCAAGACTTAAAGTTAAACTCTAGATGTTACAAGAATATGCAATTGACTTGAGTTATTTTTATGGACACTACCATTTAACACAGTTTAAAAGGATACAAGATACATGTCTTTCAAAAGACTCCAAGACGGAATGGGAAATTTTACATTTCTTTTTAGTTAATAAAGATGTTGCTGAACTCTAAACAGCAAAACCAGTGACACTATATAGAACATCTTCTGAATTGACATCTAAATTCCTCTTTATGTCGAGTAAGTTTTTAAATAGCATGTAAGGAAAGTAATAAAAAACCATACCTCCCCTTTGTTACCTTTTATGTAAGTGGTTATAACAATCCAGAAAGCCACGTCCTCCAATTACTCACTCCTGAATAAGGCTCTAAACCCCAACTTTGCTCTGCTGTATGAATCCATCATCACTTGAACAAGACTGGAGATCACACAGCACAGATCAGTAGTACTCTCTTCTACAGAAGAGAGTAGAAACCACGTTGTCTACTAAGCCATTCCTAAAACTTAGGGTAAGAAAGCAAAGTATTGCTAGCTTCACATAAACAAAATTGTATTTCAAGCTCAGAGAAGATCACAATTTATTACAAGTGTTATACCAAAGAGAAGTTAACCCATGTTTCCAATACTACTTTTTGTGAAAAATTAAGGTTTCTTGTATGCTTATATTAGGATATAAATAATTTTACAATAAAACCACAAAAAGCAAACTTTTACTACAACCTTCGTGCCTACATCCTTCAGTCTCCCGGTCTATCCCCTTCTGCCCAATGCTACCAGGCCAGTTATCCACCCTTACCCTTCCTATCCTGCATGTATCTTTTCACAAGGTGTGAAATTGATTCCTCGTGCAACATGCATTCTTCACCCTTCTGGTGTCTTCTAGAAACATGTTTTCCCCATGCTAGGTTTCTCAGATGGCAGTGTGTGTTGGGGAAAGAGAGGAGTGGAACTTGAATCACTAATTAAAAAATAGCTTAATGGTTAACAGAATTTTGTACTATTATCTGCAAAAAAACCCCAAACCCACCAACAAAACATACACATCCCAAATGCAACAAACCCAAGAATTGGTTTACTCACATATATGCAAGAGCTAATTAACAGTCATCCATTGCATTACCTTTCAGTTATGAGGGGCTATCAAATAGCCAATACCAAGGAGTCTGTAAATCCTAATCACTGTTAAAGTCAACACCCTATAACTAAACAAGGAAATAGTCCGACAAATACTAGTAAAGTTTTGTAGCACCATAGACTTTTAGAAAAAGTATGCTGCAGGTTCATAGCATCCAAACCAAGTAAATAAGTCTTCTGACAAAAAGTGAAAAGAAAATTTTAATCACAGGAGATGGAATTCTTACTTCCAAGTTCTAGTTGCCTTGACTCTAAAGCATGATCTAAAGCTTAACATAAGAAGGAGGCTGGATTTTGAAAGTCGTTACTATTAGAGCCAGAAACACAAATGGGTTTTAGAAGAATACCTGAAAAAGTTTTAATCAGTTTTCACTACAACTGGAGAGAAGCATTAAAATACATCCAAAAAAGGGAATAACTAATATAACCCCAGAGGCCAGTGCAATACCACAAAATCATTAAACTTTTATAAATTTCACTAGGATTTTTGTAGCTGGTTAAATACAACCAGAACAGATCATCTTTCCTGCATAAGACATAAATCTTGAAGCCCAAGGTCTACTTGGTCTACAAGGTCTACAGTTCTACTACTGAGAAACCACAGAGATACACCACACTTTCTCCCTTCCCTACTCTACCAGCTTGCATCTATGATCCTCTAGTCCACAAGCATAAATCTATTAATTTTTTCTGGTAGCTGTTCTGCCTCCGTGCCTGCTCATGCCCCTCATTCTGTTTGTTACACATTTAAAAAAAAAAAAATTAAAAAACCAAAATCTTTTTCCCTGATTCATTTCACCCTGGCCACAGAAACAAGTTCTCCACAACTTAAGCATTAGAATGCATCTTCCAAGTTCCCCAGTTCTATTTACATTAGATGCACTTTTCTCCAATCTTTTCTGATTAACATCTTCAAATTCACTTTCAGCCTCTGGAGCTCTTTTGCGTAGGTCCCCTTCAATAGTGGCCCTCAATTGTTGTCGTCTGTCGCAGAAGGATGCCTGCAACCCTCCTCCTCTTCAAGGCTCTTCTTTCTGTTACGAAATTTTTGGAACCATTGTTGAACTGAGCTCATTTGAGCTCATACAATAAAACTGTTTGAATTTGCTTTTTTTCCCATCTTTAATTTGACAGCGTAATATAAAAAAGAATAAGCAATGAACACAAAACCATTAACATAATAAGTAGAGCAAATTTCATGCATAAAAATTGTGTACTACATGAAGACAGTTCAATAAAAGTTTAAACGAAAATAAGCATCAGAGTTTATGACAAACCAGCAATTATTTTTGCACCAACCTAATATAATAGCTCCTAAGTAGTATGAAAGTTTCACTATGGATTTGACAGTATATTCTGGAAAAAGTCCTCAATATGAAACTCTGCTAAATACCTCATATATCCTAGACTTCTCTTCAGCATCACCAAAATCTTTACTGCATATTAACTAGAAGCCATTCATAGTAATTTGCAGTCAATATCAACTTACCAGCTAAATTCCAAGTATAAAACCAATATGACTTAAATACTGTCTTGTAGGTTACACTGCAATTACAGTTCTTCAGTGATTAACAGTTCTGTTATGTTCAACATCAGTAGCTGTAGGTGAACCTCCACAGTGTTCAGTATGCCACCAGAGGTTATTGCAACACTGACCCTCATTATCCTGTAGAAGACACACTACCCAAAATGGCCTAATAGCACATTGCACAGTTGCAAGGTGGTGTGGAGACTTTTTTCTGCCAAGACGCAAGGTCAAAGTACTGTTCCATGACAGCAAAACAGTTAAGAAATCCCAGAAAAGAGTCTGAAATCTTAGATTATACTTTCACATGGCTCTTATTTTTATTCCCTTTAAGTGGCATTGCTATTCACAGTAGTTATGTTTAGCTCTACAGCCAGAGCAACAGAATTTTAAGAAAATTCACACTTCGTGTTTTGAGATGTGACAAGTTTGTAAAAAAATCTAGGGCAAAAATTAATTAGCATTTAGTCTCAACTATTGACAAAGCCAAAAAGCTTAAAAAAAATAACACTCAATTTCAATGAACAAGAGAAAATTGAAACATCACATAATTTTCAATCCAGTTAATATATTCCAACTAACATTTAAACTCCATCATAGTGATTTTCAGATACTGTGATTGCTTAGCAAGAAGTAATTAAGAACTACAAATCTCCATTAACATGCCAGTCATAAGCACAGTCTTTAGTTACATATTTAAAAGTCTGCTTTTAACCACAGTCAAAAGCATTCATGAGACAAAACAGCATTGTTATGCTTTGCATCTCACTCACTTTAGAGATGAAAGACTGCTGTACAGTTTGACTTGCCTATCAAAATCAGCTCTTTAAATCTTGTGTATGCAGTCTGGATATCTTGCAGAGATGGAAGGCTGCTTTACAAATCATCCATCTTCAGGAGTTTTGCTAATTGTCTTATAGATTCTAAATCAAATCATCAAGAAATTAAAGTCTTATACTTCACAAGTCAAATAATGCACCAATTACTATTATTACAGGCATCCACATCAGAAATGCAGATCACTAGACCAACTGGAGGACGCGTCAGATAAGAGAATTGAGGGAAAGCAATCATTTGTCAATTATGATACCTCTTCCAAATTGAAGTCAACAATTTGAGCTAGGAGATCTGACTCTAAATGAGTCTTTTCAATAAAAGAAGCTGTTAATTGTAAACATCTGCTGTGTGGTTGAGTACAGACTGCTATTAAAATGGCACATTAACAGACCTTTACAGACAATTTGTAGGTATCTTTTTAAATATTAGTGGTTAACCACCAGTACTCCATAGCAAAGAAAATCACCAATACTGACCCAAGTTCAGATGACCACAGACAAGTGATCAGAATATCAGTTGTTACCTTGTTATGGCTTACTGCTAGTTTTACTTACTTTCATGTTATGAAATAACATTAAGAGCTACAAATCATTGGACTTGTGCCACATTTTGAGGGGAAAAAATAGAGAATCTGCAGGAAGGGTCCAAAGTCTTTCCCATGCAAGTATAATTAATTTTAAAAACAAAAGAGGTTTTTAAGAGTCTAATTAAGCTATCACCTGTTAGCTGTCTGCTATCACATCTGAAAGTGGCAGTAGTGAACTGCTACTATGTTTCAGCCATTTTAGATCACTTTAAAGTTATTTATAAATACAAATGTAGTTCTGAGAAGACAGCAGTCTATGGAGATTTAAAACTCAGTTTGCAAATTCATGTTTAGACATGAAGAGTCTGGATTCCACCTATGCACACACACAATTCAGCCCATCAGTAATGATAATTTAACTATACTTAAGACCTACAGGGTTTGGTGCTTCTTAATAATATGCCACAGTTTGTGCAGAGACTCATATATATATATGCCCACCAATAAGCCTTCAGTGATGTTACAGTCCTGCACAATTGGCCAATGATGCTATTAGGCTTAAACCCATTCCACTATAGAAAACTACTTTTAGATCTAGAAGTTGTTTCCTGATGCATGCAAGCTTAAAGATATACCATATATGGAAAAGAGAAGCAAGTTCCATATTAAGCATAGTGTTGTGGACAGAATAACTATTACTGACCCATACAAGAAGGCTTTTTGTATTTGTGAAGTGCTGTCATCCTGTTCTTTGGGAAACACAGACATTTTGAGAAGAGTAGCACTGTTATGGCAAGACCAACACCAAATCTGCAGAAAGACATTTACTAGGTGATAAAAGTTGGTAAACTGTTGCATATTTGCTTAAGTGACTGACTGGTTACAAGAAATTTCTCTATGCTGTGCTTTATTGAATTTTTGGTGTATTCAGCAAAGCCATCAGTAAAAGCAAACTTCTACATCTGCACTAAAACTACATGCCTCAGTACACTGTGGTATCACTTGCAAGTTTTAAGTTAAGCTTTATACAGGCATGGTGAAACAAAATGTCAGATTATATCACAACATTACTTTGTCAACTGTGCTCATAAGTGAAAAAAATTAATCAAAAGGTTTATTGCCACACTATGTTGGAAGACATGCCACAGTAATATAGCTCTTGTAACTAACTCCTATTATCCATCAGTTTCTCCACACATATATAGCATTGTTTTTCTTATAGTTCAGCCTTGAGATAACTCACAATAGATACTGTCATGCCTTTCTACATAAGCTATGCATAAAGGATCATCTAAGCATATGAAATAAGATATTAAAAAAGAACTCTGCAACTAAATCAGGTTGTGTAGTTGCAAGTATTCCTTGTAGCAAGTCAGTCCTCAAAGCTTCTTACTTCCCTTACACAATTTCTTGAGTCACTCCTACTGCTTGAAGCTCTCAAGCTGATCTTTAAAGTCATGAAAACCTCACAATCCTCAAGGGTGGAAAAAGTGATTATACTGTCCTTTCACTGTCATCTCAAACAGATTTAATATGGCCAAGTCATTTTGACACTATCTTCCCCCAAAGTATTTGAAAATAATTAGAAAAGTTCTACAAGGCCTCTGAACAACATAAGATGCAATTAAAAAAATAAACCCCAAAATCCTAAACACTTCTTTTTCTGTGTAACAGCCACTGTAATTTGTCTTGTTGACTTTTTGAGAACAAGTGAACCAAACTGTTTTGAATTTCACTATCTGAAAGGACAGATTAGGCAGGACAGTACAGCACTATCTTCTCCATGGATTGATTAATACAAGAGCACAAAGTGAACGCTGCTTTCCTTGACAAATTTGATGGACACAAAGCAATTAAGGTAAGATCTCATGAGTGAGGTTGCTTTGCTTCAGCAGTTCACATCACAATTCAATGATGTCATTTAAGATATCATAAATTTCCAGTATCAGTCAACACTATTTCTGTTCAAAGCCAACAGAAGCAAAGATAAGTACTTAACCTCAGTTTAGGCCTCTCAAGACAGTTCTAGAATAAATAGTTAAGATTTAGTTATTTGAAAATTGGTGTTTGTTTCCAAGGTCTGCAAAATCTTTCAGGATTTGATTATTCAACAACAGTAGCACACAAAGCCTTATATACATCCCAAAGGGTTCACAGATAGATACTACTTAGCTAAATTGGTAGAAGTATATATCTACTAAAGGAGCACATACTGCAGATATCACTTTCTCACAAGTAAAGGACGTATTCAGTAGATATTTTAACGGCATTACTTCTTAATAAGCTGTGTAAAGTAGAACACTGAAAAATAGTTATTAAAATACAAACAGATGCAGGTTACACAGGCATAGTTAACAAACCGCAGATCCAGTTTAAGTCTCAGCCATGCTTGAATTGTAGATAAAGTTTTTAACTCTTCAAACAGCTTCAAAGCATGCATTTCTATTGAGGGTCACTTTTTAAAGTAGAATCATTGCAGTAAACAGGAAATACAGTAACTTGATGTAAACCAAGCTGTTTTATGACAAGTTTCCTTGCTATGGGAACCTGGAAGGATACAGAGTGAGTCACTTAAAAAGAACAAGTATCATAAGAACACAAGGTCTGACACAAAAATATGAGGCTGTGTCTGTAACTCTTTTTATTTAAGAAATTAAGAAAAGCAATTATGCTCACCTTCACAACAATTCCCTTCTGAGTTGACACACAGCTGCATCTGATGCTGCCAATGTTCAAAGCAATTTTGCAGGTCATTTTCTGAAAGGCTATTGAGGACCTCCGTCAGTTTGGCTTTCACATCTTCTGCCGACAAAAAATGGGTTCCTTTGAGCACTAACTTGGTCTTTGGGATCTTGACCGTAAGCCTCAGTCAATAATTGAAAAGTTTCCACTGTGGATTTCTTCGGTTTCACAAGAAACTCGATGTGAACTCGCTGTTTGCTCTTGCACGCTGACATTTTCCAACCGAGGGTAAGAAAATGTCTGTATTTGAACTCGTGTCCACTCGTGTCGAGTGAAGGGATCAAGCTGAGCCCTGTCTCACTGTGACAGGTTAGAAAAACATGTTCTGTACCCATCTCTTTGTCTCTCCCCTCCCACTCTTGGTTCCCCAGCTATAGGGTTAGTCTCGGGGGTTTGTGTCAGATCTCATATATATATATATGCACATTTGCACAAATCCAAATGAGAAAATGGAACAAAATGGGAGAATACAAATTAACAGATATTAACAGAATTAGGCCTGATTTTTATTTGGATATAAATCAAAACCATTGTGATAACACTGTAGATGACACCCCTTGGATTTTTTTACTTCTCCAGAAGCCTAGGTGTCTGTTTCATTTTCAAAAGGCTGAGAAATACCACACTGCACAAAAAGAAAACTCTTGAGAAGATTTATAAAAGGATCTCTCTTTTTGGCTAGGAAAGCTCTTTGGCTTACAGCTTTCAGAGGAAAAAAAAACAACCAGAAGGAAACCAGATGTTTATGTTGTATCTGTCACTGTACTTTGTAAAGCTACAGTGTTAAAGGTCTGACACAAAAAAAATCCCATCACATTCAACAACTCTATAAGATTAACAGTTCATATAGAATTTTATAATAGGGCAAGAAGCTGATGGATTGTGTCCAACAGACTTACATTTCTACCAATGTCTCTATACAAGAACCCATGTGAAACCACACTACTCACAGACAGGACATACTTAAAAACTAGGCAGAGAAGTCAAAGCTTGAAAAAGTTTCAAAACATAACAGTTCTCATTTTACCAAATTGTTCCTCTAAAGTGAGCACTGAAGGGAAAAGTCTTACTGTGTATATTTCTCTTTTGTCTATGACTATAGTGTCTGGTACTTGAAGATTTAACACAGCATTGCTGAATAAAAAGGTAAACACTGCTTATTAGTAAATCACTAGCATTATCAAAACATAGGATATTAAAATGATTATGTGTTTTTAAATTGATTACTTGGTCTTAGTTTTGTCTAGCTCTGTACTTTTTAAAACCTTGTTTTTCCATTCTTCTTAGCTTAACAAGAGTCAGAAGTTACATAGTTAAAAAAGCCCATTAAAATGAGCAGAAAAAACGGAAACAAACTGCAAATTCACTCTTCATAACACAGCGCAAAAATCATGGTCACAGTTTCATATTTAATGTATAATCACTTTAAGTATACAATAGTTCAAAAGATCCAGCAACTGGTTAAGAGTTAAAAGACAGTAGAACAAAAAATACAGGAAACCCAAAATAGATCTTTGACCTTTTTAATCCTAAATTTTAGGGTCACATGCCTGAATAGACATGTTTGCTTTATGAGGAAAGTAACTTTGGTATGGAGTTGAACTAGCCACATGAACAGCACCTATAGTTTTCAAAATAAATAGTAATGTCTAACTAGACACCATGGCAGCAAGGTATTCTCTTAAAAAAAAGACTAAGAACAAGCACATGCTTGGAGCTATGCATCAAGGTTGGACAATATAAACTAGTGCAATCTTTTTTTAAAGTAATTTTAAAGTAGACATTAATGATTGTATTCTGATGCCGAAATAGGTAAGAAATCTTTCCTACAATGAGAAAGCTTTCCTTTTTTTACTAACCACTACTAACCACTCTTTTTAAAATTGCACTCCGATGCTTGAAGAACACTATATTATTAAAATTTTTCTTTAAGACTCCCTCTGTTTTTCTAAAATACTGTATTTTTATTCCTCAGGCCCATGCTGTTAGCAGTAGGTGTTGCAAAAAACCCAGCCTCCTACTAAAAGAGCTATTTATTAAAAAGGTCAAAGATAAATTTGACTTTCAAAAGGTTTTTCTTAATAAATTTTACCAGAAATAACAAATGGTCTCTGTAATGTGTGATACTCTCCTACAGCCATCGATAAAGTAGTTACTAGAATGTTAGTCTATGTTAATCTGTGTTTTATGGGTTTGCAACAACCATAATACATATTGAACAGAATGAGTGAAACTTCAGTTTCCAGTGTATAATGAATTTTAGTCATTTAATGCGTTTTAGTTTTTATTTGCATATTCCATTGTAGTGCTGGGACAATAAATCACACCTATGTACCAGAGCATACATCAACAACATGATGTAACTTTAATACACCACTGCTATATTTAGCTTTTTGAAAGACATAAGCATACTCTATGGCCACATCAAGTAATTTTATTTGGTTTTTTTTCCTCCTTCAATAAACTTCACTTTTTCAGTAATACTTCACTTTTTAAAATTTGAATTATTGAAAAAAATCACAGAAAGTTTATACAGTAATAGTTATAAGGAATAACCCTACAGACACTGATGTGACAAACATTTATTTTAAGGGCAGAGAGGCATTAATATCATATTGACAAAGTTGACTGCAAAGAAATTCAGAAAGTTATTTTTTGACCTTGCTATGCCACAAAGTAAATCATACGAAGACCTATGCATTTAACCTAAAATGTTTTAAAAGCCCTTCTATTAAAAACAAAAACATCATGCAAAACTTTGATCAATTATGCAGCTGCTTTAAAACTGTTGCAAGACCATACTGTATATATTAGTTTTTATACTGCTAATGCACAACTAATAGCAAACTTCATTAGATTACCACAAGTTTGTCTTACACCGTTATATCTCATTAAGGGGACAAATGCCACAAGACTGGCAAAACCATTTAATTCTGAGCACTAAAATTGCAGGATAATTATGTGTTGTAACCCCTTCACATTTAGAAAAACACCCACCAACATAATCCTACAGTCTCACTTTACAAAATGAAGTTCTGTAAAATATTAATTGGGAGAGGAACAGTTTATACTATCTAACACAAAGTAACTTATCCAACTAGTGTCAAAGGCAAACAAAAACTAAATAAAAAGACAAAATACACATAGCAACAGAAACACAAATACTATGTTAAATACAGTCAAAATAAGAAAACAATGCAGTTGTTAATAAAAAAGACAAAAAAGAAGAAAAGTTACTAAAGTTATCAACATGTTTAAAGAAAATGCAATGAGGAAAAAAACCTCAAACTATTTTTTCCAATGACAATAGAATTTTCATTTGCAGTCTTTCCATCAGTAATTTGTCTGATACAGTACATCCATTAAAATATTCAGTATCTCACAGAAGACCTAGGTTGTTCTCTTTCAAATCTAATTACTGAGTTGGTTTTGGATGTTTTAAACAGACATTATTATGTCTGTTTAAAAGCAAGGCAACAAATGGACTTTTTATCACCTTCGATCTTAGCTCGAAAGAAAAACGTTTTTAAAAGTTATAATCTTTTTTGTCTTTTTTTCCTTCTGCTTCAAACCCATCAACTCCATCACTGTCCCTTCTCCTTTTACGATTATTATGTAAGTTGAAGCGTTGATTCATCTGTGGTAATGGATCCATTCCTAAAACTTTGTGTATTTGACGGAATGCAAGGAGTCTCAGTGCAAACTAGAAAAAAGTTGGAAAGAAGATATTTCTGTTAGAAACAAATATAAATTTCAAGTACTTTGTCAAATTAATGAACAACGAGTGGTGTATGATATTGTCCTTAGCTCTTATTATCCCCTCTTCCTTCCCCCAACAAAGTCAACACAACAAAATGTATGTCACATTTGCTGCTTCTGTAAAAAGTACATCATCTTAGCCTAAAAATAATATATGTTTTAGCTGCCAGGCTTGTACTTGAAGCAGCCAAGGCTTGTCACATGCCCCATTACATGTTAGGAATCTTGAGCAAAAGGATCAAATGAAGAGGTAGGGACAGTAACCTCTTAAGCTGCAAGTGTGAATGGTCAATACCGTAAGTGGATACAATAAATATTAAAAATTAAACTTACACAAATTAATTTATAAAATATTAAATGCCCATGTAATTTTACATCTAATAACATACTGCTGTAGAGTGAACATCTTTAAGGATATATATAGATGGGAGTGTTTCAAACTTTTCAGGAATATATATTATTTTTAGTGCAAAAATGAACATCCTCTCTTGTGACATTTTCATTGCCTAGCTTAAGACTGATCATCTGAAAGACTGGAATATATTCTAAGAAAGGAAAATTCATGTCCACCATATAGTTTCAATTGAAAACCAAACAAACGAACAACCAACCAACCCTACCCAATAAAACAGGCATCAAATTTAGTTACTTCATACATACTTTTCCTTACCTGAGCACTTGAAGTAATATCCTCTCGTTGCTGATCTGTCATTACAGCAAGTGTATCAAAAGGATCTTTCTCACAAGGGTCCAGAAGGCCAGGACCACCTACAATGGTTAGGTTAATTAGAAGCACCTCTCTTCCTTATTTCAACCAAGATTACAGGTTTTACATTAGTTAAGCATAAGTAGTATATAGACACTGATCAAATGCAACTTGCCTTTAAGGATGATTCCTGAAGATATACACTCAAAAACTCTTCTCAGTGCATCCCCAGGACTCTGTGGTCCAGTAGCACTGCTAATTGCTTTTTCCACAAGCAACTCCATAGCCTAGACCAACAATAAGAAAATCCAGCAAATTTAGAAGATTGATTAAACCAGAAAAAAGGTACTACTGTTGTTCAATACAAAACCTTTGATACTGGAATGTTGAAGAATATTACACATCACAGAACACTTTCAGTTAAAATGGAAAAAATCAGATATTTTGCAAGATTAACATTGAGCATTGATATGTTGCTTCTCATCACAAGTTGTCTAAAAGTTTTGTAGAAATTTATACAGTAGTAGCCTACATATGCAGGAAGACAATTTATCCAGCCTTTTTTTGAGAATGCATGAAACATGGTGAGTCATCAGAATCTGTCAGCCATATGAATAAACATTACACAATATGAAATGATGAATTTGATTTATCTAATTAAATTAACAGGATGGTACAGAGAAATTTTTCTTTCTACAAGAATACAGAAAAATAAAGCATCAAAAAATTAATGACCTTTTAACACTTAAATGGTTGCTAGTTCTTTAGTTTGGCAAAACTGAAGTTCACAGCAAGTTTTTTCCTGGATATAGGCTAACACTAACTAATGTGAGTAACTACAGGCAGTGTTGATTACAATCCTTCACTAAGGGTGCCCGTTCCTGTCTATTTTAGCTCAAATTTAACTGACAAATTTCAATTCTTGAGCATAGTATTTCCATACTCCCACTGTATCACTCAGGGTCAAGCTTTTGAGTTTTAGTAACAGTAATTTAGTTGTTTTCAAGTATGAAACAAAATACAGCAGGAAAGAAAAAAAGCAGATCATGTTATTGTATTTATTCAAATCTAGTTCTTTTGGATCCTCATACAATACACTAAAGTCCACAGCCTAATCCTAAGAAAATGTGAGAATTATGATGCCCTGGTGTTTATGTGCACAAAAGGTTGGATTTCAAGTTTGAAAAAAAATCAACCTTGAATATTAGTTCCTTATAACTTGTAGGAACTTGACAAAATTCTTCTAATTTAGTTTTTATTTTTAGGTAAAAGGCTGATACTAATGTCTGTGTTTAGGCTTCCTAATGTTTTCTATTATTACAATTACTTAGGCTTTTTGAAAAGCTCTGGCATCTCTTTGGCTTCTAACAGGCTTTTAGCACACAGGTCATGAGAAGTGTATTCAGAGAAATATTTTTTTTCAATCAATGAAATTTCATCCTTGACTGTCAGAAATTACATATATTTAAAATCACCATTTTCGTTCTGTCATTGCTTTTGTCAGCAAAACTTTGTGAACAGACTAAAAGAACAACGGACTACACAGACTTCAATGTTGACTCATGTCACTGGCAATGCATCAGGTACCAGGAGCAAGCCAGGAAGCACTTTAAGCCTGACATACTGCTTCACACCTCTCTTCCCTTCTGGCTGTGCTTTAGAACACATATTATGAGAAATAAAAAAACATTTCTTGTTCTTCATCTATGTGCCTGCTGTGTGTTGCAATAGTTCTAAGGATGCTTTTCTAAAAGTGTGCCAGGGTTTATTCTTTGGCAACTGTGGTGGTGTGATTGTTCCCCCCCCTCACCTGTTATGCCACACAGACCATTCTAGGTTGCTTAGTGCAACTTCTGACGCACTTGGAATAACATCTTTCCTCCCCTCTCTAGGCTACTACCTGATCCAGTAGAACACAGGCTTCATAGGGAGAAGAATTCCCATCGTATAGATGCAGTGATCCAGGACACCAAGGCATCTCCCTCAGCCTACCTGAAACTGCTGTGTTTGGGAAAGAAACTCTCTTATTGCCTGAAGAAGTGGACTGATAATCTATCTTCTCAGCCAGGCACACTGGGGAGAGAATACCCATTAGTCACAATGCAGCGATCCAGAGCACTTGGGCACCCCCCCAGCACTCTTGGGGTCCTGTGTGTCTGGGAAAAGGCTGCTTGACCACCTGACCACCTCCAGGCAGCTGAATATGCCTGATCATGGCCCAAGGTGGTCTTATATAACTGGTAAAAGTTGACAGAATTATGTCTTCCCAGTTGTGGCTAAAGTGAATATTAAAACATCAAAATGAACATTCAAACATCTGATGAAAGTCAATTATCTCAAAACCCTATAAGTAAGTGATCATATGAAAGGCCCTTTGAGTTCTTCTGGATCACAGCAGGCTGGGTCCAGTAATCTGCCCCGAGTTGGGATGCCTCTCAGGTGTAGTGCACGATACCATTTAGGCCTTAGGTGATGTCATTCCCCCTTGGGAGCCGGCCATCACCGGTCGGGAATGCTAGTGCACTGAGTGGGAGTATTCTCACGAATCTCCAGGAATCTTTCAGATAAATATTATCAGAAGTAATTTAATAAAATTGTCTGCAAGCTTAGTACAGTTATAAAGCATTTCTCATTTAAATAATGCCAACTACTGTAACTACCTTGACAGTGTTAGCGCTCTTCCTGCCAAAACTGAAAAGTCTACATTAGGAAGCAGCACAGTGCAACAGGATTTGGTCTATGAAAAAAACCACTCATTGCTGAGTTTACCTCCACATATACATGTTTCAGACTGACTTTATCCAGTCCGCAGATTGAACATTTGTTAATATTTGGAGCACAGATTTCAGTCCTAGAAAGCATCATTTAAGATAGTCAATGTAAAAGGAATGCTCTACGAATATTCAGCTGCAAGAATTGAGAGGTAACTGGGTACAATCTAGAGATCTGTTTCTAAGTGACACTGATTAAAATACTAATGGCGACACATGTACAGACTAGTACTGTGGTATTTCATCTTGCAGAAAGGATATATGAATGATCATAGGAATTACTGTGATTTATTCTTGCAAGTAGCCTTTCTGTTATCACAGAGCTATCTGGGCACAACTGACATTATTTTCAATCAGTTTCAGTAAAGTCCATGCAATTCAGAGTAGGTGGTTAGAAAAAAAAAAGATTTTTACAAAGAGTACAGGAAAAAATGCTAAAATCTAGAGTAAGAATGCTACCCACAAAGAATTCAAAAGAACAAGAAAATTCCTTTAAAAAAAAATTCCACATCCAAATGACAAAAACTCATAAAATTAAATTTTTAGATAGGATCTGGATCATTTGTTGGGGAAACACACACAGAAAAACAAAAACCCCAAACAAAATCCTACATTACTCCTTGAAAAAGTCTACATTTGAAAACCATAGTAACGCTTTTCTATGCTTTACTTGCAGTACTATGTGCATTAAAAAGACTCATTCAAAAGACCATTACTCACCCAGCTTGGAAAATCAGACCAAGTTGGAACCCGTTGACAGAGGTCACGAAGAATACGTATGATAACCACACAGGATTGCAGACCATTAGCTCTAGCCTTGAGACCAATATAAAATCAAATTAATTAATTCCAGCACCTACAGAAAATGTGACTTGTTGAAAGACTAAAACACCACTGTTCAATGGAAGCTCAGATATAAGACAAAGAAATCATTCTACAACATTATTCCATGAGCTGCCATTTACAGCAGTATTTTATATGGGGTTAGTAATTTAAGGTGGTAGAAGTCAAAGTGCACAGGTTATACAAGAATAGGATTTCTTGATCCCCTGTACACTTTGACCTATGTTCACTTGTAACAATAAATACAGTATATTTCTATATTAGAAAAAAGATAAAGTGAAGGTCTAAGAAATAGGTATAGAGACTGAAAGGTTGAGGGAATCTCTTTGGTTTCTTTACTGTGCCTTTGCCAGAATGCAAAGTCACTAAACCAAACAGTTGCTTCTCGCCTTTCATTCCCTACACTCAATACACTTAAATAAATAAGAAAAAAGGTCTTAAATCTAAACACAAAGCTTTAAACACATATTTCATTATTTAAAGCAAAGTTACTCTGCAGCCTTATGGAATATATAACAAATATACAACATATGATCACCCCAAGGAAGTCAAGCTTTCAACATTGCCTTCTCAATGATCAGAAAAAAAAAATCATGTCAAATGAGCAATAACTGCATAGAGCAGTTCCTCCATACTCAACCTTACACATTTAAATTTAGGGACTAGAGAAATATATAGTATTATTAGCATGAACAACGCTGAGCGTTTTCACAGAGTTAAACATTTATATTGCAACTGAACTAATCTCTCATAAGGCTACAAGAAGAAAGGAAAATGATGTTCCGAACCTGGAACCACTTAGCGTGGCGTAGAGCAGCCAGAGCGTCAAGGCATTTTTGCCTGTCCAAGACGTCCGGTGGGTCTTTCACCATACCCGAGGTTACATCTAAAATGGATTGAATTGGCAAAATGCAGTGAGGAATGGGTGTTTGACCAGGTGAGCAAGACACTTCTTTAAAAAAGCTTCAGTGTCACACATGCCATTTAAAGTTTAAACATTTGAACAACAAATGTAAATGTTCAATAAAAGCCATTCAGTTAGGATTAGGGCATCAACCCAGAATGAAGATCAAGAGCATATTATACTTTAGCACTCAGGTTATTTTCAAATGCATTGCAGATTATGCAATGCGTAGTACTTCTTTATTTAAGCTAACACTGGAAAAACACATATCCCCTGAAATTAAATACTGAAGGAAGGATGGTTTGACACAGTGCACCAGCACAGAGAACACAAGACAGAAGGAATACAAAAATCCACTTTAACCAAGTAGAAACATTCAAATGTAGTTTTGTGTAAATTTTAATGGTCATGTGCTATTTGAGACTTACTCTTTAAAAGAAATACTAAGAATAAAAAATATATCTTAAAAGCACTACATGTTTAGTAATGATGTTATTTTTATCATACCTTAAACTTAAAATAGAAATGATTTTGCTTTAAAAAATGACTAAAGAAATGTGAAATGCTCTTCAGTATTACAGAGTTCCATTATTATCGAGTATCCTCTCTCTTAATCATATAAATAACTTCCTAGTCCTTATACATTCTCCAATATCATTTAGGATACAAGGAAGGATCTGAAAAGGGACTGCTTTACTTATGATTCAACAGGAAAAGAAAAGCAAGGAATATTTTAAAAAACAAAACAGAATGTCTGAAAGATAAAGAAAACATAGTAGATCTTGTATATTTAAATGTTCAGAAAAACATTAATTAAATTACCAAGCTGATTGCTTTGTTACCAAAAAGGAAATGACCACAAGGCCCTTTTGGAAGTGGTTTAATCAATGAAACTGGAACCACTGAACAATATGAAATAGTATCTTTGGGTTACTTAAAAACTGTAGGGACTATAATGCAATGATCAGCTTTAAAAGTTCTTTGTTTTACTAATTATGAAAATGGCTATTGTGACTAGTGACAAAATATATTGGTAGCATAACTGGTGATACATCAGATAAGACGAAAGAAAAAGTCTTCACTCAATGGCACTCATTTCACAGGCACTGGCTGTATGGAACAATAAAGTTTACTCCAGCAATATATAAGTCTGAGAATAAATTATATATATCACAGTATCACAAGGTTGGAAAGGACCTCTGAGATCATCAAGTCCAACCTATAACCCAACACTAACACCAACCCATCATCTAAACCATGGCACTCAGTGCCTCATCCAGTCTCCCCTTAAACACCTCCAGGGTCAGCGACTCCACCACCTCCCTGGGCAGCGCATTCCAATGGCCAATCACCCTTTCAGTGAAGAACTTTTTCCTAACATCAAGTCTAAACTTTCCCTGACGAAGCTTGAGTCCATGCCCTCCAGTTCTGTCATTGGTCACCTGAGAGAAGAGACCAACCCCTGCCTGACTACAACCTCCTTTTAGGTAGTTGTAGAGAGCAATGAGGTCTCCCCTGAGCCTCCTCTTCTTCAGACTAAACAGCCCCAACTCCCTCAGTTCCTCCTCATAGGGCTTGTGCTCCAGCCCCTTCATCTTCGTTGTCCTCCTCTGGACACACTCCAGCATCCTGACATTTTTCCCATACTGGGGGGCCCAGAACTGCACACAATATTCAAGATGAGGCCTGACCAGTGCCGTGTACAGGGGGATGATAACTTCTCTGGTCCTGCTCGTCACACTATTCCTGATGCAGGCCAGAATGCCATTGGCCTTCTTGGCCACACTGCTGGCTCATGTTGAGTTTCCTGTCAACCAGCACTCCCAGGTCCCTTTCTGCCTGACTACTCTCCAGCCACTCTGTCCCCAGCCTATATCTCTGCATGGGATTGCTGTGTCCAAAATGAAGTACCTGACATTTGGACTTATTAAACATCATCCCATTGGAATCAGCCCATGTCTCCAGTCTGTCCAGGTCCCTCTGTAGGGCCATCCTACCCTCTAACAGATCAACCCTTCCTCCCAGCTTGGTATCATCTGCAAACTTGCTGATGATGGACTCAATCCCCTCATCCAGATCCTCAATAAAGATATTAAACATATAGTCTCATGAAAGATGCCAGCAAGGAGAAGCTTCAAAGGATGTTGCAGAGAGACAACTTTGAAGCCACCTATTTATACACAAATGTAAAATAAATAGTAGGATATTTTACTATACAGAGAACTAAAAAGCCATAAATGAACACGGTGCTACAACTGTGCATTATAGTAATTAAAATTAATCTGAACTACTACATTCAGATTTTGTCATATTTTTATAGGATAGTCCCATTGCTCTGCACAAGGCTAAAAGGGGGAGGATTTCAAAATAAGAATGAAGCTGAGAAGAATATAGGTATCTTCTCACACAGATATTCAAACTTATAGACTATATGTTAAAGTGGACAGAAGAAAAACTGCATTAACAAGGCATTTACAGTGCAAATGAAGACATTGAAAGTGGTTTTTAATTTAAAACAAAAAACATCCAGAAAACCCTCAAACTTATACAATTAAGGTGCCAGGTAAGATAACTGATGAAATGAGTACAACTTGAAAATAAAAGATAAGGAGAACATTTAGAGAAAACCCACAGCAGGAAAAAAGATGCAAAGTAAGGTTGAGAAATTAAAAATAAAAATATGGGTCTGTTGGGTCTAGCAGCCTAATGAGCCAATTATTTACATTCTTCTAAAATTAATATGCAAATATGTGACACTGTGCAAACTTTTATCACAATAATTTACTACATAATTTGAAACTCCAGTTACTTCTACCTCTGAAAACCTTCAATTTGGAAAATAATTTAAGAGAACCTTGGTGCTGGAAAAGTTGATCTAAAATGTGCTACTAATTATATTAATACCCTTGACAAGTCAGAAGTTGCAAGGCACCTATTGCACTGAGAGTACATTGACTGAAAAAATGAATCAAAGAAACTCTTGTAATACTTAATCTGTGGATTTTTGCATCTCTCTCACATTTCAGGATTAACCCTTTATAGACTGTTTAACTAAATTCAGATGCCTAACCTACCATCCTGTTAAGCTAAGACAAAAAAACCAAAGTAATTTACAAAACACAAGCATAAATTCTTACTCTATATAACAATTTATTACTTGACTAAATATAAGGGGTTAATCTTCAATTAGACATGCTGTGTCCACACTATCTCTTCATTAAAAGTTAACACGTATATCAATTTTGGTTTTATTATGGGAAATACATTTTATCCAGTCAACTATTTCAAGACGAGTGTGAACACTGCTTAATTCTAGGAGAGAGACAAAGACAAAAAGAAAAAACCCCACACCACACATAGTAACAGTAGATGCTAGGACTATGCATCCAAACCCCCTCCTTTGTAAAGCATGGCAGGTGTGACACTGAGCTTTAGAAAACCTTGGTCAAAAATCCTTCCAATGTCTTGGCAGCAACCCCTGACAGGAATCAAGTCCCTCTGCTAGAATACTTTGGACTGGGGCTGTTAGTTAAAGATTAAAAAAGACACACGCGTGCACATACTTGTGTTTACAAGCATGTACACTTTGTTTGCTGAAGGAAAGATTACACTGTAGGGGTTAGAGCACAGTAGCTATGTGATTAACAATTTTATTTCATGCCGTAATTTTTTTTGGTCTTTTATCATGTTATGAGATTATTACATATCAAACACGATTCTGCTCCATGTGGATGTCTCAGTTTCATCTTTACTCAAACTATTTCTTCCAGTAAACCCTTCCTTATCACCTGAACTAGCTTCCCAAGCAAGTTAAAAAAAAATAAATAGAACTTTAAACCATTGTAAGACAGAGTATGGGAAGCTGCAGTAAGAAAAAACACACATACTATAACTCTGCAGCAAATAAGCAGCAGTCTTTATTATAAGGCTTTCTTTGCTGCAATAATTTGCAATTCAGTTTCCTATTTGCTCTAGTTTAAAAAATGAACTTTTCTGCATATCGATTTTATGCTGCTCAGTGTCTTGAAGAAAAATCTAACTTGATTTTGCTTGCCTAGAGGCAGTACTGCATTCAGCAGAGAATAAATTCACAATGAACATTTTAACTCAAGTGTGGGTCAGACAAAAATACAGATTTGTTTCCTTTAGGTGTCATAAATTAAGGGATTGATCATAGTAATTTGAAATCTATTTACTTTTTAGTCTACATCATAGAATTTTAGGCCTGAAAATTGAAACTGAGTATTGTGGCAGGAATCAATATTGCAATTTGCACAGTACATTAAGAAATAAACATGGTGTTTAAGGTTAACTTCATTTAATGGTTAACGTAATTTTATAATCAAATCTTTTTAGTTAAAGTATTCTTTATGAACTTAAATAATATGTGAAGTCTGATTCAGCACAAACAAACCTGTATATGAGAAGTTTTAAGATAGCCTCAGATTTCCTATCTGTAGGTTCACTGTCAAACACTGTTTGCCATGATTCCTTTCAACTATGAAAATATAAGATTAAAAGGAAACAAAAGTTAATTTTATCTGACCCATAAACAAAAAGAATCAGTGTACTACAGACATTAATCATGCTTGTTGGCTTAAAAGCTTCTGGAGCTTTGAAAATGTTACAGAACAGATCCTAAAGCAACACTGCTAGCACCAGAGAAATTGTGAACTTCTGAAATGTAAGCTGTTTTACAAACTCCACCTTCTGCTTCAGCTCAAGGACAAAGCCATTTCTTATTATACTAGTCTTGGTTTGCCAGTTGGATAGAAGACTGATTATAATACCAGGAGCATAAACATACTCAAGAAGTGCTCTAGACAAAAAAAAAAGCAACCTCAGAGAGCTGGAAAAAAACTGCATTGTCTTTTAAAGTTAGAAGCACTGTTACCATCAAAAATATTATAAAAGTGCATTTTAAGTGGTGCTGCTATTTGGAATGTGTAAGTGATGGAATACCGATCCACTTTAAACCCAAAAACCTGTGATTTTTCTAAAATTATACAATCTTTCTCTTAGGGCAAGATTGCTCTAGAAAGCCAGTTTATAGCCATTTGTTATAAAAAACTTAGTTTTCCACATCATTTTATAAGAGAGGAAAAAAAAAGAGCCAAGTTTGCACCTTTTCCAGAAAGCTGAGGTTGGACATGAAGTTAGATGTGTTAAATAAACACATCATATAAGCATTTATTTTTACCAACTGTTCTCTACCAAGATTGCTGAAAAACAAGGTTTTGATCAAATACATTAGTTGTGCCAGCATGTTGCCTTCTAGGACCTTAATGCCATCTTAAGCAGAATAGATAAACATATAAACACAGGTGAGAAAGAAGTAGCATTTTTAACAACTTCCCAACCTCCATCCCTCATGTTCTCCTCCCGAATGACTGGAGATGTCAGTGTGATAGTAACTTGCATTTTGGGTTCCACACATGAATTTAAAATGATTGCTGCTTCTGGGACTGCACATTTGATATCGTATTTTTCAGGACTTATTACCTAAATATTGAGAAAAAAGAAATTTCTATTAGCACGTGGCCAAGAAAAGCATGGGGAAGAAAATGGATTTCAACATAGTCTTTTTAATAGAAAGACAGAAATGCAATATAATTATATGAAGCAGATACCTCTGTATTCAAAGAAATAGCATACACAATTAAGATTATATATGTATAGACTTGCATACTGTTTCCAAATCACTAATGAAAATACGCAGCAGTCACCAAGCATGCAAAAGAAAAAAACTACCCATAAAGGAAATTTATATACTAAGTAAATTACATAACAAGAATCTTAACAGTGTTTGAGATAAAGAAAAGCCTCAGTGCTGCTTAAAATGTCAGTTGGATATGTTTCTCATTAGAACACAGGAGCCTTTAAAAAGCACAAAGATGCAGTGGTTCTTCGAGCTTGCAGTTACAGGATGGGTACTGTTAGGCACATTCTATACTTGGCTGTCTCATGAGAGCAAAGGGCAAGATAAAAAGATAAACATCAGGGAAAAAAATGTAAGAGTAACAAAGTGGTTATTCAGAATTGCTTCTTGCAACTAGATTTAATAATTCTAAATACCCCCAAAAGGAAGCTGTAGGCACCTCTATCACCTTCTTCCACAAACTAGAGGGACAAGTGACTTCTCCACAAAGCCAGACCAAGATGTGCAGTTTTTAAATTTTCTTCTGTTCTGTTATATCAAACAAGAGCAAACTCAAGATTATTTTCTAATTAATCTGATACTACTAATGCTTCTACCATGTCACTGATTCTACTGAGCATTTTACCAGACTGCATTGAAATACTAATGCTGTGAACAAGCATTCTATAATGATGGTGGACAGGCTTTGTTCAGTAGAGGACACTGGAACTAAGGACTTTATTCTGTACTTTCATTTCTTGTAGAAACAGAGCAAATGGTTTATATGAATTCTGCTGAATGGTCTAAGAGTGCATGTACTTTTGGTATGTTTCATTTTGTTTTTAAAATGCTAAATTAAAATAAAAAACAAAACACAATAACAAAACTAATTGTAGGACTACAAAGCACTGAAACATACAAATTGGAAACAAGACATAAGTACAAACAGACTGGCATTAATGGAGAACTCTGACCTTCAGGCAGCACAAGCTTCCTCTAACACTGCACAAATTACCTCTATCACTGGATAATAGTCTGTCTTCTGCTCATTTATATTTCCCATTTAAATGAAATCTATTAAATGATGATTGACACTCCACCACTAGCATAAACACCTAGACACTTGTATGGACGCAATATACAGAAAGCAAAACACGCAGCATAGTCCCTGAATTCAGACAGAAACACTCAGAAAATGAAAAGAAACTGAACCTGAGCTATGAAATGCAGTAGTAAGCCCTGCGGACATTTGACTTAAGGAAAGATTTTTAAAGTATCTTTACAAAAATTCAAATCCAAAAATCTAAATTCTACTTACTGCAAGTTGTTTGGGAAGACTATCAGCAATACGACTGAGTAACGTCTTTGAAGGCTTCTCAGCACATAACAAAACAAGACTGACGTTTCGGTCTCCACGGAGTAGTAAACCTTTAGCCAAAACGCCTACCCGTAAAACTCCTTTCAAAGCTCTGTGAATTATAGGTAAAAGTGGCATTTAAAATAATATAAAAGCCATAAAACTAATCCTGAAGATAGAAAAGTAAAGTAAAACAGGAGTATTCCATATACTCTTGAGGCCATAGTGACATATGGTGCATGAAAACCCAAAGAGAACAGAATTACTGGAAGTACTGTTAACAGTGCAAGGAAAAGCATAAAATATCTTTGGAAACAAGTGATGAAATTCTTAAAAAATAATTAAAAAAATACCTGTCTTTACTGCCATCGTTTTTGTCTTCTCCCTCTTTGCTCTTGCTTCTTTCGTGGTCAGTCATATTATCAGAAACAAGTTTCAAAGCACGTTCAGTAATAGAAACAATTTTTTGGACTGCTTGAAGTTCCTCCTCTGTTGGATATATAGCTGCATGTTTGGTCATCACATAGCGGTCATCAGAGGAGTCAGGGCGACGTAGAGGCTGTGGGAATATAACAGAAGATTGGCAAGGAGGAACTATGGACACACTCAAGTGACCTTGCAGTTGGGATGTTGAAAAACACATAAACCATGCTAATCATTGCCTAGCCTTGGGGGCTTGACAAGCAGAGCCCTTTGTCTTTAGGTAACATAGGCCTGTGAAACTCAGGGCCATACAATGTGCTTTGAGATTCTAGCCCTGCTGAGAGAAAGATCAAAAGACTCTGCTCTCCTCTGATAAATATGGGAAAAGTAAAAGTTTAGACACACACTTTCTAGCAAGGCCCAAGCTCTGTGGTGCCTGCATTCCTGGTTGCAATTCCTCTGCCCAGGTGCTGTTTTGGAGTTGCCCCAAAATGTGAGGCACCAGAAATAAATTTACTCTTTTCATTTTACCTGTGGCTTTGTGGTTGTTCCTGTACTCTGCCTGCGTTTGGCTCACACTAAGGCTAAACAGACAAAAAAGCACATTTCTGAACTTTGGGTACACATGCAAGTTCACAGATGATATGTGACCAAAAACCAAACATGTGGCTAAACAAAAGAGCATTCAAACTTCAAATCACTGGAAATGTAACAAAACACTAACTACGTGTCCTTAACAACTTGCACTGGTCACAATCAATCATGTCTGAAAAAACATGAAATGTATCAAAAAAAAAAAAGAAATCCCAGGATTAAAAGTACCTCCCCAACATAAATATCTATTGCCTTTCTGTTAACTGGAAAATACTTGCATACTGCTGCAAAATAAAGTATCCATGATTGCTTTCATAAAATCATAGAAGAATTCAAATACAAAGGGACTTCAGGAGGTCCTCTAGTCCAACATCCATGGTCAGCTGTAAGACTATATCATAGAATCATAGAATTACCCGAGTTGGAAGGGACCCAAAAGGGTCATCGAGTCCAACTCTTATCCCTACACAGGACACTCCCAACATTCACACTATGTGACTGAGGGCATTGTTCAAATGCTTCTTGAATGCTGGCAGACTCAGTGCCATGACTGCTTCCCTGGGGAGCTGTTCCAGTGCTCCATCACTTGCTCATGTTGCTTAGGGCTTTATCCAGTCGGTTCCTGAAAACCACCAAAGATGGAAGCTACACAACATCTGTGTGAAAAAATAATATTTTCTGTATTCAGTCTGAACCTCTTTTGTCTCAGCTTAAGCTGGTTCACTCCATTGTCTTTATAATGCACAGGTATTAAAAGGCTATTATGTCCCACTGAAGCTATATCTTCTCCAGGCTGAACAAGCCCAAATCCCTCAAGTCTCTCCTCACAAGGCATGCACTCCAGACCCCTGACCAACCCAGTAGCCCCACACTGAACCTGCTATGGTTTATCAGTATCTTTCTTGTACTGGAAAGCCCCAAACTGTATGAAGTATTGCAGTTTAGGTCTAATGAAAGCTGATCACTTCCCTTTATCGACTGATTATGTTCCTGTTAATATCACCCAGGATGCTGTTGGCCTTCCTTGTTGCCAGGACACTCGGTTCGCTCATGTTCAGCTTGCTATCTGCCAATAACCCCAGGTCCCTTTCAGCAGGGCTGCTACCCAACTTGTCACTCCCCAGTCCCTCAATGCAAAGGGTTATAACTTCCCAAGTGCAGCATTAGGCATTTGTCCTTGCAGAATTCCACAATGTTCCTGTTGGTCCATTCCTCCAGTCTGCCTAGGTCCCTCTGGATGGCAGCCCAACTGTTCTCCCCACATCAAACTGACTCAAGTTTTGTGTCAGCTGCAAACCTAATGAATATGTACTCACTCCATCAACTTTAAGGTCACTGATAAGGTGCTAATGAGACAAACCTCTGGATAAACCCATGTGGTACTGCACTTGTTATGGACCTCCAGGTAGAGTATGACCCACCACTAACCATTATCCTCTGGGACTGATGATCCAACCACTTTTTATGCATACATTTGTCCACAGTTAGATAAATAAAATATAATGCAATTAAAAAAAATAAAAAGTAGTAAACAAATACAGAGACCTGTATTTCAGAAGAGGCATACTTTCATCACATAAGTGGACTTACTTTGGAAAACTTTTTTCTTCACTTTCCAAATCTTTAAGAAACACTGAAGATAATTCTAGAACCACTGAATCACAGAATCATAGAATGGTTTGAGTAAGAAGGGACCTTAAAGATCATCCGGTTCATAGAATCATAGAATCATCTGGTTGGAAAAGAACTCTGAGATCATCAAGTCCAACTGTACCTGTTCCCTTGCTAAACCATGTCCCTCAGAAAATCATCTACCCACCTTTTAAACACCTCCAGGGATGGCGACTCAACCACCTCCCTGGGCAGCCTCTGCCAGTGCCTGACCACCCTTTCAGTGAAGATGATGTCTAATATGAACCTCCCCTGGTGCAACTTGCGGTCATTTCCTCTCATCCTATCACCTGTCACTTGGGAGAAGAGCCCAGCACCCACCTCACTACAGCCTCCTTTCAGGCAGCTATAGAATCATAAGTTTGGAAGAGACCTCTGAGATCATCGAGTCCAACCGTGCCTGTCTCCCTACTAAACCATATCCCTAAGAAACTCATCCACCCGCCTTTTAAACACCTCCAAGGATGGAGACTCCACCACCTCCCTGGGCAATCTGTTCCAATCTCTGACCACTCTCTCAGTAAAGAAATTCTTCCTAATGTCCAGTATAACCTGCCCTGGCGCAACTTGTGGCCGTTCCTTCTCGTCCTGTCGCTCGTCACTTGCAAGAAGAGAGCAGCACCCACCCTGTCACAATCTCCTTTCAGGCAGTTGTAGACAGTGATGAGGTCACCCCTCAGCCTCCTCTTCTCCAGGCTAAACAACCCCAGTTCCCTCAGTTTCTCCTCGTAGGGCTTATTCTCCAGCCCCCTCACCAGCCACCAGGTATTTAAATCCCGGCTCTTCCCACTCCTTCCCTCGCCATTCCCTATGAGGGAAGAGAAAACTACCTGCACACCTGAACCCTTTACCATTCGTCCTAAAGCCCTATAGTCCTTTTTAATTGCCCTAGGTTTCTAGTTGGTTTTTCGTTATTGCCTACCTGAAGGATGAGTAATGGATAGTAATCTGTGGGCTTAACAAGAGTTAGAAGTTTCCTTTCCACATCTCTGACAGAGGCCCAAGGTAGGCAGCAGACCTCCCTATGCAATGGGTCTGGTCTGCATATCCGATCTTCAGTTCCCTTCAGGAGGGAATCGCCAATGACAGTGACCCTCCTCTTCTTCTTTACTGAAGATGTTTTGATTGACGGCTTTGAGTGTCTCAACCTTGGGAATGTTTCTAGGCTGTGTGAATCATTGTCAATGTTAGGGTTCAGTACCACTTGCAGACTTTCATATCTGTTATGGAAGGGAACCTGGGAGGCTGTGGTTGAAACCAGGGGGACGTCCCTGCAGCACCGGGCAGGGACCTGCTGCCATTCCCCTCCATCTCCCAATTTACCCTCATCAGATGAGCAGATCAAGGACTCCCCATCCTCTATCACACGAGGCATACCTGCCTCCTGGGTGTGAGACAGGGAGCATACAGTGTTGTTCAAAAGTCAGTCTCCCTCTCACAATTCTCTGATTGTTCTCAGCCTGCCCACCTCCTCCCTGAGTTCCGTGACCAAGCAGAGTTCCTCCACCCGAGCACATCCTCCAAAGGTGAATTCGGCACTGGTGTCTGATGCCAGTGTGGGAGGGGGGCATGTCCTGCAGCTTGGTATCTGGGTGGCAGTGTGCACCCACTGGGGCTCAGTCTGGGAGGCTGCATTGGGAGAGCGAGTGTTGATCTCTTCTCTCAAGTGACAGGTGACAGGACAAGAGGAAATGGCCGTAAGTTGCGCCAGGGGAGGTTCAGACTGGATATTAGGAAGAATTTCTTTACCGAAAGGGTGGTCAGGTGCCGGAACAGCTGCCCAGGGAGGTGGTTGAGTCACCATCCCTGGAGGTGTTTAAAAAAGGATAGATGAGTTTTTGAGGGACATGGTTTAGCAGATGATGGGTGCGGTTGGACTCGATGATCTCACAGATCTTTTCCAACCGGATGATTCTATGATCAGCCATGGCTGGAGTGAGGCTAGGAGATACCTTAGTTTTCTGGTGAGTGGCCATCATGGTTCTGTGGTAGATCTTGCTGAGGTTCAGATTCAGCACCCTGCATGCTTGCCCTGCCTTCGTGAACTGCCTTAGCAAACTGCCTCACCACGCCCTTCTGACGCACCACACCGTGTTTGCCTGCTCCTGTTTGCAGCGCTCTGGTCGCTGGGGCTCCCTAGGGGCTGTTTAAATCCCCCACTGGTGCTGCCGGGTACCCGCCCACGTGGGAGCTGCCACTTCTGGGATTCAGTAGTCACCCATCCCTGGCTCCCTTTGGGATTTCCCTCTCTCAGGGGACCACCTGCACGCCTCGATCTAGAGTTCAGTTGCAGAACTTACCATTTCTGCCGCTGATTTTCGCCAATTCAGTTCCCACCACCCTGCCATGGGCAGGGACACCTTCCACTGGATCAGGTTGCTCAAAGCCTCATCCATCCTGGCCTTGAACACCTCCAGTGATGGGACAGCCATGATTTCTCTGGGCAACCTGTGCCAGTGCCTCACCGTCAGTAAAAAATTTCTTCCTATTATCTTAACTACACCTCCTGGTAAGTATGGTTTCTTTTCCCCGCCCCTTCAAGTTAATAAACTCACAGCTGGTCCTTGGGGCTGAGGAGGCATTCCTGGTCTAACTCCCAGCAGGCCTAGAGGTCCCGGAGGACCATGAGGATATCCTCCATCTGGTATTCTGCGACGCTCATCCCAGTGATGCTGCTCTTCCTCCATCCTCCTCCAGTACATGTCCTCTTCATATCGCCTGAAGTGCATCAATCAAAGTGTTCTCTTTATATAGCAGTTAATACTTCCAACCATTCCAAATAAATTCTTGGATGTTCTCACCAACTCATTACTAGTAGCCATAAGCAAACACCAGTGAACTCCAGAGGGTAACTAAAATAAACGGTTATTTTGAAAGCAGGTTTGAATTTATAGCAAATAATCCTAGTAAGTCTACATTCCTCAGAGGGACTGAACACTAACAAACAAAACCAAATGAAACCCCCAGAGAGGTAATGACAACATAATTTAAAACAAGGCAGTACAGATAAGTAACTACAGAAGCAGAGTAAGTTTTAGATAATCTAACTGCAGCTTTTGCTCATTCATTGAAAAAACATTGATAAACATTACCTCATTTCCATCCTCCAGCGTTCTTCCTCTTCTCGCCTTCTCCAGTATTCTTCTTTCTGCATCTGTTTCCTCATCTTCTCTTCTTGAATTTTTCTTGCTCGAATACTGGGCTTTACTTCTACTTGTAAGTCTGGGTTTACTTTTTTCTAGATCAGAAAAATAATGAATGAAATGTTGGTTTGCCTCTCGTCATCTCAAGGTTATGGACTTCTTCTGACATGTTTAAAACACACTACTGGCCTATGATAAAATCAATGGGAGCAAAATGCAGTAATAGACCTGCACTGAATGAATAGCTGAAGAAGAAAAATCTGTGTCCGGTATTGTAAAGAAGAGAAATAGCAACATATTACAAACAGCATGAATTCCCTCTTCAACCATAAGAGAATAAAGTGATTTAGAATTAAAATGTTACATGAGATACTAAGTAATTTGCTGGTCATTCTGTAGCAGGATGATGAATCTATAGCATGAAAAAAACACTTCATCTTAATTGCAGTGTGCTTCCTGATGCCCTGTTCCTGAAGGGTCCCTTATAGAGGGACATAATCATGAGTTACTGAATACTGGCATTTTTTTCTCTTCTTTCATCCTTTTCATGATTATGCAGGCCCATTGTATCTCCTGTGACCACAGTAGGTTTTTTCTATATAATCTTAAAATAATCAAAATGTACACCATATGTCTCTCCATTCATGACTAAAAGTCTGCAACGCTTGTTTCTCAAATGTCTCCACAAAGGGTTTATGTTGTTTATCCTGCCAAAAACATTGAGCACTACTATTTTACACTATTTGAAATTCATGGTAAAGGGCATAAAGCACCTAAGATTGCTTGCATATGTTGCACAACGTTTTAATTTTGCAAAGGTTGCCTGAAAACAATGTTCAAAATGTTTAAAAAAAACCAAACCAAAACCAAAATGCAGTTTCACAGTCTGCATTACTACTTTAAAGACTATACTCTCTAAGAAATATATTTCTCTAGCTTTTTTATATGCTGTTTAATCAGAGTACCTACTTTTGACTAGTCTTTAAATGTAAGAATGTGTAATCAGTCAGCTGACATCTGGTGTTTTTTCAGATAGAAGCATTAGCATTTGTACTAACCTTATACTGAAGTCTGTGCCGCCTCCCTTTTAAGTGCATCTCCTTGGCATTAGGATCATTAAAACTGCATTCACAAAGTTTACAGTGAAAGCGGATCACCTTTCCTTCATCATTTCTTACCTGGAGAATAATGTCATAATACACTAATTCAGTGACACTGGATAACATCTACCCATCTCAAAACATGCTAAAAAGTTCATGCAGTAACTGAAAGAAGGCAAAATAGAACTTCCAGTTCCGACAGGCACACTGTTGTGTTTGGTAATGAACAAAGTTCTTCCATTCCAAAGAGTACACTTTTAAACTCGAGCCTGAACATATTGAGTTGAATAATTACAAACCTGCAAATGATGAAAAATTTTCATCAGGCTTCACCCACATGAAGAATGCCCCACTGAGCATGAAAGAAACATGCACATTACAGAAATGTAAAGATATATGCAAGCCTTTGCAGGTTCAATGCAGCTAATCCTGGAAGCCGTTTCCAGGCACATTAAGGACAAGAAAATCGTCATCAATAGTCAGCATGACTTCATCAAGGGGAAGTTGTGCTTGATCAACTTGATAAACTTCTGCGATGAAATGACCGGCCTGATAGATGAGGGATGAGCAGTTGCTATTGTCTACCTGGACTTCAGGAAGGCCTTTGACAGAGTCTCACATATCCTCATAGACAAGCTGGATGAGCATGCAATGAGGTGGATTAAAAGCTGGCGGAATGGCAAGGCCCAGAGGTGGTGATCAACAGAATGAAATCTAGTTGGAGGCTACTAACTAGCAGCGTACCCCAGGGTAAATACTGGGTCCAGTTCTGTTTGACATCTTCATTAATGATCTGGATGATGGGGCAGAGTCTGCCCTCAGCAAGTTTGCCAATGATACAAAACTGGGAGCAGTGGCTGATGTGCCGGAGGGTTGCGCTGCCATCCAGAGAGAGAGAGATCTCAACAGGCAGGAGAAATGGGCTGACAGGAATGTAGTGGGTTGGCTTTTTGATTTTTTAGGCCTTCCTTAGCAACGGGGGTCAGAAATCTAGGGAAGTATTCCATATCTTCCTTTAACGTAACACAACATAAAAATAAGGCGTAGATAAGAGTTCGCTCTCCTTGTTTGCCCACGCGTGGGGGGAGAGTGCTGGGTCGGGTTTGGCTGTCCTGCTTTTCTCAAGGGAAGTGATGAGATTTTGCTAGTTCTTTACTTTGTTAGTTACCAGGTTTTACAATTGTGCATGCCTGTTTTGGTTTTGTCCCTTTTTGCCCCTTTTTCCCATTTTCCCTTCCCCTCTTCCCTTTCTTGGGAGTTTTACATAATATCCTTACTGTATATAACTGTGTATATGTAAAAATGCACATATATTTTGGTATAGTTCGGTTGGTTTCGGTTTCTCTCAGTTTCTATAGTTTTTTTTCCTTTGCCTAAAGGGGGAAGCAGGGGAGGGGCTTTCACTGAGTGTTGGAGATTTTGGTGGGAAGCCAGCTCAAGGAATTTTGTGAAGTTCAACAAGGGAAAGTGCAAAGTCCAGCACCTAGAGAGGAACAATCCCAGGCACCAATATATGCTGGGGGCCGCCCAGCTGGAAAGCAGCTTGGCAGAAAAGGACCTGGGGGGTCCTGGTGAACACCAAGTTGAACTTGAGCCAGCAATGTGCCCTCGCAGCAAAGAAGGCAAATGGCATCCTGGGCCACGTTAGACAAAGTATTGCCAGCAGATGGAGGGAGTTGGCTGATCCTTCTTCTCTACTCAGCACTGGTGAGGCCTCACCTGGAGTCCTGTGTCCAGTTCTGGGCTACCCAGTGCAAGAGACATGGGCATGCTGGAGAGAGTCCAATGAAAGGCTACAAAGATGGTGAAGGAACTGGAGCTTCTCTCCTATGAGGAAAGGCTGAGAGAGCCGGGACTGTTTAGCCTGGAGATGAGAAGGCTCGTGGGGGATCTTATTAATGTATATAAATACTTGAAGAAAGGGTGCAAAGAGGACAGAGCCAGGCTCTTTTCAGTGGTACCCAGTGACAGGACCAGAGGCAATGGGCACAAAATGAAACACAGGAGGTTCCCTCTGAACATCAAAACCCACTATTTTTACCATGAGAGTGACTGAGCACTGGCACAGGTTGCCTAGGGAACTTGTGGAGTCTCTCTCCTTGGAGATTTTCAAAAGCTGTCTGGACATGGTCCTGGGCTCTAGGTGGCCCCACTTGAGTGGGATTGGACCCCCAGATGACCTGCAGAGGTCCCTTCCAACCTCAACCATTCTGTGATTGTTTCATGTTGAATAATTTTTCACTAAAATAGTTAAAAAATAGTCCACATTTTCATATCAATACCTCTTCCACATAGTCATGGCCCACTGGCTGGACATCACTTTGCAAGGCAGCAAGAGTCGTAGGAGTCACTGGTTCAGCTGCTGTGTCTGATTTTACTTCCTGTGTTTGTACTGTAGCAGCAGTTGTTGTTTTAACACTTTCAGCTGATTTCATTTCTTCCAGTTTACTTCCTGTTGCCTGAAGCTTATTACCACCTACAAATCAAAAAAGTGAAATCATTAACTTTCATAAAATGTGACTATGAATACACATGATGTGCAAGTATCAATGTTCTGGCCAAAGCATTATCAGTCTTTTAAAATTAGTTAAAACTTAAACATATTTTAAATACAATTAAAGGTTTTTTCAAAAAAAACAGGTCATACTTGTTTCAATCTTCATATCCTTGACAGAAAAACTGCAAAACTGTATTTTTGCTATTCTAATACTAATGGAGTAGTCTATGAAACTTTGAGAAATCTGGCAGTTAAGTCTCAACAAATATGGTTTACTTAATGCTAACATGTTCAAATATTCTGAAAAGGTAGAATTCAAGAAATAAGGCTTAATTAGCGTGCAGGGTTTTTTGTCGTCTTCTTTTTACTTCAAAATATTTGTATTTTTAAAATAATTTTTCAAGAGTAGCTTAATTGTTGTGCTAATCTAGCCTGAAAATCACTTCTGCATTTGCTTGCAAAAAAACCCTGCAAGAAATATGTTTTAGAAGTTGCCATTTCTGAGGAAGCTGGTAGCTTGGGTAGAGACAGAATTGGTTTTACTCCTGATCGTAACTGTATATCAAACTGTATATCAAGCACTCTTCAAAAAACTAAAAAAAATTAAATGTTCTTTGTTTGTCTCTAGGAAGAGAGTTTTTAGTGTTCATTCCCAACCGAAGCTGGAATAGCAGCATTAATGTGTGTGTTGGTTGTTAGTACAGAGATGCACTGGAGATCAGCGGTTTTGTATTCCTTCGGCTTATGTGCCCATGAACTACAATTCATTTTTGGTTTTAAATTAAAACAGTCAGCATGATACTCCAACAGGTACTACATAAGAAACCAAAGGTGGGAGGCTTCTTATGATGGGGGGAGAAGCCTCCAAAGAGAGGTTAGGTGGAGACAATAGGGCAGAAAATAGCATAAATTGTGAAGTGAAACTTTTATATACATTCTTATTTTCACCTATCAGTAATTCTCTTAAACACAACTGTTATTCATGCATAAAGTTAAATAAGTGCATTTGTATTGGTTGCATTAAAACTTTTAAAAAAATAGAATAGGTTAGGTTTCAAAAAAAAGACTGACTTCTGTACTTGCCAACAAAGTTTATTTTTGGTGTAGATATTTTCTTTACAGCTATATTAGCAGCTGTTGAAGATGTTTTGTTGTTGGTCACCGTGTTAAGTGGTGTATTTGCTGTGGGAGTAAGAATTTTCACTACAGAGGATGCAACAGCGGAGTTCACAGTACTGCTGCTAGTTGCTATATTTGAAGCAGAGGCAGTTGGTTTGGAAGCAGATGTGGATGTTGAGGAAGTAGCTTGGGTAACCATATTTGGTTCAGTTGAAGGAATGGGTTTGCCAAGTTTTGTGTGCAGCTTTACTACCTATGAGAATAAAGAGAAATGCATTATACGATCTCCCTGTGATAGCTTTAAAGATGAACTTGTTAAGGTTATGGAAGTTTTAACAGAACCACCACTAAAAATCAATAAATCAATCAATATAACTAAAATGTTATTGCTTCTTTACAAAAAGTGACCTTGGGGAAAAAAAAGCCACATAAAAGTTCTTGTCATCAACAAGGAAATGGTTAATAGTTATCTCAGATTGCTTATTTCCATTACAAATTCAGACACTTACTCCAAAAGCTGAGTAGATGAGAACATAAAGCAAATAAACTCACAAGCCAGTAAAATTCAAGGAAACATTTTGCTCAAATTGTTTCAATGTCACTGTTTTGTTGCCCGATTCCAAATAATATTTGTAAATAAGAGTCATATAATACAGATTCAACAACACCGTCTTTTGATCACTACATTTTAAGAGCATTTATATTGAAAGACTTTCCAGGAGGAGGATGCAAAAGGCATATTCAGAGCTCTTTAGTATCTCATAGAAAGTGAAGAGACACATGCTTATTCTTAGAAGTAACAGAATCATAGACTCTTACGGTTGGAAAAGACATCTGAGATCATCGAGTCCAACCGCACCCATCATCCGCTAAACCACGTCCCTTAAAAACTCATCTATCCTTCTTTTAAATACCTCCAGGGATGGTGACTCAACCACCTCCCTGGGCAGCCTTTTCCAGTGCCTGACCACCCTTTCGGTAAAGAAATTCTTCCTAATATGCAGTCTGAATCTCCCCTGGCGCAACTCATGACCATTTCCTCTTGTCCTATCACCTGTCACTTAAGAGAAGAGATCAACACTGGCTCTGCCACAGCCTCCTTTCAGGCAGCCGTAGACAGTGATGAGGTCTCCCCTCAGTCTCCTCTTCTCCAAACTAAACCCCAGTTCCCTCAGCCGCTCCTTGTAGGACTTGTTCTCCAGCCCCTTCACCAGCCTCGTTGCCCTTCTCTGGATGCACTCCAACACCTCAATGTCCTTCTTGTAGTGAGGGGCCCAGAACTGAACACAGTACTCGAGGTGTGGCCTCACCAGTGCCGAGTACAGGGGTACAATCCCTGCCCTGCTCCTGCTGCACACACTGTTTTTGATACAGGCCAAGATGCCATTGGCCTTCTTGGCCACTTGGGCACACTTCTGGCTCATGTTCAGCTCATACTAAGCAGAGGCCTTTTCACAAGATGTTTGAGATAGAATAATACTTCTTTTTGGTGACAGTCGACCATCACCTGCATCTACTCCATAAGAACAAAACATGCAAAATGAAAACTAAGGACTGGGTTTGAAAGTAGCAGTAAAAAAAATTACAAATCTGCTAGACTTGCCTTTAATGCAAACATGATATGCACACAACTGTATATATACACTTTTTTGTTCTTACTTTTTAAGCATGTTCTCCATCAGAATACAGACATATTAATGTCACATAATACTATAAATTTAAGTTCAAGCAACTCTTCAAAATTACTTTTTTTTCCAGTAAAATTCCCAAGACTCTTCAGTGTACCAAAGAAATGAGTCCTTTGAAATTTCATTTTCACACTGATGACAACCTAAATTAGCATTAGTCAGCAACTATCTATGAGGAAGTGAAAGCAACATTCAAATATATAAAGATAATATATACCATACTCCATATACTTATGGAATTACTGGGCACAACCCAAAAATTTAATGGCTCAACTTATGAATGAAAGTCTATCTAAATTATAATTTTTGTTCTTCTACTAACAAAGCACAGTATTGAGAAAATAGTTTTAAATTTGCTATGAATTTTATTTATTTTAATAGGAGTGATGTTACTGATGACACTTTGTACAGCATTGAGAAACAGTATTAATATTCAGCTTTTATAGCTCTTTGTATCTGTTACTGACATTAAATTTTCAAGAATTATGAGGAAAATCTGTAATATCCAAACACAGATTCTATGCTGACATTCCATATACTATTGTATGGCAAAATTTAAAACACAGGTCACAGGGGTTCACAGTGCAGTCCACAGTCTTTATTCCACAATTCCCACTTAACCGCACCCAGAGAGTAGGGGAAGCATGCTTACCAAAACTCTTCCAAATATACTCATTATAAAGTCTACTACAGGACTTTGTTCCTTGCTCCCATATGCCAATTTTCTTTGCAAGAAATAGCAAAAAGCAATGCGTAATAATCCTCTCTCTCAGCACTGACTCAGCTTATAGCATTTCAAAACAGAGAGCTTCACAGCACCAGACAAATAAGAACAATGTCAAGAAAAGTCTTGAAAAGAGTTAGGGGGCACAAGCATGCTACTGCATATCCTCATTGACGCTTTTCCCCACCTTACTCTACACCTTCTTCCTATGATTTACATCCTTTCCCCACTATATCCTCTTCTCATTGATGTCGTGGCAATATTTTTCCCCCTTTCTCTCAACAAGATCCTTCTAATAGTGAGCTTAAAAGAAGTTTGAAACAAAAAACAGAACTAAACATAATTAAACAAAATAATTCTAACTATATTGTTTCTGTGTATTTTCTCCTCTCTGAGAAAAAAAAAATATGGGAAGGAATATACAGCTGACTTGGATAATAAGGACAAAAGAAAGTTCTTACTTTCTGATGCTTGGCTCCACGGATATGGGCAGCATAAGCATCTGCTCCTGTACAAGACACATCACAAAGCTCACAGCGCAACTGATTCTGAGTTCCACGAGCAGAAGTGCTGCTGTTACTTGTGTTCTGGGAAGATTTTAATGCTGCTTCTTTCTTTTTGTGTTTCTGGCCTTCCAAGTGTTCTTTATAAGTCTGTTTAAATAAACAATACATACACAATAAGCTGTCTTTGTACTACTTGTTGACCATTCATGTGAATACATGTAATATAGAACATAGCATAAAACACATGCTTTGTATGAGAAGTACTTCCCTACACTGAACATTTCTTCCATATGATATGCTCTAAGGCATAAGTAGGGCAATTCTAAGGCCAAGAAGTTTTCTTCTCCACCGGGATTCCACTTTTAGGTAACACAATATGGTGTTTTCTCCTCAATCAAGTGCTGATCAAAAGATATTACCAATGAAAGCTTGATAAGATCAGAAAATTGCATATCAGTTACAGTTTCCTGCATTGCACTGAATTATTTTTTATTTTTATTTTTCTTAAACTGCAAGACCACAGTTATTAAATGCATACAGAGAACTAAAAAAATAAATTCAAAAGAAGGCAGTGCATAAATAAAGCTGTGCTGAAAACGAAATGCAGAAGTCGTTATTTGTTCCAATACCAACACTTACAATCTATAGAGCAGACAGGGTGGGAAATAACGACAAATTTATCTAAAGAGTATGAACTGTTTTGCCAAACACACACACAAGCACTCTGCATGAATTGATATCTACTTTTTATGCACTTGTACCCACTGTGAAACTAAACTGGGATGCTGGAATTCAATGAAAAATAAGTTTTCAGGCTTACCATTCACAAAGTTTTGAAAAAGGCATTTTCTAAGAAGTTTGCTATGCTAAAAAAGCAAATTAAATCCAAAGTTAAGAATATATCTAGAGTCCAAAGCACAGCTGAAGCTTCTCTGTACAAGCTAAGGGGATACATCTTTTTGTCTTTTCATAGGACCTCTTACTATAATAGCACACATTTTCATGTAATTATTCCTTTAGTAAAAGTATAGAATCAGGTCTTTAACAATTAACAAATATTCTTAAAGTGTTTTTTTTTAGTTGAAAAAATTATGACCAAAGCATATAGGAGAATATTACATAATACAGGTACCTGTGGTCCAGCACAGCTGATCTTACAAACATCACAGTAGTGGATCTGGGGTGGTTTGGGAGGTTGCTTTGGTTTCAGTTGCTTATTTTGGAATGGAGCCTTTTTAGAAAACGTGGTCCCTGTCCATGCAGCTGTTGCAGCAGCAGCAGCAGCTGCTGCCGCTGCCTGTTTCTGTTGCTGCTGCTGCTGCTGCTGGTAATAGGATGATGCAGCTGAATACACGGCGGCTTCATAGCCAGAATAAGAGGTACCTCAAAGATCAACATAAAATAAACGTTATATGACTGTACATCATGTATCAATTACATAACACACTAATTCCAAGCATGCTGCATAATGGGGGGTGTGGGGTGTGGACAGGGCAGGATATAAACAATTTATTGAGATATCAGTAGGCAGTCTGAATTTTTCTTGATGTTTCACAGTACGCAAATACATAGCATAGCACTTTTATCAGGAATATATTTGATTTTATACAAATCTTTTCAGATACACAGTTATGTTATATATCAAAGTATCCTTAAAGGATATGTGAAATTTTCAGTCATATCTGGTAAGACCAAGCATGATATAACAAGAATTTTAATAAAAGATTTATCAAAGGCTACTCAAAGTAAGCAGTCTTCCAGAACCAAATTTACTGTTCAAGTTCCAAAACAAAAAGAAGGACAGATATTATGTAGAGGAAGGGGAAGGTGAAGAAAAACCCATGAAGATAAAAGAAAGAATGGCTAGTGCTATTATATTCTATTTCACTGAAGCTCAACAAACTCAGTGAAATAGAAGCTCAACTTCACAAAGCTTTAGTGCTTGCCCGCTAAAACTTCTGCAGCACATCCTGTCTACACATTCCTTGATTTCTAGTATCAAAGTTGAATATATCAAGGAAACTGGGTTTTCATACCTTTGAGCCAGTTTTCCCATAAACTTTCTACATCTATTGGTTCAATTATTTTAATTCTCTGATTAGGCTCTGTTTCATGGAAGTATTAAAATCCCTTTTTAAACAGAAAAACAAAATAAAAAGTTCAAGGTAGCAATAATATGCCAGATTATTACCATCTGGCCATAAAGTTAACAACTTTTCATCTTTAACTACTTTTTGGATTTCTAATGTTTGAAGGAAAGTCTTTTTTTTAGCACCCATTCTCCTTCCATTTTGGGTCAAGACACCCAAACTTAAAAGATTTATATTGGACTGTTCCTCCCTGTCTCTGTAACTGCTGTCTGATGGCAGCATGCTCCCAATTTCCCTGGGTTATATTTGTGTGGATGTGTTTCCACATTTTTTCTATCCCCCATCTTTTCTCTCCAAACCTTACAGTAAGTCATACCATGCACGTAGCAATGTCAGTGCTTTGTATATTCTCACATGTAACAAAATAGACATATACAAACAAACCTCTTTTAAAGATACATCAAAATATTTTGCCATTATTATGAATTAACTGATCAATACTTCTCAGTAGACTATGATGTAATTGAACACAAAATGCTAAAATTCTGAGTATTTAAAACCTCTCCTGTAACAATTGCAAAGATCCCAGCAACATAAATGTGCAAAATTCTTACCAGAGTAAGTAACTGCTGTAGTACTGTACGTTGCACTTTGAGTATAGGATGGAACAACAGTAGCCGCAGCTGCTACTGGCTGCACAGTAGAGGATACTGGATATATAGAAAATGTCGTTGTTGCTGGACTTGGGGTTGCAGGTTTTATAGCTGTCACTTGCCGTGTTTGCTGGGCTTGGGTATACTGAGTTGCCCCTTGGCTATATCCTGCTTTTGGAGCTAATTAGGATAGAAAACAGAAGTGTACAAACATTGATATGTTTTAGTTGAATGAAATGCAAATCATATTAAGTGATACTTAATGATATGCTGGGGAATAAACACATAACAAGTGGGTTTTGGTTTAGTTTGGTTGTTCTTTGTTTTTGCTTTTGTTTGGGTTTTTTTACAGTAATGGTTACGTATTGCCTACCATATATCACACAACTGTTTAACTGTGTCACAGCTCACATTGCATTTTAAACTGTGTTGCCTAGAAGTACTTTTTGAGTTTATTTAATAACAATCCAAACCTCAAATATAGTTACTTATGGCAATGTCAGAATATTGTTCAAGTTCTAGGTGCAGTAAATTTTTCTATATATGGACAGGGATTACATGTCAAAACTAAAAAAAAAATAAATATATACATGGATAATGTGAAATATTCAAAGATATATTTTTAAGGTATTAAAATAGTACACAGATTGTGTATAATAACAGGAGTTTGAATCATGCCACCCACCTGTCTGGTAGTATGATTCAGCTACTGAAGGTTGAGGCTGGGCAGCAGCAGCCACAGCTGCAGCAGTGGCTGTTGGTTGTTGATAGTATTGTTTGCTGTCATAAGCTACAGCTGGGGCAGTAGAGCGAATATAAGAATAGGAATCCTAAAAATTCAAAAAAGAAAAACCAGCATATTTCTCCCTAAGTATATATATGGAGTAATAAAATCATTAGCAGAGTCAAAGAATTTTCTTCTATTGTACTAAAGTAGATTTAAAAAATATATTTACATATACAGTATATACTAATACATGCATTAAAAAAATTAAATTTATGTTTACAGATACTTCAGGCCTCAAGACAACCCTTATGGTCTTTTTCAGACTTAATATAGGAATTAACCTAATGCTATGAAATCATTTTCCCTTCCAAATTATTTTTGTTAGCAAAAAGCAACTATTCTCACTAATGATTGTATCAGATTACATTCCTGTAAAATATGAAGGAAAAAACCACCACAGATCTCCACAAACCACATTAAATTCACAAGTTTACAAACATGACCCTTTATTGGCTTTGAAAATCCCACCATCAACAATACTTTTCTCATTTATATTTTTTAAAGCATGAAAGTTATACTTTTAAAACTTTCTTTAGTTTTTGGTGCATCAACTATTCCATTGGGGAACCATATCTAGTTTATAAGGGCAAGGCAAGCAGCCCATTCAACACCTCCAGAACTCAGGAGATTGTTAGCAAACTTAGAAGGGGAGGGCTTGGAAGACACCAGATGCACATACATATATTCTCCCATCCTCACCATATTTATAGCCAAGCATAAAGAGTTGATCAGCTGAGGGGTAGCAAGACATGAACTACATTAGCTGAAATGTATTAATGTATAAAATTCATTTTTATTTCAAAGAAATATAACAACAAAATCTCTTTTCCATCCAACCTGTTTAAAGCAAAATTATTTTTCTTTAGTTTAGGGGACTCTGTCTGAATGCATCTAATAACTGACTAGTTTAATGACCATTTAATTATGAGTAAACATGCTACTGGAAAGACTTCTATGTTTCAATTCATTACCATATATAACAAATTATAAAAGCTGTACAAAGGAATTTACGACATACAGCAACAGCATAGTCCTTTTAAACAAACAAAAATACTAATTAGAATCTAGATAATGCCTTGATAAGTTTAGAACTAAAAAGTTAAAGAATTGTTACAAGGGACATACTATTTCAATGTCCTCTGTCTCATAGTAAATGCACATTTTAACAATGAGACACATCATAGGAGCTTGATAACTCTTGTGCATAAACACACCAGCCTAGAAATATCCACTGAAGACTGAATAAAAAATGCTAATGTAGCAAAAAAGCTCATAAAAATACAAATAAAGCTCACATTTCCAATGGGAAACTACCCCCATCTTTCTGCATCTGAGCTGTCTGATTGAAACGAGTGGGCTAGGGTTATTGATGTGCATATACGCCTTGCATTGTGTGAATCTAGACAGACAGAAAAAAACTACAACTTCTCACTTTTTCTTAAAAACTGAACAGAAGTAAACACTTATGTTAGATAAGTCCCAAAATAACCTCTACAGATTGAAATCTTCCAACTGCAAAACTGATGCAACACTGATTTGTACTGCTAAGTTTCCTGATTCTTGAACTGAAGTGGAATACAAGTCACTGACAGGATGTTGTTTCATACGACATTTAAGCCAATGAAAGAATGGGAAGTTGTCCGAAGTACAATCACATCTCTCCTCACAGCCCTACATGATCCCACCTCCATCTCTTGCATTGGCATTGCAACTGTGAATAACCAAGGAAGTTCTGTAGAAGCCTGTCAATCCCGTGGAAAGCTGCTACTCCTTTTTTGGTTAGTTAGTTTTCTGTGGGATCCTTATCCTGAACTGACCCACCCAAATGCTGACAACTGCTAGATTCAACACAACGAAGTGTAAGCAAAAATTACGGCAAGATGAAAACAGACAACAGTTCCCTTTTGTAGAAGCCTGTAGCCACAAAAGGTTAGGCAGTGGTCTCACAAAGCATACCCAAAACCTACCCAAAGGGTAGTATCTCTCCAAGGGTAATCTTCTGTCCTCTTACATTTGGTACTAGAGCTCCTGTGGTGCCCAGGAATCTGACAAGAGAACTATTTCTATCTCCCACTGAAAAATTTTATTGGAACAACTTTTCATACCAATCAGTTCCATGACCCAGTTTACCACGTGTCACTTGAACATTTAGGTTAGCCGAGACAAGTATTTCAGCAGTAGTTCACAAAAACATTTGGAGATAAATGTCAATTCATTGCTTATTGTGTGTATGTCTAAAACAGCTCCTGCATTATTACTGCTGATAATCCTCTATACACGCCATATGAGACTGCAGTCACTTCACATTCTATCAGTTTTAGCTAGGTAATTTGAGATGTATACAAACTGTGATTCATGGAAGAAAAAACCATAAATATCATTGCATTCTCTTATCCAAACAGGCTTCCTCCTTTTAACATATCATTTCAAAATCACACAAGTTTGTTGGTTTTTTTTTATACACACCTGGTAATTCTGTGTAGTGACAGGAGGTGGTGGTGGTGGAGCTTCTTGTTGCCTCTGTGTATAACCATAATCCGTAGCAGTGTGCGCTGTAGGATAGCCTCCATAAGCAGCAGCTGTTGCAGCAGCTGCAACAGCTACTGGAGCAGGCCTAGCTACTGCAACTGTAGCTGCTGCTGGAGCATAGGCTGCAGTAACAGTGTGCGCAGCGACCGGTGTCTGGTGGACAGTGTAGCTAGCAACTGTAGTTGGATGGGAATAGGCTACACCCGAAGCTGGCTGCTGGCTATATTGGAAAAAAACAGTAAGTAAATAATTGGATTAATTCAACATACTAAGCTAATGCCCAAACATTTAAAAAAACCAGATTTAATTAATACTTGTCTGTTTTACAAACAGACCCGAAGCATGCATCTATCTATCTATCTATCTATCTATCCATCCATCCATCCATCCATCCACTTTAATGGCTTTTAATATCTCTCTTCCACGCCTATTGAAAAGGCTGTACCATTTTGAAGGTTCTGTGGATGCAGATATATCATGCAGGTGATGACTTTCTTCTTAGCTGGGAGGTGAGTGGGGGGAGGGGTTGAAAAGAAGCCAAATCTTTATTTCAAAATAATACAGAAGCCTTATATTGTTATATTTTCATGACTGATAAGTTTTTAAGCATTTTAATAGTCCTTCAATAAAACTGACATACCTAGAAAATTAAGAAAAATTACTTTTCTATGCAAGTTCATTATTGACATGCACTTGCATGATGTTTTTCAGTAAACCACATTAAAGCAATGAGATATTAAAAACTTCTGTGAAAATTAGCTCAGAATGCTTAAATTTAAGGCAGAGACATTTTAAATACACACCTCTGATAAAGGTCTTTTCCCAAAAAGTTTAGAATTATAAAAGCTGGCGCCATTCACTCATACAGAAGTCCACTGCCTCACAAAATGACACATCAAAAGAACAGACAGTCAGATTGAACAAGATGACTACTACCAGAGCTCTGGAAATCTTCCAGGCACATGCTGAGACTAACCCATATGTCTTAAATTTCCAGGTAGGATATTAATATGTGGCTATTTACTAAGAATGAGTAAATATTAAGAACGAAAATAAAAAATGATGGCTTCAAAGGCTTAATTATTTGATCTGAAACTAATATTATTAACCTATATTGATCTACGAGATCTGACACAAACCCCCGAGACTAACCCTATAGCTGGGGAACCAAGAGTGGGAGGGGAGAGACAAAGAGATGGGTACAGAACATGTTTTTCTAACCTGTCACAGTGAGACAGGGCTCAGCTTGATCCCTTCACTCGACACGAGTGGACACGAGTTCAAATACAGACATTTTCTTACCCTCGGTTGGAAAATGTCAGCGTGCAAGAGCAAACAGCGAGTTCACATCGAGTTTCTTGTGAAACCGAAGAAATCCACAGTGGAAACTTTTCAATTATTGACTGAGGCTTACGGTCAAGATCCCAAAGACCAAGTTAGTGCTCAAAGGAACCCATTTTTTGTCGGCAGAAGATGTGAAAGCCAAACTGACGGAGGTCCTCAATAGCCTTTCAGAAAATGACCTGCAAAATTGCTTTGAACATTGGCAGCATCAGATGCAGCTGTGTGTCAACTCAGAAGGGAATTGTTGTGAAGGTGAGCATAATTGCTTTTCTTAATTTCTTAAATAAAAAGAGTTACAGACACAGCCTCATATTTTTGTGTCAGACCTTGTGTTCTTATGATACTTGTTCTTTTTAAGTGACTCACTCTGTATCCTTCCAGGTTCCCATAGCAAGGAAACTTGTCATAAAACAGCTTGGTTTACATCAAGTTACTGTATTTCCTGTTTACTGCAATGATTCTACTTTAAAAAGTGACCCTCAATAGAAATGCATGCTTTGAAGCTGTTTGAAGAGTTAAAAACTTTATCTACAATTCAAGCATGGCTGAGACTTAAACTGGATCTGCGGTTTGTTAACTATGCCTGTGTAACCTGCATCTGTTTGTATTTTAATAACTATTTTTCAGTGTTCTACTTTACACAGCTTATTAAGAAGTAATGCCGTTAAAATATCTACTGAATACGTCCTTTACTTGTGAGAAAGTGATATCTGCAGTATGTGCTCCTTTAGTAGATATATACTTCTACCAATTTAGCTAAGTAGTATCTATCTGTGAACCCTTTGGGATGTATATAAGGCTTTGTGTGCTACTGTTGTTGAATAATCAAATCCTGAAAGATTTTGCAGACCTTGGAAACAAACACCAATTTTCAAATAACTAAATCTTAACTATTTATTCTAGAACTGTCTTGAGAGGCCTAAACTGAGGTTAAGTACTTATCTTTGCTTCTGTTGGCTTTGAACAGAAATAGTGTTGACTGATACTGGAAATTTATGATATATTAAATGACATCATTGAATTGTGATGTGAACTGCTTACAAGGCATGGAAACAGAACTAGTTATTCACAGTACAAGGGTATCTTTGAAACAACAAAGTGCGCTCAAAGGAACCCATTTTTTGTCAGCAGAAGATGTGAAAGCCAAACCGACAGAGGTCCTCAATAGCCTTTCAGAAAATGACCTGCAGAATTGCTTTGAACATTGGCAGCATCAGATGCAGCTGTGTGTCAACTCAGAAGGGAATTGTGAAGGTGAGCATAATTGCTTTTCTTAATTTCTTAAATAAAAAGAGTTACAGACACAGCCTTGGAGGGTTTTTTTTGTGTCAGACCTCGTATAGGCAGTTTCTCTGTTTTGTCAGTTAAAGGTGAGAAATTAGACTCCATCAGAAAACTCAGAAAGACTATTTTATGGTGATAAAAGTGAATGACAGTCATAGAAATTAGACTGTATCATATCTAAAAGTACCAAAGTGTAAAATATTCATAAATTCAGAGGTGATTCATGTTTTCATATGTATCTACTAAAAATACATTAAATTGAGAAAAGACAGCTTAGAATCATAGAATCATCTGGTTGGAAAAGACCTCTGAGATCATCAAGTCCAACCGTAACTGTCCCCTTGCTAAACCATGTCCCTCAGAAAATCATCTACCCACCTTTTAAACACCTCCAGGGGTGGCGACTCAACCACCTCCCTGGGCAGCCTCTGCCAGTGTCTGACCACCCTTTCAGTGAAGAAATTTTCCCTGATGTCTAATCTGAACCTCCCCTGGCGCAACTTGCAGCCATTTCCTCTTGTCCTATCACCTGTCACTTGGGAGAAGAGACCAGCACCCACCTCACTACAGCCTCCTTTCAGGCAGCTGTAGACAGTGATGAGGTCTCTCCTCAGCCTCCTCTTCTCCAAACTAAACAACCCCAGTTCCCTCAGCTGCTCCTTGTAGGACTTGTTCTCCAGCCCCTTCACCAGCCTCGTTGCCCTTCTCTGGATGCACTCCAACACCTCAATGTCCTTCTTGTAGTGAGGGGCCCAGAACTGAACACAGTACTCGAGGTGTGGCCTCACCAGTGCCGAGTACAGGGGGACAATAACCTCCTGGCCACAGACTATTTAACTATAGCAGGCTATTTAATTCAGACCACACTTGAACACAGCAATAGTCTAATAGTGCCAACAAGGAAAAGTCCTGCTCCATCCTATCCTCATTCTTATTCTTCCCTCTTCCCATATACCAAACCTGGCTATGCCATCCCATTCCATTCCTAGTGCCGGTTCTGCTACCTGTCAAGCTATTCAGTGCACTGATTTAACTCATTAATCTAGAAGAAAAATATGAGGGTTTTTTTTTCTTTGCTGGGCTCATTTTCTAACATGGTAGAAATAATAGAAACATTGGATCTCACAAAACAATCTGCTGAGCACCAGAACCCACCCAAGTTACACATATCAAAGCAGGGGAAAAAATGGGAGGGGGGGAAAACAACATGGACCGGTCTGGGAAGCATTAATTTGGCTCTTCAAGCTTCATGAAACTGTGCTTAAGTTACTATTACAAAATGCAATACAGTGTTCACAACACACTATGAGGTAAAAGAATCAGTTGGTTTATCAAAGAAAATGCTTTTGTTCTCAGAATATATATAAGTAAAGCTGCCTGAGCAGGACTATTGACAAGATTCTGCTACAGACATTTTCATTTCTTCTGTGCTATTTCTGTATCAAACTTCCTCATCGTGGTATAGAATTAACAGCCAAAATAATTTTATTTCTAAGGCTAAAACAGTTCTATGATTAAACCTGTTCCCCTTGCTTCTGCAGCATCATGTAGAGCTAGTGATCAAGTTTGCAAGACTGCAAGAAAAATATTCTAGTATTAACTGCTTCTTCCTTTTTAAAAGTTATGTTACCCTATATATGACTACACTAGAAGTCTTATGAGGAACACATCTGAGGGAACTGGGGTTGTTTAGCTTGGAGAAGAGGAGGCTGAGGGGAGACCTCATCACTGTCTACAACTGCCTGAAAGGAGGTTGTAGCGAGGTGGGTGTTGGTCTCTTCTCACAAGTAACAAGTGATAGGACGAGAGGAAATGGCCTCAAGTTGCGCCAAGGGAGGTTCAGATTAGACATCAGGAAAAATTTCTTTATTGACAGTGGTGAAGCACTGACAGAGGCTGCCCAGGGCAGTGGTTGAGTTACCATCCCTGGAGGTGATCAAAAAACACGTAGATGTGGTGCTTCAGGACATGGTTTAGTAGGCACGGTGGGGTTGGGCTCATGGTTGGACTTTGTGATCTTTTCAAACCTTAATGATTCTATGATTCTATGTTACAGAAATTCATGGCAACATCTTCTTTAAATTTATGATGTTTCTTTTTCTTCCCATGGTCTTACTGTGAACCTTTAACATTAAGATGACCACTTTCATGTAATTAATTTATATCAAAAGATTTTTCTGCCAACTTCATTTAACTTACAAGAGTTTTTAATCCTTGTTTGGTGATTAGTGCCTCATCACGTTTACTGATGTGAACTTACCTCCCCTCAGACTATTTTGCCATACTTGCTATTCCACCAATCTTTCTTTGCACCTATCCTAGTATTGTCGACTCTTCTTTCTTGACTACAGATGGCGAGAACTGTATGCATCATTTTAGATGAAGTTTCAGCTGTGCTACCCACTCTGCTCCAGACTGCTTTCTTTCCAGAGTCTAGCTTCCTCAGAGCAGTTTCTTGTAAAGTGACCTGTGCAATATTTCCCTTGCATCAAATATCACGATACACTGTACGAAAATAAATACTCAGTAAGACTCAAGACCAATCCCTAGGGTACTCCACTGCAATTATTCCTATTTGATAATCACTTTTCTAATTCTACTAACCACCTCTAACAGCTCCTTCTTTACAATTCTTTTACTAATCTCTACCTTAAGTAATAATTTTCCATACTGCACTGCATCAAGCATTTCAACTTAATCCAAATAAATAAGCCTCCAAAAGACTTACACACCTGATTAAGTTGTTAGAGCAACAATAAAATACAGTATGTCAGCTCAGCTATGGTAACAAAACACGTGTGTTCTTCATCACAACAAAGTAAGTAATCCAGTTTAGCTTAATCCCCCAACATAGTGGGAAAAAGTTGAACCAAATTACAAGTGGACAGAGAAGCTAACTGATTGACCTGGTAACTTAGTGATTTTTCTTTTTGTAGGTCAATTCTTCTCTTCATCAAAATAAAGTCTAATAGCCTTATTAGCATCCTTGAGTTCAAGGAATTATAGCGCTCTTGATATGAAAAGATACACAGTCCAACTGGCTTTACTAACTAGGTGGAGCTTAAAAATCACAGAATAATTTAGGATGAAACAAAGATCTGGAGATCATCTGTTCTAACCTTGAGCTCAAAGCACAGCTAATTTTGAAGTTACATTAGGTCTCTCAGGGCTTTGTGTCTAGTCAGGTTCCAATCATCTACAATAATGGAGATTGTAAGACTGCTCTAGACAACCTCTTCCAGTGCTTCAGTACCCTTGCTGTCAAGAATTTTTTCCTTAGTTTATAAAAGATTCAATTTCAAAAGCAAAAAAGTAAATCCAGTTTGTGAACATTCAGTTCAAGGTAACTTCATACTACAGTTCTTATACTGTTTTAACTTACTATCAAAATAAACACCATTCTTTAATTTAAGAAGTTACAGGCAAAGGACTTGGCAGCTTCAAATTTTACTCTGCTGTATTGCTCTAATAATACCTCTTCTGCCAGAGATTTTCATTCAAAAAGAATATATTTCATTCATACCCCACCTATTTCTTTAGCTGATGATAATAGTAACAGTGCTTCCCCACCAAGCTCACTTTAATTTCTATTTTCTAGAAACAACATTCTTCAATACTCATCTTCTGTCTCTAATTTGTACTCTGATTTGTTTTCACTATCCCAACCACAGCCAGTTTACAGTCTACATCTGATTTCCCAGGGAGTCAAGGGCTACACTGGCTCACAAATTTGCAGAATTCATCCCTGAGAAAAGGCTACAGCAAAAATTAGCCTTGTCCATGTTGCTGTCTGGTGTACAAAACTCCTTTCATCAAGTGAAATGAAGTTTTCACAAGACATGCATGTTTTACTTTGATATTTTGCAAGCTGGACATAAGACTAACACTGCAGCTACGTTCATGGTATCAACATTTAATATTGTTGTGTACACTCAGAACTGTTATCCTGAAACAGTGTAACATGTAAAACTTTTTCCCATTTGCAAATTCTAAGTCCCCATTCCAAAACACTAAGGCATCAAATAATTATTAAGATCTCCCTGTCCAGTTCTACACCACAAATTAAGCAACAGTATAGCTTATAAAATCAATTAAACTATAGTATAGCTTTAAAAAAAGTATAATTCTAGGTAGATATTTAGGCTGGAAAAGTCCAGCCTGAACACTTACATTTGGATAAGTTGCATTAGAACACCATCAACAAGAACAAATATGGGCTTCCAAAGAGAAAAAAGATGGCAGCACACCTAAAATGATATAGTCAGAAGCTGGCTAGGAGACAGAAACTGCTGTTAAATAGCAGTTAATGAAGAATTGGTGTCCACTTAACAAAACATTTTTCTCCCACTCCAAAACCACACAGGTTTGTCTAATTTAAAAAGCTATTTAATATAGTTTTGCAAATGAGCAACCTTCTTCCACAAAAAAAAAAAAACTTAGATGAGAACTTACATCATAATTAGATCTAAACTAGCAGAATCCTCACGTGTTAGTCACTAATATAGCAGCACTGACAGAAGGTCTGGATTTCCTGTGATTTATAAGCCCAAGAAGGACAAAAAATTAAGAGCATTTAAATTTAAGAAACAAATACTAAATTATCTTCTGGACAACACTTTGCTCTTGTCCTTTTTCATTTCCAGCTATTGGCCTTTTCTAATAAAAGTGTTGAGGGTCAGAGTAATACACTTTCAGGAAAATGTAGTCTACTTCGATATAAGATATATAGGACGTCCAAGGTGGAGGAAAGAACATAAAAGGCTCCCTATAAGTATTGCTTTTCATCATGCTGACTGTTTTAATTTAAAACCAAAAATGAATTGTAGTTCATGGGCACATAAGCCGAAGGAATACAAAACCGCTGATCTCCAGTGCATCTCTGTACTAACAACCAACACACACATTAATGCTGCTATTCCAGCTTCGGTTGGGAATGAACACTAAAAACTCTCTTCCTAGAGACAAACAAAGAACATTTAATTTTTTTTAGTTTTTTGAAGAGTGCTTGATATACAGTTTGATATACAGTTACGATCAGGAGTAAAACCAATTCTGTCTCTACCCAAGCTACCAGCTTCCTCAGAAATGGCAACTTCTAAAACATATTTCTTGCAGGGTTTTTTTGCAAGCAAATGCAGAAGTGATTTTCAGGCTAGATTAGCACAACAATTAAGCTACTCTTGAAAAATTATTTTAAAAATACAAATATTTTGAAGTAAAAAGAAGACGACAAAAAACCCTGCACGCTAATTAAGCCTTATTTCTTGAATTCTACCTTTTCAGAATATTTGAACATGTTAGCATTAAGTAAACCATATTTGTTGAGACTTAACTGCCAGATTTCTCAAAGTTTCATAGACTACTCCATTAGTATTAGAATAGCAAAAATACAGTTTTGCAGTTTTTCTGTCAAGGATATGAAGATTGAAACAAGTATGACCTGTTTTTTTTGAAAAAACCTTTAATTGTATTTAAAATATGTTTAAGTTTTAACTAATTTTAAAAGACTGATAATGCTTTGGCCAGAACATTGATACTTGCACATCATGTGTATTCATAGTCACATTTTATGAAAGTTAATGATTTCACTTTTTTGATTTGTAGGTGGTAATAAGCTTCAGGCAACAGGAAGTAAACTGGAAGAAATGAAATCAGCTGAAAGTGTTAAAACAACAACTGCTGCTACAGTACAAACACAGGAAGTAAAATCAGACACAGCAGCTGAACCAGTGACTCCTACGACTCTTGCTGCCTTGCAAAGTGATGTCCAGCCAGTGGGCCATGACTATGTGGAAGAGGTATTGATATGAAAATGTGGACTATTTTTTAACTATTTTAGTGAAAAATTATTCAACATGAAACAATCACAGAATGGTTGAGGTTGGAAGGGACCTCTGCAGGTCATCTGGGGGTCCAATCCCACTCAAGTGGGGCCACCTAGAGCCCAGGACCATGTCCAGACAGCTTTTGAAAATCTCCAAGGAGAGAGACTCCACAAGTTCCCTAGGCAACCTGTGCCAGTGCTCAGTCACTCTCATGGTAAAAATAGTGGGTTTTGATGTTCAGAGGGAACCTCCTGTGTTTCATTTTGTGCCCATTGCCTCTGGTCCTGTCACTGGGTACCACTGAAAAGAGCCTGGCTCTGTCCTCTTTGCACCCTTTCTTCAAGTATTTATATACATTAATAAGATCCCCCACGAGCCTTCTCATCTCCAGGCTAAACAGTCCCGGCTCTCTCAGCCTTTCCTCATAGGAGAGAAGCTCCAGTTCCTTCACCATCTTTGTAGCCTTTCATTGGACTCTCTCCAGCATGCCCATGTCTCTTGCACTGGGTAGCCCAGAACTGGACACAGGACTCCAGGTGAGGCCTCACCAGTGCTGAGTAGAGAAGAAGGATCAGCCAACTCCCTCCATCTGCTGGCAATACTTTGTCTAACGTGGCCCAGGATGCCATTTGCCTTCTTTGCTGCGAGGGCACATTGCTGGCTCAAGTTCAACTTGGTGTTCACCAGGACCCCCCAGGTCCTTTTCTGCCAAGCTGCTTTCCAGCTGGGCGGCCCCCAGCATATATTGGTGCCTGGGATTGTTCCTCTCTAGGTGCTGGACTTTGCACTTTCCCTTGTTGAACTTCACAAAATTCCTTGAGCTGGCTTCCCACCAAAATCTCCAACACTCAGTGAAAGCCCCTCCCCTGCTTCCCCCTTTAGGCAAAGGAAAAAAAACTATAGAAACTGAGAGAAACCGAAACCAACCGAACTATACCAAAATATATGTGCATTTTTACATATACACAGTTATATACAGTAAGGATATTATGTAAAACTCCCAAGAAAGGGAAGAGGGGAAGGGAAAATGGGAAAAAGGGGCAAAAAGGGACAAAACCAAAACAGGCATGCACAATTGTAAAACCTGGTAACTAACAAAGTAAAGAACTAGCAAAATCTCATCACTTCCCTTGAGAAAAGCAGGACAGCCAAACCCGACCCAGCACTCTCCCCCCACGCGTGGGCAAACAAGGAGAGCGAACTCTTATCTACGCCTTATTTTTATGTTGTGTTACGTTAAAGGAAGATATGGAATACTTCCCTAGATTTCTGACCCCCGTTGCTAAGGAAGGCCTAAAAAATCAAAAAGCCAACCCACTACATTCCTGTCAGCCCATTTCTCCTGCCTGTTGAGATCTCTCTCTCTCTGGATGGCAGCGCAACCCTCCGGCACATCAGCCACTGCTCCCAGTTTTGTATCATTGGCAAACTTGCTGAGGGCAGACTCTGCCCCATCATCCAGATCATTAATGAAGATGTCAAACAGAACTGGACCCAGTATTTACCCTGGGGTACGCTGCTAGTTAGTAGCCTCCAACTAGATTTCATTCTGTTGATCACCACCTCTGGGCCTTGCCATTCCGCCAGCTTTTAATCCACCTCATTGCATGCTCATCCAGCTTGTCTATGAGGATATGTGAGACTCTGTCAAAGGCCTTCCTGAAGTCCAGGTAGACAATAGCAACTGCTCATCCCTCATCTATCAGGCCGGTCATTTCATCGCAGAAGTTTATCAAGTTGATCAAGCACAACTTCCCCTTGATGAAGTCATGCTGACTATTGATGACGATTTTCTTGTCCTTAATGTGCCTGGAAACGGCTTCCAGGATTAGCTGCATTGAACCTGCAAAGGCTTGCATATATCTTTACATTTCTGTAATGTGCATGTTTCTTTCATGCTCAGTGGGGCATTCTTCATGTGGGTGAAGCCTGATGAAAATTTTTCATCATTTGCAGGTTTGTAATTATTCAACTCAATATGTTCAGGCTCGAGTTTAAAAGTGTACTCTTTGGAATGGAAGAACTTTGTTCATTACCAAACACAACAGTGTGCCTGTCGGAACTGGAAGTTCTATTTTGCCTTCTTTCAGTTACTGCATGAACTTTTTAGCATGTTTTGAGATGGGTAGATGTTATCCAGTGTCACTGAATTAGTGTATTATGACATTATTCTCCAGGTAAGAAATGATGAAGGAAAGGTGATCCGCTTTCACTGTAAACTTTGTGAATGCAGTTTTAATGATCCTAATGCCAAGGAGATGCACTTAAAAGGGAGGCGGCACAGACTTCAGTATAAGGTTAGTACAAATGCTAATGCTTCTATCTGAAAAAACACCAGATGTCAGCTGACTGATTACACATTCTTACATTTAAAGACTAGTCAAAAGTAGGTACTCTGATTAAACAGCATATAAAAAAGCTAGAGAAATATATTTCTTAGAGAGTATAGTCTTTAAAGTAGTAATGCAGACTGTGAAACTGCATTTTGGTTTTGGTTTGGTTTTTTTTAAACATTTTGAACATTGTTTTCAGGCAACCTTTGCAAAATTAAAACGTTGTGCAACATATGCAAGCAATCTTAGGTGCTTTATGCCCTTTACCATGAATTTCAAATAGTGTAAAATAGTAGTGCTCAATGTTTTTGGCAGGATAAACAACATAAACCCTTTGTGGAGACATTTGAGAAACAAGCGTTGCAGACTTTTAGTCATGAATGGAGAGACATATGGTGTACATTTTGATTATTTTAAGATTATATAGAAAAAACCTACTGTGGTCACAGGAGATACAATGGGCCTGCATAATCATGAAAAGGATGAAAGAAGAGAAAAAAATGCCAGTATTCAGTAACTCATGATTATGTCCCTCTATAAGGGACCCTTCAGGAACAGGGCATCAGGAAGCACACTGCAATTAAGATGAAATTTAAATTTTATAGTTTGAGATATTCCAAGAAAGGCTTGTATCCTAAAAAGAATTGCACAGATGTTTTGCAGTTACCTAAAGTAGGTTTTGAAATCAACAGAATTCTATATAGGGCACACTGACTGAGATTACTTTAAAGTTGTTGCCTAAAGTTCTCCCAATGCATGAGAATGTTTGACAGCTATTTTATTATGAAAGTTTCTGTTACTTGCTATAAAAACTACAGCACTATGATTTCTAAATGGCATATATAAAAAACTAAGGTCTTCAGTTTCATGCACCTGATTTGCCCTCATAAAGCAACTTGTTATTTTGAGCAACTTTTTAAAAATCTGTGGATTAGTCCTGGGGCCAGAATTTTTTTTTTGTTTTGTAGATTTATGAGACTCACCTATGTATTAACTACACTGATAAACATCCATTTGTATTCTTTATTATCCTACTTTCTAATTAAACAAGAATTTTATTCTATAAAGTGTTACTTTGAATACTGGTAACAATCTTAGAGGACTTGTTGCAATATTAAGTCTTTTATTATCGTCCCCTGCCACCACCATCTCTTTCTCAAATATGCTGGAGTGGAACGCACATTTTCTAGTATTCTGTAAACAAGGTATTAAGGACCTGCCAAATCTGCTTCATGAAGGTAAGCTCCCTTTTAGACATTTTAAGTGAATCCTGTGTTTTCTGCTCAAAATATTAAATTAATTCTTATGAAAGGACTGCTTTAACACCAATTGCTGTGTCTCTTCACTTCTGGATGTGGTAAATATACAAACCATTTATGGGATGCCGTCTTTTACCAAGACGCAACAGAATAGTATCTTGTACTTACGATAGCAAAGGAAAAAAAATCTTATTTCAATCAGTTTTCCCATTTTCTCAAGAATGCATTTAGGATTAAACTATCAAAACAGTTTTGAACTTGAACTTTATTCCAATTATACATTTTTATATTACAATTCCAAAGGAAATTTCAAATGAGTTGTTCAGGTTTTTAAGCCTATAGATCATCTCAATAAAAGGAATAATAATTTAAAAAAATTAATCTCCACTTCAAAACTGCAGATATATAGATCTCAAATTATTATTCACTTAAAGATTGTTTATTTACTAAAAAAAAAATTCCACGGTGCTATTTAGAAACTCCTTCATGCCATAACCCAGTTTCAAATTTCACTATAACCGTCAAGTAAACCAAACATACTGTGAATACCTAATCTTAAAAGATGAACAAAGTTTAATCCTCTTCTTTAACTATTATACACTGGAGTAAATGAATGAAAATTTATGTACTTTATGTCCATTTACAGGAAACAACAGATAGAAATAATAGATTGGGAGTCATTCCAATACCCCCATAAAACTGTATATTCCTAAAACTGTCAGGTATGCAATTTTGATTAACATTAGCACACATCTGCATTCATTTGTTAATACCTCCTCATATATTTGCTTTATACTTCTGTTGTTCCCATTAACCAAGACTTAGGAGTCAAGGAAGGTCTTTATCACCGATTTATGAAACAAATAATGTAGATTCGAAATTGGACTTCAAAGTGCTACTCCAATACAAGCCAAAAATGTGAAGATGTTCCTGATTGGTTTTGGGTTTTGCCAAATTAAGTAATTTGATTTCAGAAAAGGCGAAATAATAGATGCTACCGATTACTTTGTAATATTCTGATACACAATTTGGATGTACAAATACAAAGATTTAAGCAGTATGCCTATACAAAATGTACAGTTACAGGTCTCTGAAACTCACTAAGACCTGCTTCTGGTCTTGGATATCCAAGTAGAAAATATTTTAAAAAGGTGCTTGGTCCCCAAAGTACCTTCTCTACTTTCTGAAATACATTAATTATAACATTGCTTCAGTGGAATGAGACAATCCTCTGTATTTTCTGGTGCTTCAGCTCTTCCCTTATCCATCCAGTCTCCCATAGGTTGGGTTGGTGTAATTTCAACCTATGTTAAAAAGGATTCCATCCTCCCACACTAACATGGCGGGGGGGGGGTCAAAGACTTGGGGAGCAGCTGTTGTTGACTAAAAGTGGCCATTTTAATTTAAAGGCCTTGGGACCTGATGCTGATTCTCCTCCTCCTCCGTGGTGCCCGGCTCCATCTCCCCACCTTCGCACCACTAGGGACACAGACCACACTGGCAGACAAGCAGAAGGGTCCCAAGCACAAACGTCCCGGAGGAGAGGAATGCAGAAGAGGGCCCCGCACCGGGCAGCAGACAGGAGCAGTCCTGAGCACTCACCCCCGAAGAGGCGGGGAGATCCCGGTCGGGGACACGAGACAGGAGGCAAAGAGGGGAGAGGTAGTTCCGGGCCCGGACAGAGGAAGGGGCAGGAAAGGGCAGGGCAGGGAGGGGGTCGCGGTGGTTACCTATACTGAGCAGCAGCTCCGCTATGGGTGAAACCAAAGTAGTTGCCGGTGGCCATTTTGGCATCTTCTCCCAGCCGGCTGGGCACTGTGGCGACGATAACCAAGAGGTGGCGGCAGTGGCGGCGGTGGTGATGGTGGTCAGGACCATGGCAGGAGGAAATGGGAGGAGGAGAAGGGGACAGGCAGACAAGAGACAGAAAGAGCGCGCGAGCGCCAGGTCAGACACAGCGCCTCAGGACTCCGTTTCCCCGCCCTGCGCGCGGGCCGCATCCCCTCACCGCCGACCCCTGCGCGCATAGACACAAATAAACACCGAGCGCTATTACTTACCATAGGTGAACGAAACTACCGGGCATATAGGAATCATGAGTCCAAGCAGGCAGCGACAACAGTGGCTAAACTCTTAACTCTCACCCCCTCCTCCCTCCCCCCCCACACCTACGGCGACAACGGCGGAGTGCGACCAGGTTAGGGCCGTGCACACGCGCGAGATGTGTGGATGTGTGAGAGGCTGCTGGGAGTTGTAGTCTGGCCCGTGACTGCACCCCAGCCCACAGAAGAGCGCGCTTGGTGCCATGGGAGCTGACGCCATGCTTCAGACGCGAATCTTCATATGCGCATGAGCGGGATATGCAAACGCTCTTGGGAGCTGTGGTCCCTCTCCCTAAGGCCTAGGCGCGAGGGAGAGCTGCTCTTAGAGGCTTGTCTGCTTCCTTCCTCCCTCCATTATTCCGTGTTTTGCATTCATAGTCACACTGCACCTTTATGCGTGGACTTGATTCAAAGGAATCGACCCGCAGACGGACTATAAGCCAAAGTATCTTTATTCACTGGTAGGGAGTGCAGGGCTCTGTCCCACAAGATGCAGCTCCAATGTGGTACAATTTTGGTCAGCTTGTACATTGCATTTTATCAAACACGACATACATTCTGTGGTTAGCACCCAATAAGAAAGCACTTAGGTTGCAAAACTATTTTGTCTACTGCAGCGAATGTTAAGGTTCTTCAGATAATACTGCCTACATGTCCAAAGCAGTTGCCCTTTTGTCCTTGCAAACAGGGTAGACCCCTACTTGGATTAGCCACGTTGGAACATTCTGTTACAAATTCCTGCCTCTTCTAAGAGTGGCCTAGTAAGTCGTTAGTTAAGATTCTTTATTCCTTAATTCAGACTCATATTGAAAAGATAGGGTTGATTTCTCATTCTTGTCTGCAAAGGCACAATGCACCACAGGAGATAGCTCAAGTAACAGAAATCTAGGTGAAACGGGTCACCACCACCCTTGCCACATACTGATGTTTGTCCCCATGCATGTACTGCACCACCATAGTCACACATGTGAAGAGCAACGTAGCTGTCATCTAGCTAAAGCCATGTGCACATTGTCTGACCTGTCCCCAAGGCACCACAGCTGATGCATGTTCACAAATTATTTCTGCAATAGTTCCCATGTACTTATTGTACATGTGAGGTAATACATGACCCATACAGGGCCCATTCATCTGAAGTTTCTAGGGACCAGTAGTCCATCAGATTGCTCCTAAAAACTTTTGGCCAGTGTATTAGTCAGTGCAGTAACTTCCCATTCAAAGTGACTGAATTTGCATCTGTTCCCTGTGACCCTGTTCCACTCTCCCTCTGAGCAGCAGATGCTTCTCAAAGCTCTGAATAAAGCAAAACTTAAATCCTTAAATACTTGCACGTCATTTTTGTACTTTGTCCTCACTATGATGTGCAGTTTTCTAATCATCTAAATTAATCAAGACTCATAAAAAACTCGCTTCTGGATTAATTCAAAAGTGATCATTTTAGAATTATTTGTTTTCCATAAGTCATATCTATTCAATACATCCCTGCTTGGGAACTCCCACAGTCCTCCCAAAAGCATGAGTTTCCCTTATCCCACAGTACCAGAATTATCTTAGACAGTAAGACTTAAACAAAGATATTTTTGTTCATAAAACAAATAAGAAGAGAAAAGTCATTTATCAGCTAAAGCTTACCTTACTGCAGCTTACATTGGGTTTATGTGGAAAGGTTTTGGTAGCGGAAGGGCTACAGGGGTGACTTCTGTGAGAAGCTGCCAGAAGGTTCCCCCATGTCCAACAGAGCCAGTGCCAGTCGGCTCCAAGATGGACCCACTGCTGGCCAAGGCCGAGACAGTCAGCAATGGTTGTAGTACCTCTGGGATAACGTGTTTAAGAAGGGGAAAAAACTATGCAAGAGAAACTGCAGCTGGATAGAGGAGCGTGAATATGTGAGAAGCAACTCTGTAGACACCAAGGTCAGGGAAGGAGGAGGAAAAGGTGCTCAAGGCACCAGAGCAGAGATTCCCCTGCAGCCTGTGGTGAAGACCATGGTGACAAAGGCTGTCCCCCTGCAGCCCATGGAGATCCACAGCAGAGCAGAGATTCACCTGCAGCCCATGGAGGACCCCACACTAGAGCAAGTGCACATGCCTGAAGGAGGCTGTGACCCTGTGGAAGGGACCCATGCTGGAGCAGGGGAAAAGCATGAGGCAGAAGGAGCAGCAGAGAAAGCATATGATGAACTGAGCGCAATCCCCATTCCCCATCCCCCTGCACTGCTCAGGGGGAGGAGTTAGAGAAATTGGGAGTGAAGTTCATAAAATCATAGAATGACCTGAATTGGAAGGGATCCACAAGGTTCATCGAGTCCAACTCTTGTCCTGGCATAGGACAACCCCAGCATTCATACCGTGAGATTCTGACAAGTGGCTGAGGGATGCCCTCCTGTCAAGTCTCGAGGTTCAAAATGAACCCACTTACTTTCTAAGCATCCCCTCAGAGAGGAGCCCAGGTGCGGCTGGATCCTCAGTCTCCTCCAGGCTGAACAGACCAAGTGACTTCAGCCGCTCCTCATACGGCTTCTCCTCTAAAACCTTCATCAACTTCGTGGCCTCCTCTGGACTCTCTCCAGAAGCTTTAGATCCTTTTTATACTGTGGCGCCCAAAACTGCACCCAGTACTCGAGGTGGGGCTGCATCCAGGTCATTTATGAAGATGTTAAAGAGCACTGGCCCTGAGATGACTCCCTGCGGAACCCCGCTAGGGACTGGTCACCAGCCCGATGTAACCCCATTCACTATGACCCTCTGAGCCCAGCCCCTCAGCCAATTGCTCACTCACTGCATTGTGTGTTTATCCAGCTGGATGCCAAACAGGAGGATGCTGTGTGAGACAGTATCAAAGGCCTTGCTGAAATCCAGAAAGATTACACCACCTGGCTTCCCTTGATCAACCAGGTGGGTTACATTGCCGTAGAAAGAAATGAAGTTTATCAGGCAGGACCTTCCCCTTATGAACCCGTGCCTGCTGGGACCAAGGTCTGCGTTGTCTTACAGGTGTTTTTCAATGTCTCCCAGAATAATCTTCTCCACAATCTTACCAGGCACTGGTAAATTGAACCCAGGAAGAAGAGAGGGGTCGAATGCAGGTGTTTTAAGATGTAGTTTTTATTTCTCATTACTCCAACTCTGTTTTTAATTAAATTCATTTCCCTAGTCGAGTCATCTCCCTGCCTGTATCTCAACCCACAAGCCTTTTATACTATTTTTTCTGCCCTGTTCAGCTGAGGAGGGGAGTGACAGAGCAGCTTGGTGGGCATCTGGCAGCCAGACAAGGTCAACCCACCACACGGCTATAGTAACTTAAGATGCCAAACATCCTTGCCAATTCACTGAACATAATTTACTGGTCATTATTATTAGCTTTGCATAGGAACTAAATAATACTGTACATTTTGTTATTTCTTATCATAATCAAGCACAACAGGAAAAGGATCCTGCATGGGAAAGGGAATAAGTTTCCAAATTCTGTGGAGCACTTTCACTCAAAGTGCTTTTCTGTGAAGAAAGCAGCTATTGGGTGAAGACAATTAATTGCTATTGCTTAGAAAAACAAAAGCCCTAATCCTGAAGCTATATAGAAGAGTACTTCAGGAGAGGGCTCTACACAAATCTCTTGAAGAAAAATTTAAGTGGCACAGCCTCTGCCATGAGAACCTCAGTGGACTTGAGATACATAAATGAGAGTGTAAAGACTGACTACTTGTGTTGTCTTAATCATTGTCTGACTCTACTTGTATTGCTGTCTTTAACATCTTCTTGAGTGCTGTGGCTCCTGCTGGGCTGACTGTGCTGCTGCAGAGGAGGGGGAGGAGGTGCAGCAGCAGGTGCTGCCCCCCCCCACCTGACTGCGCATGCGGACCCAAAGGGTTCAGGCAGAGGTTATTCTGGCAAGGGTCTGTTGAACTGCCAGTGACCCTGGAGCCCCCAACCCCAATTCCAGAACCTTCCCAAAGAAGTTTCTGCGCATGTGCCAATTTGAGAGCTTTCTCAGCAAGACCGCCCCTCATGCTAATGGGGGGAACATGGACTTGTCCTATAAATAGAAGCTTGCCAAGAAAGCAGACGTGCTCTCTCTCTCTCTCTCTCTGACTTATCTCACTATGTCTCTTTTCCATGGCACTACGGTGCATCAGACCAGATCTGAGTTGTGTTGTAGTTTTGTCCAACTGCCTTGAAGGTATCAGATTGTGATCTGAACAGATTGGGATCTGGTTTTGCAACTTTGAGAAGTTGCCACTTGGAGTGCACCAGAGTACCTGATTTGTTATTTTGGCTGAGCCTGAAATAAACACTGATTTGAGTTTACCCTGGGAGATTTGTTGGTCTCCACTTTGCTGTGCAGACACCAAAAGACCCTCCCTCTCCGACTGTGCAGGTTGGTGGGGGAGGGGGGGGATGAACACTGCTGGTGTCGGAAGCAGGACCTAACATTTTTGGCACAGTGAGCAGGGTGTCTGTTAGCAGCACCACAGGGTAAATTATATTGAAGGGATAATGGCTTGAAAGCTAAAAGGAAATTGTAATTTCCTGCATAGATACAATGGCCACCCGAGACATGCCTGATTTCTGTTGCCCCCACTATTTTTTTGAGAGTTGTTGGTGATCTTTGGAGTCCTGGCAGCCACGTGGCTCCTGATTCTGATCCTGATTTCAAACTCCAACGCCTAATTATTATTGATGGGGGGAGGAATCTGAACCCTCTGTAAAACAAAAGCAATTCCATGTGCGATTGCAGAGCTGGCTGAATTGCAGGAGCAGGAGAGACTGCCGATTATCTTCTGCATCCTCTCTTAAGCCCGAGCTTGTCTGGCAACAGCCTGAATTTGTTCTGTCTGCGTATTAAGATCTTCTGTTACATATGGATGCAACAATGATCTGTGTCCAATTGCAGATCCCCACAGACTCCATGCTCTTTGGCCAGCAGTAAATCTAAACCCAGGCAGTGCTGTAACACTGCCTTAGCATTGGCTGGTACCTGCTGAAATCCTTTGGCAACAGAACTGGCCAGTGGTTCCGCTTGCCAGGTAAGATTTTCAATTAGAATCCAATTTTACAGTGCAGTCAATCCTGGGAGTAAAAACTCTGCAATCCCCATCCTACATCAGTGGATATGCTTGACCCTTGCCAGTTATCCTCATCACTGGCTCTTTTGATTCAATAGTGAGGGTTTATAGGACTTTGCTACCAGATAGGCATAGTGTCAGAAGGCCTAAGGTTACAAGTGTATTTCCTTCAGTAAAAGATAATCTGGTAGTCCAGGACCCACTTCCCAATCCCCACACACTGTATCCTGGCACTTTGGCCTGTGAACAGCTGGAGGTGTTGATACAGGTTTCTCGCAATTCTAATGCTCTTTTTACAATCAAGGGAAGGCTGATGTTATTATATCTGCCCCTGATAAAGTCACATGATTTTCTGTGTACAATTCCAGGCCAACTTGGGGTAATCAAATTTATCTTTCTTTCCCCATGTAAAGCACCAATTCAGGGGAGAAATATATCTCCAATCAACCCTTGTAACATTTTATCCCAAGTTCCAGAGTCCAAGGTATGTGGTCTGAGGTGGAATGTGGCATGGGTAGGCAGGTTGTCCCATTACAAAGTCTATTCATTTTACCAAAACCTTTTATCAATTCCAATATGCTGTCGTTGTTCCCATCCACCCCTTTTCCCACAGTTATTATTGTAATGACAGTGATTTGAAACATAACCCCCAAAATTCGTCGTGATCTAATTCTTAGAATCCTTATCTTTAGTGGGTTCCCTGGGTCCCATTGGATTCTCCACTCAGGCTTTGGTACCAGCTCGCTTCCCATATGGTGAGCAGTTGGGGATCGTTGTTCTGCGGTCCGTGAAGCAGGAACCTTCTTAATCCGTGCATAATGAATCCAGGGTCCTTTTCTAGCCAGCTTCACGGCTGTGTATGTAGTTAAAAGTGCCTGGTACAGTCCTTTCCATCTAGGAGTTAATGGTTCTGAGTCCCAGGACTTGAGATACACCCAATCTCCAGGCTGTAATGGATGTGCTGGTATATCAAGCTCTAGGGATTTGTTAACAGTCATGAATTTCTGCAGTTCCTGAAGAGTCTTTCCTAAATATATCAAATAGTTATTAATGTCCAAACTCCCTTTAACAGGGATATCTCCTGGGACATGTGGCATCTGATAAGGCCTCCCATACAATATCTCGTATGGGCTAAGGCCTCCTCGTTGAGGCTGAATTCAAATTCTTAATAATGCTAAAGGTAAAGCTTTTACCCAGGTCATAGAGGCTTCCTGACATATTTCACTCAACTGCAGTTTTAAAATATAATTCATCCTTTCCACTTTCCCACTAAACTGAGGCCTATAAGGCATATGCAAATACCAGGATATCCCCAAAATACTTCTTAGCTGTTTGATTACTTCCACCACAAAACGAGGACCTCTGTCCGAAGACCTTCCTAAAGTCATCCCAAACCTTGGAATAATATCTTTAAGTACTATTTTTACTACTTCTCTTGCCTTATTGTTGAGAGCAAGGAAAGCCTCTGGCCAGTTTGAAAAGGTATCTTCTAAAACTAGAATATATCTATAGCCTTCTTTCCAGGTTAACTCAGTCAATAATCTCCGGGAAATTTCCTTCCTTAATATTCCCAAGTATTACTTGATTATTGGGATTGGGATTGCTTCTTTAGCATACTCCACATTTTTCTGTAACTGAATGAAGAATTTCTGTCATGGGTCTCCCTACAACTACTTTCTTTAAGTGTTTCAAAATATTTTCTGTTCCCCAATGTACTTTCTCTGGTTCCCTTTTGGCCAATGCCCTTAAAAGAAAAGGAGGGATTGCCACCTGCCCAGTGGGTGTGACAAACCACCCATTCTCTTGCACTTTCGCCTGCAATGTCTTATTCTAAAATCCTTATTATCATATCTGGGAGCTGTTTCTGACAATTTTATTTCTTTTTCTGGCACTAAAGCCATGATGACTGTTTCTGCAGCCTCTTTGGCAGCTTTAGCAGCCAATTAATCTCCCAGTCATATCAGATGTCTCCAATTGACGTCCCTTACAATACATAATAGCCACTTCTATGGGTTTCTGAATACTGGTTAGTAATTTTTGCATGTGTTCTGTGTGCTTGATTCCAGTCCCTTGTGCTATTAAAAGCCCCCTCTTTCCATATGGCTCCATGGGCATGTAGAACTCCAAAGGCATATTTAGAATCTGTCCATATATTGACACTCTTGTCTTGACTCAAATTGAAGGCCCTGGTTAGAGCCACTAATTTGGCTTTCTGAGCAGAAGTTGTTGATGGCAAAGCACAAGCTTCTACTACAGAGCTTATTGTGGTAACTGCGTACCCTGATAACCTCTTTCCTCCTCACACAAAGCTGCTCCCATCTGTAAATAATTCCCAATCTAGACTCACAAGTGGTTGATCTTTAAGGTCTGGGCAGCTGGAATAGACTTCTTCAATTGTCTGCAACAATCATGCTCAGAAATCAGTAGAAAGAAACACAGCCGGGTTAACAACTGAGGTGGTCCTAAGAAGGACATCATCTTGCTCCAATAATGTCACCCGGTACTTTAACATTCAACTAGGAGAGAGCCAATGTCCTCTTTTTTTTTGTTCCAGGACAGTGATGACCATATGTGGTACATATACTGTCATTTTCTGACCCATTGGGAATTTATGAGCTTCCTGGATCAGCATTACTGTAGTGGTGACTGCTCTCAGGCAGCCCAACCATCCTCGGCTGACACTGTCTAATGGTTTCTGAGAGATAGGCCACTGCACGTCGCTGCTCCCCCAGAAATTGTGATAGTACTCCCAGGGCTATTCCACATCTTTCGTAAGGAAAAAGCTCAAACGGCTTTGTTAAGTCCAGGAGCCCGAGTTCTGGTGCTTCCATTAAAGACAGTTTCAAATATTTGTTGACTGCTCTGCTATTATCAGTCCAATCCAAATGTTGAGGGGAGATGTCTTTAGTACTTCATTGAAAGGCTTTACTAATAGTCTATAATTTGAAATCCAGAGCCAACAGCATCTCACCTTCCCAAGAAAGGTTCTTAATTCATGAGTGTCTGTGGTTCTGGGAGTTGGCAAAGAGCTCCATTCCCAGTTGTCACTGTCCTTGTTGTCTCTCAAATCCAAGGTAAGTCACAGTTCTCTGCACCACCTGAGCCTTCTCTCTGGCAACTCTGTATCCATTCAGTCCCAAAAAGTCTAGAAGACATAGTTAGTCACAAGCAATCTTCTCTAGCAGTTGAAGCAGTGAGGATATCATCCACGTACTGTAATATTGTTTCCCCATCATTTTCTTTTTCCATATCTCAAGTGCTTTGGCTGATTGATTTCCAAAAAATCATTGGACTATTTTGTGTCCTTGGGGTAGAACAGTCCATATATACTGAGTTTTTTCTGCCAGTTTCAGGATTTTCCCATTCAAAAGCAAAAAGCTCTTGACTTCCCTTTTCAAGGGGAATGCAGAAAAAGGCACCTTATAAGTCTAACTCTGTAAACCAACTCTGGTTTTCATTTAAAGCTGTTAAAAGAGTATATGGATTCACAACCACTGGATGTATGTCCTGAACAATTTGATTCATTGCTCTAAGATCCTGTACTAAATGGTAACCCTTACCATTCGCCTTTTAACTGGGAAAACTGAGGTATTATGTTTTGACTCACATTCCACTAACAACTTACATTTCAAGAATTTCTGAATTACAGATACTGACCCAGGCTTAGCTTCCAACAACAAATGATATTGTTAATGTTTACCAGGACCGATCCTGATTTCAAATCACCTCTTACAGGTTCTGCCCACTTGGACCTCTGAGGAAACTCTCCAGCCCACACTGTCAGGACCACAGCATCTTCAGCCTCTCAAGGGATTAGTTTTCTTTGAACATTGACACCCTATAATAAAAGAGCTGTCTCTTCGATATATTTAGATTCTGGTATACAAACTTCAGCTTCACCTTCTCCAAATTTTGTTTGAGCTTTTAATTTTTCAAGCAAATCCTTTTCCTAACAACAGTTTTAGAAAGCCTGGCAAATACAAAACCTGATGAGTTGCCCACTGTTTTCCTATTTTAAATTTCTAAGATTTAAAAAAAGGTCAGCTTTCCCTGACTTCCATCCCACCAATAATGATTAAATTTTATTATGTATATGTATTTATATTTTATTATATATTTTATTTATTATTGTTACCGTTTCAAAGTATTCAATGCAGAATACGCAGCCCTGGTGTCCACCAGAAATTCAACTTCCTCTTCCCCCAGCCTGATTTTAACCAGAGGTTCTGCAGAAAATTCCTCTGGTCTCCTTCAGTCCTGTTCTACAGAGAACAGGGGATTCAGAAGGGTACTTTGATTGAAAAGATGGCATTCCTGCTTCCAGTGCCTCTCCTTTTTACAATAATCACACTCGTTTTCTCCTGACTGTACCTGAACTTTCTGTGGTCAGGGGCTCCAACCTTGGTCCCTTCCCCTGTATCCTTCTCTTGCACAATTGCTTCCTTCCCTGCAAAACTCCCAATACCTGCTTTATGAATCATTTTCATAAACCTCTCATTCACCCCACTATCTGACTGAACCCTTCTGCTCCCACTACCAAGTCGAGAATTATTGTCTCGTTCATCTACATCTGATCCCTTACTGTGAGACCCTCCAAGACAGCATCAGGGAGTGATAAGTCAGTTTTGTCCTCAGGGTCACTGTCTTTTTTATTGTTCATAAACTTTCAAACATCTTTGCCCAATACTACAAGTAGAACATGTTTTCAAAGCCTTTCCCTTATCTTTTTCCAAGGCTAAGACAAGGGGATTGCTAAATTTGTACCATATTCCTTTTGCCGCTCTGGGTGATCCCACAACGTAGAAAACATATCCAAATACATACTTTCATCCCATTTTTTGTTCTCTTCTTAGAAAAAGCATTAATTGCAAAAAAGTATTATAATTCAGTGATCGTGATCCATTAGCAGGCCATCGTTCTCCATCTAATTTATACAACGGTCACCGTTAATTACAGTATTTAATAAGGTTTTCTTTTTTTACCGTTCCCCTGGAGGTTCCCCTGACTGCTTCTGATGCATTAAAACGTACCCCAGAGGGGATTTCTTTACAGCACTGACACCTCCTTACGATGATCCTGCACCCAGATGACAAACTGGCAATTACAGACAGATTGCAATTATAACCCCCACAATCTCAAGATCTTAGATAAAACAAATCAGCAAACCATGTCAAAGTCAGTTTAAATAAAACTTATCAGTAAACCATGCTAAAGTCAGTTTCCCAAACTTAAACAAATTGGGACTCTAACAGAGTCTGTCATACAGACAATCACCAATCACACAATTACAAACCACAAGCAAACCGAAATAAAATTGCAATTATGTGCCAAAATTGGGGACTCTAACCCCAAACCAAATTCCTAATTAGGTACTTTTCTAGTCCAACCCTTGCAGGGCTTTCGCCTCCGACTTACGAGCAGGCAACCAAACCAAACCAAAATCAAGAAAGGATGCTTTAATTTTTTAATTCTTAGTTTTGGAATCCTTGCTCCCAAGACTCAGTCCAAGGGAGTGGAAATTCTCTGAAAAGTTCTCGGTTGCTGGCTGGAGTGTCCTCAACCCCCACAGATCCGAAATCCTGAAAGCAAGTTCCATCTGGGTCATCAAATGATACCGAAAATGCCGGCAAACTCGTTTTGGAGTTTTAGAAAGCAGCATCCTTTATTTCAGGACTGAGCACATGAGGGAATGATTTCCATCAATCATGAGCAATGAGACAAGAGTTGGGGACAGAATATACATCCAACTGACATGCATCTGTATAAATTCTCCCAGCAATCTCATGCAGATTCTATTACTTCCCAAGGACGAATCTTAATTTTATTATGAACTTCACAACAGCCAAGTGTCTGCTCATTAGAGCTTTGTATCTAGTTCTCTGTCCAGCCTTGAGTTCTTTAGATAAGTGAAGAAATATTGTCTGGGTACAGCGATATTTAAAAAAACATACTATATCAGAAGAACAGCCTGTGTCTGTCTAACTTTCACAAATACTGCCACTAGATATTGTTTAACTGAAGTGAGTTAGAAAGCCAATTCTACAGAAAACCAACTCTACTTAAGTCAAAATATTCCACATTCTGCAATAACAACCACGTCTTGTATCACAACAAACGAGAGCAGGATCATTCCCAATAAACAATTTTGGGTAACTGACAAACAGACTTATAAAATGTACCCTGTGACACCACAAGTCTGAGTGGCTTGTGTGGCTCCCAGATTCTGTGACCAGAGTCAACAGCTGCTGGGGTGGGGATGCCTCAAATTCACTGCGTTTTGCCTGACTCCTCCCTCCTTACTCCCTGGAGAGAAGGAGGAGAAGGACCTTGCTAAATCTAGCTATTTCCCGGGACAGCCTGTTCTGGTAAACCTCCCAACTACTGGAAAGGTATGTATTCCTTACCCCGAAACCCCTCTTAATTTGTATGCATGGGTAGCCACTCATGCCCACAGAAAGGAACATAAAATAAATACATGGTGGATTGTTCCTTCTTTTTAAAACCAGTCCTGTTTGGACCAAGATTTCTCTCTTTTGTTCTTTTTCGGGGAGAAATCAGCGATCCAAGACAGAATCACATGGACTGGGGACATGTGGTGCTATGCCCTCTGCTGCTGAAGACAGGCTGAGGGTTTTTTTTTTTTTTGTTCGGTCATCTACCCCTGAAGAATACCAGAATGACTGAAGTTTGTGAAAACAACCAGCAGATGGCAATATTTGACCACAGAATAACTTAGTTCATGGCTATATAACGTTGGAATAATTGGGACTATGTTACTGATTTCTTGGACTATGTAATGAATATATGTGTACTTAGCAAATATAAAGAATCCGTTTGCGTGTATCAAGGGTGAGTATATGGCAGGAGAATCCCCTGCTTTTGCCTTGGCACCAATAAAGGAATACTGCTTTCAGAAACCTTAAAGTCTGGTCTCTGAGAGTTTCATTTGACTGGCTTTTATGGTAACATTTTGATGACCCAGATGGGACACTTTCCCTAGGCATCAATGACTCCACAGATAGTGGGACTTCCAACCAGTGCTGGCCAATATTTTCTCAGGGGACTCCTCCAATCCTCGAGCCGATGAACTCTAGGATAAGGACCATCTACGTGAGTGAACTGGTTTGCTCTAGCTTCCCTAAACTCTCTAATGCTCAGTTTAAGCCTCTTTTCCCAAAGCTCTCCCTTTTTATAGACAAAAAATATACAAAACTGAAATCACACTAAATTTATGTATTTCTAAATATAAACAACTACATACAGCAAGGATATCATGCAAAACTCCCAAGAAAGGGAAAAGGGGAAGGTAAAATGGGAAAAAGGACAAAAAGGAACTAAACCAAAACAGGCATGCACAATTGTAACACCCGGTAACTAACAATGTAAAGAACTAGCAAAATCTCATCACTTCCCTTGAAGAAAGCAGAACAGCTAAATCTGACGCAGGACTCTTTCCCCCACACATGGGCAGACAACAGCAGTATTGAACGCCCCTCCAGGTGAAAGCAAACTGTTGTCTGCACTCTACTGCTAAGGGAATAAAGAAAAACACGTTGGCAATGTCAATAGTGGTCTCACTGTCTTGGACTCCAGCTCGTACTGGAGCTCCGACATATCTGGTACTGCAGCACTCAGTGGTGGTGTGACTTCATTTAAACCACAATAGTCCACAGTCAGTCTCCATTCTCCATCAGACTTGCGTACAGACCAGATAGGGATATTGAAGGGTGAATGGGTTCTGCTGACCACCCCTTGGCTCTCCAGCTTCTGAATCATCTTATGGATGAGAATCACAGCATCTCGGTTTGTCTGATACTGTTGCCTGTGTATGGTTGTCATGGCTATTGGCACTTCCTGATCTTTAATTCGCAGTAATCTCACTGCAGAAGGGTCTTCTGAGAGACCAGGAAGGGCAGACAGTCGCTTGGACTCCTCTTCAATCACTGTGGCTACACCAAAAGCCCACCGGTACTCCTTCGGGTCCTTGGAGTATCCTTTTCGTAGATCATCCATACCTAGAATGCAAGGGGCTTCTGGCCCCGTCACAATGGAATGCTTTTCCCATTGTTCTCTTGTGAAGCTTATGTCGGCCTCTATCACTGACAACTCCTGAGACCCTCCTGTCACTCCAGAAATAGAAACAGTCTCTGTACTCTTATGCTCTGATGGCATTAAAGTACACTGGGCACCAGTATCTATCAAAGCTCGGTATCTCTGAGGATCCGATGTGCCAGGCCATCGAACCCACACAGCCCAGTAAACCCGATTGCCTTCTTGGTCCCTCTCCTTCTCCTGGCAGAAGGCAGGGCCCCTCTATTGGTCTTGATCAGAGCAATCATCGTCGGACTTTGACTTTGATTTCTTGGAGGATTTTTTGTCATCGTGAAGACGTATCTCCATCTTCTTGTGTTTCGATGATTACTGTTTCTTTTCTAAAAATTCTGCATCTACCACGTAGACAACTTTCTTGTCAGTGTCCTTCTGTTTCAGCTCCCTCACTCTAGCTTCGAGCTTGGAAGTGGGTTCGCTACCCCACTTCTTCATGTTCTCTCCCTTGCTATATAGGTATGCCCATAGTTGGCTACATGACTGACGCTTAGGGTTTTCTTTCCCTCGACGTGGGAATGATGGTGATTGTGAGTGAGACCGAGACCGAGATCGAGGGCTAGGTCGAAGTTGTCTTGGTCAATCCCACCATGATCATTCTATTGGCCTTTCTCTGTAATCTCTACAACGTCTGTAATCTCTGACTCTAGGGCTGTCCTCATATCTGGAATATTCATGATCTCTCTCTTTTCTTTCCGTATTGTAGGTAGGTCAGTGTAGGGAATTGGAGGAGTCTTCCAGACTTTCTGCTATGCTCCTTATCCAACAACACATGGTGTCCATGCTTGGTTCACCCGTCCTTGGATCATATATGGTTATCAAGCAGTAGGTATATGGTTTATGGGCACCTTTAATTACCTTTTTCCACACAGGCTGTGTGCAGGGGACACCCTCTGGAATTTGGATGTCATAATAGTCTGGATCAGAATAGATGATCTCCAACATGGCTAATTCCCGTAGGTATTGGATGCCTTCTTCCGCAGTATTCCACTTTCTTGGAGAGCTCACCAGATATTCCTTAAATGAGTATCTCACCCTCACAGCGTGGGGGATTTGGATCCAAAGACTGGACACCATTCTCTCTCTTGCCATTTCTTGTTCTATCACAGGATCTCGGGCAATAGATCCCAATTGTTGTGCTTCATGAACTTCAATCACTTGACTAATAACGCCATTGTCCCAGCATTGCACCAGCCAGGTGAGGATTTGTTCACCAGGCAAGCGACTATAATCTCTTTGTAAATCTCAATGATCTCTTGCAGTCAGTGATTGTGTAATTTCACTTTCTGGTATTATTTCTTGTCCATCTCTCCCGCGTAGAATCTTTTCCACTTCTCTTTGTACTCTTCCACTCTTACGTGGAAGTGCTCCCACCTCCTCTCTGTATCTCTCACGAGGAGGTGGAGAGCGAGTGTGCTGTGGAGATGGACTTCTACGTCGTTCACCATACCCAGCAGGTAGAGGTAGTGAGTAGTCTTTTGGGTGCTGAGATAAAGGCCTCAACCAATCATCAGGTGACAATAATTGTCTCTCAAGTTGAGGGGAACGCTTTTGCTCCTTCTTTGCATCTTCTGAAATACTGAATGTGTACTCAGGTTATAAATCATCAAGTGACAGTACACCACAGGTTGTTTGTACTGTTGCCTTCTTTTCTCTTGATACCACTCTACTTTCCTTTGCATGCACTCCTAGTTCTTTTGGGCGTGCCTCTTCTCTTGCAACCATTTCTTCCTCTCTGGCAGTTGCTCCTTCCTCTGTCACAGCCACTTCTTCCTTGCTCACAGCCTCTCCTTCATCCGCTACTGCCTGCGTGGATGGGATAGGTCCTTCTGCTCCTTCTTCTCTTTCTTCTTCTTCCATGCGTTCCAGTTGTGGAGATGGGTTTGTAAGTTTTATGGTCTCCCTCACCAATGTCTTCTTTTTCTTTATAGGAGCAACAATGACTTTTTTGTTTTTAACTTGAGTCCCAGTTCTAGTAGACTTAGTAGAGACGGCTCTGACTTTAAGTTGTGTTTGGACCCCGACTTCATGCATGGGTCCAATAGGGACATCACTGGTTTCAGGTGGCATGGTTTGGGTTTCTGTCTCGACCTTAACCTTCTGAGAGTGATCTATGACAGGTCAATAAGAACTAGCCAAGCCCCAGTACAAAGCAAAGAATTGCATGTTTGGGTCGTCATATGAAAGACACCTTTCCCTTAAACAACGCATCATCTCATCAGGATCAAACACCTGTTCTGGCATAAAGTCCCAAGTAATAGGAGGTGTCACACATCCTACCAGTTTACCAAAATCCATCCATGCTCCCTGCTATCTAAAGACTGGCCTTTCTAAGCTCCTTTCCAAAGTTCCAGCGATTCCGTTCAAGGTTCAGCCTTTCTTACAACAAGGGAACCAATGCAGCACCACCTTTCCAATTTTAAGTAGCTTTTTTCTACTTTCACCACTAGTATCATTGTGGCTAAACAATTTAGATATGGATTAGAGCTGATTTTAGGAGTCTTTTCTACCAAACCCTGAGTGTCACCATTACGGAGACTGGCTATTAGGCCATCAATGTCGATATTAAGGAATGGAAGCCATTTGTTCCATCCATCTGAATGGTCGCAGTCCTCGACAGGATATCCTGGAACAGGCACAAAACCAACTAGAATCATAAAAGGAATTGGTAAAAAGGCCAGTGTTGTTATTATTCTTTCTCCTTTGTGCCATTCATTCCATCCATCTACACGATAACGTTCCTCTAGAGGATAACCTAGCATAGGCACAAAAGCAGTTAGAATCATGAAAAAACTAGTATAACAGCTAGAATCATGAAAAAAATTAGCAAAAAAGTTAGTAAAAAGATCATGTCATTTTTTTTCTTCAGGTTGTTCCTAAACAAACTCTTATTTATATAAACAAAGTTTTCTTGGCTGCTTTCCTGGTAGTAGTTTTAAAAACAAAGACTGCGCTTGGCAGTCTTCCCGGACTCTGGCAGTGTTCCTGGACTCTGTTCTCAAAACAATAGATTAGTTTACAAAATAAAACTGAACTTGGTTGTCTTCCCGGACAATGTTTTTTTAAAACAAAACAAACCAAAAAAAGTGATAACCATCCTCTGCCACCAAAATCTGAGCTGGTTTGCTCTAGCTTCCCTAAGCTCTCAAATGCTCAGTTTAAGCCCCTTTTCCCAAAGCTCTCCCCTTTTAAAGAAAAAAACTATAGAAAACAGAAATCACACTAAATATATGTATTTCTAAAAATAAACAACTACATACAGTAAGGATATCATGCAAAACTCCCAAGAAAGGGAAAAGGGAAAGGGAAAATGGGAAAAAGGACAAAAAGAAACTAAACCAAGACAGGCATGCACAATTGTAACACCCGGTAACTATAAAAGTAAAGCCCTAGCAACATCTCACCACTTCCTCTGAGGAAAGCAGAACAGCTAAATCTGACCCAGCACTCTCCCCACACGCATGGGCAGACAACAGCAGACACCACAGACCTCAACTCCAGACAGAACCAGCAGCAAGGAACCTCCTGCTCACCAGCCTCCCAGAAGAAGAAGAGAGCGTACCCCCTTATTTACATGTCGTGTTACATTAAAGGAAGCTATGGAATACTTCCGTGGATCCTGACCTCCGTTGTTAAGAAAGACCTGTAAAGGCCATTTTTAAGGAAGATAAGAAAAAAAAAAACCCAAAGTCAACCCATTACAGTGAGTAAAGCATTCCTTTCAATTTTAAAGTTCTGTAACAGGGGATTGAGTCCCCTACAGATCTCTGTAACAGGGGCTTGAGGCTCCTAGACATTTCAAGTTATAATTTATCTGGTTCATTTTAAACCCTTGGGTATAAAGTGTATGGTTGGAGGAATTCCTGTGTGGTGATAGGATATTTTTGTTTTATTGTTTGTTATTGTTTGTCGGTGGTGTAGTTCTAAATTTTGTGTACAACCTGTGCTCTGTGGACTCTGTGGAGACTCTAAACTTGCTGGTGAAGAAATTGTGAAAAAGTCACCTTTGGGATGTATTTGGATGAATTGGAAAGAGCTGGGAAATATTCCAGGAGGTACTACCAGGAAAGAGGATTTAGTCAAGTATTGTAATCAGTGGTAGCTGCTGTATAAATTAGATGACAGGAAGAAATGGCCACAGAATGGAACTTTGAATTATGATACCTTATTACAACTGATGTTGTTCTTAAGAAGGGAAGAAAAATGGTATGAGATAATTTATGCAGAGATGTTCTTTTTTTTAAGGAATAAATCAGAATTGCAGAAAAGGTGCAGAATTAATCTGCCCCCTACAGGCCCTTTGGTATTGGCATTAGAGAGAGATGTAAAAGGCAGAAGGAAAGAACAACATCTAAAGTGCTGTTTTGCTTGTAGTATTGGACAGAGATGTTTGAACTGGAAACCAGAGGAGATGGAGGATGATACTGAACTCCTGGTAGCACCCTCCCTTTTTGAAGGGAAGAGGGAGAAGGGAGAAGGGAGAAAGAGGAGGATGTTATGTCCACCTCACAGGATGCAGGAGACGGAGGTTTAGAGAATGTAAGAGAAGGGACCACTCCAGTAGAAGGGAGGACTCATGGAAGGCAGAAAGATGTTTTAGTGGCCCTGATACGTCAGGCGGTGGGGGGAGAATGGACCAGTAAATGTAAAAGTCCAATTTTCATTTACTGACTTACACAACTAGGAATTGATTTGGGGAATTTACAGAGACGATCTGGAAAGAGTGGCTAGAGGTTTTTAATTTTTTATTAAGAGACAGAATCCTGATTGGGAAGACATCCAGGCAACATTTGCAATAGACTTTGATAGTACGGAGAGGGCCAAGATAATAAAGTCAGCTCAAAATCATGCAGAATGGCGGAGGGGAGCAGGTATAAGACAAGGGAATCAAGTGGCAATCACCACTCTGCATTTAGCAAATCCTCAATGGGATCTGAATAGAACAGGAGATATGGAAAAATTGCAAAAATATCAGAGATTGTGTAGGGAATGAGATGTGCAATTCTGAAACTCCTTAACTGGTCTAAGTTATAGGAAATTAAGCAAGATAGGAAGAAATGACCCAATGAACT